>JAWQFL010000002.1:1575521-2057518 GCA_033442365.1 Creolimax fragrantissima
CACACACACACACACACACACACACACACACACACACACACACACACACACCCACACACACCCACACGCCCACACGCCCACGCACACACACACACACACACACACCCACGCACACCCACATACTGAAACAAATACATGATTACTCCCTCCTTTGTGACTGATATTTGTACTCTTAGGCATCGTTATTTATTAGCCTCTAGCAACATTGGGAAGGCACATGTTCATTTAAGCTTCACACAACACCTAACCAGCATCACGAAATGAGAGAGATTCCGCAGGTAGTCGTTTTCACCATGTTCACGGTTTTGTGAGTGTATTTTTAAAAGTGCAAGTGCATGTGTAAATATATTTTCCCAGCAACAATACGCTTGTATACTAAGTACATTTGAAGTTGTGCACTGGCAAGTAAGAAAGTGAATATATTGCGTATGATTACATGAATGAAGGCGTCCATGTAAGCTTAAGGTTAAGTATGCGCCCGTAGGCATCGGCTCGTTTCGGATGAGGCAAAATATACCAATGATGTATTATTGTGCATTTAGTAAATGCAATTATGATGTGACGCATATAGCGTGTTCTAGCATTGTATGCCTGCTATATCTGAAGATGCTTTATTGCAAATCACTATGCTTTCAAGAGAAACTGGTCGTAAGAACAATATACAATATCTTAACCCTACATTAGACCTGCATTAGTTAAAATGTGTAGGCAATCAACAAGTGCATGTCCTATGAAGAAGTTATTGTGCGCACCGGACATTATTTCGGGGATGACCTTCTCCTCAAAAACTGCGGTAGTTGATGTGTCTAGTATTTTGAAGAAAACTTCTATAAAGTTTGGGGTTGGATACATTTCCTGATATACTATTTTTACAGTTTTGACTCAGTAGTGTTCGTAAGTACATTATGTTATGCAAAAAAAAACCACAAGTCCTACAGGTTATACAAGTATATGACTTTGTTCCATGGTACGTGCAGAATAGATACTTTTGTGATAGGATATGTATCATTGCATTCCAGTAGATAATACGTTGCACACGCAGACGAACGTGTGCATTGAACACATCTTATAGCGGCTTCTACGCAGAGAAATCGTATCCATTTTTATAGATATGTGTTACTATACAAACACGTACCGAGTATACTGGATTGATATCATTATTTTAACAACCCTTCCCGTCCATAGCACGCACGGATAGCTGGCTTTCTTGCAGATACTTTGCTCTAAAATTTTAATCTTCAACAAAAAAAAGTCTATGCCAGAATTTCCATTTATTATCACATTCACTAAACGCTGGTGAATAATCAACCATAACACCTCAACATACTGATCTTAGGCCACATCAATTTGTCCTAGATACAAGCGTTACAATAGGTGAAACGCTATGGCGTTTGTTAGAATAGAGACCTACGAAAAAATTAAATTAAATTTCTTTTCCAGAAACCAGCATTTGCTACATACCGTATGGTTCGAGTATGTGCAGATGTGAAAGGATACAAGAGGAGCAGCAATATACGTGCATGCAATATATTTGTACTCGTTATTCATATATATGCACACCTACGCAAAATACATACATGTTGTTTGTTTTGTCCATAAAAACCAAATTTACTGCCTTACAAATGTTGTAGTATTTGTGTGAGGAGGCAAAATATGTCATCAAGATCTAGTACTTACACGCATATCCAGTCCTCGTTGGTTATAAATCCCTTGTAATGTAGGCCTTGTGCTAGTTGTCCAACATGCATATACCCGTAAACATTTTCATTATCATGTTTCTGCGTTGAAATACAAACAAACCAAGGGTAGTCAAGAGCAAACATGTGTTGAAAGATACCGCACATTTTTCAGGTATTGAGAGTCTGTAGTCTACGTACAGAGAAAGACCACTGCAAGACCTATTTTCAGAGCCGGCAAACTCGACAAGACTAAAGTACAACCTTTAGATGATTCTCACATGCAGTTGTCTGGAACGTTATAGAAGATTGACAACCCAACTGATTTAAAGAACTTTCGCATAGTGAATAGATTAAAATATTTCAAAACTGCCTTTTCACTCCCGTAATAAGAACATGGAAGGAGCGTCCATCACCGGTACCAAAGCTAAACACTTCAATACAATTTTTTCTGTGCCATAGTGTTGTGTACTGGTATATCAGACGGAAGTAAAAACCAATGTAATGAACAAGCAAAAGCAAAACCATCATCATCATAGCACCCCCCCTGTCATGCATTCCATGTTCAGTCTTTCCAAACGATGGATGGATGAATGGATGGGGGTGTGCGTGATCATGTGTGACGCTTGCAACGTTTCAACGTCACAAACAACCTGTGTATCGAATAACAAACATATCTCTACACAACTACAAGTCAGCAGCACTAAGCAGAGAGAGAGGTTAGCAGAAGCAGCATACACCACAGCTCTCATCTTTACAATGCCGCTACCGCGATATAATGTAATGTGAGTGGTTCTTACAATCACAGATCGGGTGGGACTCTCGCACTTTCACACACACGTATGCATATGTACGTACACGCACATAAGTACGACGTACACAAACACGTACACAGGACATAAAGTTGAGATGTGAGTGAGTTGAGGAGAAGTGAAAAGAATAGGAGGAAGACGGACAGATAGACTGACGGACGTTGTATGTCTGAGAGTGACCTCTCGTATTTGAGGGTTGCGTAGGAGATGAACTTCGGATGTGTACCTCCTCGTGCCACCAAACCCATCCGCCCGTCTAGCACCCCTGCCCGCCCCCGTCCGTCACTTGACTTTATTCAAATGATATTGCGTAGGACATTTAACCAATAGAAATCTACCATAAAAAAAGAACCGTGACGTCCTCCTCAAAGTGGTTTACCTACTACATACGGCTTTGAAAACGTACTTCTTAAAGCGGAGATCTGGGAATAGCGGTTCTAAAAAGTAGCATATACATATTTAGATAGCATGGCTGTTTTCACTTTTATTGTGGCATCAATATAACTACACTTGAAAAGTTGCCTAATTACGTACTTTTGGCCTATAAATGTCCAACTTGGTAAAAAAAGTTATGCGTTTTTATCCAACAGAGTTTTATTTTTTGGCGCGATTCTGCTTTGCTAACCAAATTGCTTGATTTTCTGACACATTCCAGAAATCCAGTAACCCACTGGTACGAAAGCCTCGTTGGGTAGATTGGAGAGGAGGGGCGGGGGTGGTCTTGGACATAATGACGTACTTTGTACGTTTTCAAATTACGTTATTTATGCCGCGATTTCGATTCGTACGTGGTATAAAATATAGAAACTCAACGACAAAAAAAAAACATTTAAAAAAATAATGGGCTTGTGTGGTCGGTGGGTGTGGTGAGTTGGACATTTTGTTTTTTTCATCCCTAAAAAACATATCATTTTTTTTATATTTTTTTATTTTCTTTTATATGGGAGTTTATGAGGAAATGAATAGAGAAAATCATTTCTTCCTTTTTTTTCTTCCTTTTTTTTCTTCCTTTTTTTTTCTTCAATCTTCTTTTTCTTCCCGCCTAGTTAGTACAGAACAAGGGAGTGAGAATGATTATGCAAATAATAATAAATGTTAACTTTTTTTCTCTTCCCTTTCTTTTCTTAATTTTCTTAATATTTTTTTCTTTTCTTCTTTTTATTTTTTATTTCTATACATTACATCTATATATTTGTTTTTCGTTCGTCTCCTCGCCCCACCTCCTACGGTTCTATAGTAGGGTGGGTGGGTTAGTATGGTTTCGAGGGAGGGAAGCGGGCGGACGGGCGGGCGGGCGGACGGGCGGGCGGGCGGATGGACGGGCGGTCGAGCGAACGGGCGGGCGGTATGTAGTATCGGGTGGGTAGGTCTTCGATATCAAAAGACCGGTTAAGAAGGCACCGGGGCCGTTAGCATTACCAAAGCAAAGACTTTGCATAGCTTTCCCTTCTCTTTCCCCCAACCCTTAACCCCCCATAATCTCATTCCTCCCCCCCCGCCTTTCTTCGCCGACCTACCCTTCGCCTACACATACACACACAGAGTGTGTGAGACAAGAGACGGTGACAGACAGAGAGCGCCACTATCAAAAGATTGCATCATACTGGACGTATACACACTTACATACACATACAAATTGCTCTTACATGAAATAAAGATACATATATACACACATCAACACACGCAAGCAAGCACGCACCCGCACGCGTACAGGGTTGACCAAAACCCCCAACCGGTCAGAATATACGACACCTCTCCTTAAAAACCAAATCGCATGTCCAGTAGCGTAACGCAAACCGCTATTCCCCACACCTGTCGTTTCATAATTCTACAAAAGTGTGAACCGTTTTATTTCAGCTACGATCAGTTATTACACTAGCCAACTCTGAAGCCTCTATACCCCATCACAGCAATCAAGGACTAGTCGTGTTTGTTAATTTGAGCACGTAACGTATAACTTATCGTAGCGTAAAGGCGAGAAAACTGTGCTACGTAGTAGCACTCCGCATCATGAGTGCCGCTGCGGAAGATAGCCTGCGGCAGGCTACTAATGCGGTGGTAGACTACTGTCCTACGATAAACCTTCCAACGTGCCTTAGCGGCGTCAATAACGTGGAATCTCCCTTCATACTTCTACAAGGAATATGCTCTCGACAAAAGGTATTGCTTTATTGTTCGAAGAACTCTCTTGCCTTATGTTTGTACAGTTTATTGTTTATCGTTTTGTCGTAACCTCTTATGCTCTCCCCGCTAACTTGCGTTTTGTTTCTCCGCTGTTGGTTTACGCTCGTATTTAGGATCTTATGGAAGCACCCACGAAATCTTTGCGTGAAGCAGTTCTGTATGCTACCCGTGACATTGTTGATGCTGTTGTCAGCCAACTGTGGACTCGGTCTCGCAGTCAAATTAACTCATCCAATCCCGACGGCGATACTGCCACAAAACTAGTAGAGTTGAGAGCAGTCATACCAGTGAAAATACAATCCACGCTTCACTGCCTTTTGTGGATTCGTACGCAGGTGAGCGACGACAGCCAACAGCCAGACAATGAGAACGAGAACGGAGCAATCAATGCTCGATACAGCGTTTTAGAGAAGCTTCTTAAAGGTCTGGAGTTGCTTAGGCAATTATTCGACGATCTTACCGAACTTTACTCGAATTCCAACCAACAATCTTTCGACAGAGTGAACCACCTGTCCAATGGCATTGCATCTGCCAATATGGCTCCAGTACAAACAGCCGCTCTGCAACAAGCGCAAGCACAGATGAATGTGCCTGGAGGATCTGGCAATACTGACAACACGAAGTATAGTTTATTCGATAATATTCCTAGCTTCACATCATTTGAAGGACAGTATGGTATGGGCCGTGATCCAAAAACGCATTATTCTCTCTTTGCTGACCCTACTGTGGCTAAAAATTCGTGGAGGTTCCCAGCGGAGATAAGGAACGTGTTCTCTTTTCAACAACAGCAGTACCCCGAGCAGATAAGTGACAAATTTTACCAACGTTCTTCGGCAATGAGTATCCCGGTAGACAATCGTAACTACCATGCCGCTCATGGAGAACGGCTTGCCCAGGTAGATTCTGAGTCTCCTCGTGATGGAAAGTTAAAACCGGATCCGTCTTCTCCACAACACTTTTATTCAGCATCCCTTCCGAATTCAAATTCGACAGCACCTTCCCGCGCTAGATTACAAGAGACGGAAGTGCTTTCGTCAACATACGACCATAGCGACGAAGCGTTCAATTTCGACAGCATGGCGGAATCCTTGCTCACCGATGCCCCGTATGAAGAGGAGCACAAAACAATGTTGGCTCGACCACAACAACAGAGAGAACAAGCAGACGCTTACTATGGATCGTCAGCGGGAAGTGGTACTCTATCTTATGGTGCTGGTGCTGGTGCTGGTGAGAGTGTCGGCAACATGCACACAGGTCAGGGTGAATCATTCGCTTCGGCTGTTCGACGCAGGCCTTCGAATGAACTATCAACATCAATTTCCTCCGTGAGCTCGAATATGATGCCACAAGGGCCTGATGACCTGGACGATGTTGACGATATGACTGGATGGGTTGAACCCCCTGTCCGCTATAAGACAGCTATGTGCAAGAGGATAATTGATAGCTCCAAGTGCAGGTACTCCAAAGCCTGTGGGTTTGCTCACTCTGAGGGTGAGAAAGATAACTTTAGCCGATTACATCTTGCGACTGTGAAATGCCAGTTCGGCAGGAAGTGTCGTAATCCAACCTGTGGACGTGCTCATACCCCCCAGGCGCAACAAGACGCAATGGCCCTGTATGCGGAAGCCGTAGGAAGTTGTCGGCTTATTGTTGGTGCCAAAACCTAGTTTGGAGTGTGGACTTCTGGGAATGACTTACATTTCCATGTGATGAATAACTTAGAAAATATTATAGCACTCCTACTTCCATCACCACTTCTCTCTCAGCTTTCAGCCGATACCCTTTTTTTCAACGAACGATTAGCAACTGACATCGTAAGTCTCGCAACAGTAACATACTCGATCTCCCACGTTTTTTATCCAATATCAGTATTTTTTTATTTAGTTGGTTGCACACATATTATTAGTAAATAATAGGGAGTAGAGTTTGAATGTTTTCTGCATTTTTAACCAAATACATTAGGCATTCTCCGATATAAAGATATATGAGGAATAAATAGAAAAGTAGAAAAAATAACATTATCTTAAGGTATATCTATTTCTATCGACAGTGCGTTTATTGAGTATATTTTGGAAAGGCTCCGACTGCAGATCCATACGCCATAAGTGCTCTTATACTGTTAGGTGACACAACGAAGTTGTCACCTTGTATTATCAGGAGAAAGAATATAAAAGATACTACAAACGAAATCGATTTCTCTCAAGTGCTCGTTGTGACGTGAAAAACTAGGATTAGCATTTTATCGTTAAACACTTCCTTGTCATTCTCGCACAAAACATTTGACTGCGTTATTTATGTCCTGTGAGGTAGGCATCAGTCTGATCATAAATATCTAGAGATAGAAGAACGGAATTATTTTATAATCCGAGAAAGTATCTCGATCAAGAGCAGTAGTTCAGAATTCATTACACTGAAACTCATATTTTACCTTCCCCATGTATATGCAGGGAAGATCCGTGCAGAATACATCATCACAAGTGCTGTACATCAAAATTTGTACATCTTGTCAATGATGTGTTTCAGCCCTTAATGCGAACAGCATTGTTGAGCGGACAGACCAGTATGATATCTCTTCCATTCCACATTTAAAATAAACAGATGGAGTAAGCACATGTATTTTAGTGCAGTTGGCAATCAGTTAAGATGCAATCCTAAATCATAAACCGTACTCTCTGCACCTTGTTCGTCATTGCAATGAGATTGTGCGTTTGCAGAAAATTCCACAAGCAACGCCCAACCGACTTGCAAGACGAAACTGATCCTGATCAACCAAAACATCTTAGTTGTGTATATTCAGCCGTTTCGTTGACAGCAGCAGCATGAAGCGGAAAGAAGAGTAGGTGGTGCCACTTGCACTTGTATACTGAGTATATCACTTCACGAATTCAGTTCTATTCTTCTTGTTGAGCCCATGCTCTTGTGTTAACCGCTAGTCTCATGCCCTGCGGGACAAGAGGCTGAATTAAATGTCCAAGAACCGTAGTCTTGACACAATCCAGAGCGGACATAACAACACAAACACGATTTTTTCATTTTTGGCAGAACACTCACATAAAAATGTATACACGCCAGCACAGCAATTGATACTTGATGTGATAAGACTACAAATTCAATAAAAACACCGTGTCTAAAATTCTGCCCAAACAGAGAAATGTGCGTCTCGAACATCCTCCCTCTGTGCGTGGTCATCCCTTTCCCCTCACCATAGAACATACTACTTGATATAATCGATACTTAGAAGACATGGACAATATTAGGCTGAATACTAGAAAGAAAAGAGTTGCAGTCTAGTATCAGACAGACGTTGAGACTATACGAAACACAGGACACACCTTGTGTTTACTAATACAAATTGGAGAATATATTGGATTTAAACTAGCGCATACGGGTGCTCTGGGGAGACTTGGCCAGTAGAAACTATCAACATTAGCTAGACATACGACAGTATATGACACAATGTGTAACATGAGTTGCTCCATTCACCTTGCACAGAAGAAAACCAACTCACTGCTACAATTGACCATTCGACGAAATGGATAGGGGAGGCGTGCGCAGTGTCTATTAAATAGGGCGACACACTACTGAACCTTAAACCCGACGCCACGTAGTCATACTGTACCAAGCGGTTAATAAACCATGGTAATTACTAATACAGCTAAGAAATGAACGGTGTGTATCCTTACACATACTTGGTTTTGCATATATACATATACAATAGATACGACCATAATTTACTAATTAACGAACTGCGACATAGTAATAAAACGTATTAATGTACTACGTACTACTTTCGTAAACAAAAGAGAGTATATTGATGTTACCTGCCGATATAGGCATTGAATTTCCTGTTGTTACGTGATTAAGAAGGAAATCCTTATTTTTGTACACGCGCCAGAGACCAAACTCAACGCCTGTAATTGCAAAGGCTGCTCGCGATAACACAAAGACTGTAATACCCGAAGTAACCATTGTCATTAGCTAACTTGTGCCTGCGAACGATCAATACATACATATAATTGTAATGTATCAAATGCACCCATTTACATCGTCAGTAAATCAGTCGACACTCGTGTTCACTCTCTAGCCCTGTCCTCATTGAGTGTGCATTCGACAGCTAATAAGATTATACTTGACTGCCGACATTTGCATCCATTTCTCGATAGTCAACGTTCTATAGCTAGTTTTGAGTCTAGTTGAGTGTTGGTGGTATTCACTCGCATTCATTATCTATTAAACAACGTTTTGCTTCTTATTCCATCCACCTTCCTCATCCCACTTTGCTTTTGGCCGAGATACAAGATCATTTGGAACAACTGGACTACCACCGCCTACGTTTTTGAGTTTTAAGAAGTTGCTGTGAAGACACTAAACGCTGTGATTAGTGCTAGCCAATCACGAGGATCTACACAGAAATATGTTGAAATTGCGCAATGCCCTTCCCTCCTCATGGCAAGTTGACAAGTCTATGAGCACTAATGTTTCTGCGTAGCACTTGACAGGCCCCAAACTAGCACTCCACAATTGACAAGTGGTTTGAATTAATGATATGTGAATGGGAAATTCAGGTTTATACTACTACAATAAAGACAATTTTCTTATTGTCAAACACGCATTGCGTTGAATTATGGATGAAAATGTGATGAAGAGGATGCTGATTGTAATGATGGATAATGAGAATGGAAGAACTTACTACTCGGTATCATGATCGTGTCACTGACATCATTTACCTTCGCTGCAATTGTTAACGGTTCTATGAATACATATCTGTTTGAATTGATACGAATGTATGACTATTTACGGCTAGAAGCAATTATTGGCGTTGAATCGATATTTCTGCTGCATCCATCCCTTGAACTTCTCAATTAGGTTACAATTCTATATCTGCTCTCATCGAACAATATTACAATCTGCCGAATGCAGCGACGCCAAGTTTACCTGTATTTTCAATCCTATCGGCAAATGTGCAATTAATGTACAGGCATTCTTAGTCCGAAATCCGGCGTTGCTTCTAGTACGTTTTCGGATGTTCCTGCGACGTGAGAGTTTTTAAATCCAAAATCTAGACTAACCAAACCCAAAATCAACAGAAACCAAGCCGAGAATTTTCATCAGACTACATACAGATGGAACATTCGTACAGTGCTGTAAAGTTATAACTGTGTGAATCCAAGGAAAAGCACACGCAAGTTCCGGTCGACTAGACCATAGACAGTACTGCAACATTGATTTCAGCTTGTGAGTAATCGTGAGCATGAATCGAAGATGAACGCACGAATGTCGTTTCCATGGCCAAATGAGGAATACAGAAAATACTGAGCAAATTTGTCCCAGACTAGCCTTTGTTTTTCTAGCTAATCAAAAGCGAGACTTACGAGATCAGAAATATTAGTACGAAACTCTTTTCGCAATTCATTTGCCAGATTTTAGGAAGCCAGCGAATGTTACACCAATCACACCCAGCTACACACTATGGGTTAATATAGTATACGTTGACACTTGGTTTTTATAATTTCGATGTCGATGTGTAACGTTGACACATGTTGCCTTTATCAAGACAACCAACCCCCTCGAAACCGAGGTGTATGAGATATAAGTAGGTTACGTAGACGGTGTGTTGTATCACTTACATGCATACATGAATACCTATAAATGAACTCGCAGAGAATCTGAGGTGCGTAATATAAGTGAAAGCCATCTGCATACTACTTCGATGATCAACATTATACTATAGTTAGCATCTTGCATACTTACATACTGTATCTCAAATCCGGTTACACGGTTATCTGTATCACTCGACAGTATGGCAATCGACTGGTTTCCCCTGCTCTTTGTAGTTAGCATGCATGCTGGCATGATCTGTGGGATGATGTATACGCAAATCAACATTACAGGATTATACTCCTGTATATGTATGTATCTTCTTACCGGTCTATCTATTACCGTTGGATATCATCGTCTCTGGAGCCATCGTTCGTACAGCGCAATTGTACCCTGGAGACTATGGTGTGCATTCTGGGGTGCTGGCGCAATGCAAGGCTCAATTCTTTGGTGGAGTAGACTACATCGTTTACACCATTCATTTCCGGATACGCCGGCAGATCCCTATGGTCCAGTATATGGCTTTTGGTATTCGCATTGTGGATGGATGTTTGAAAAGAAGGACCGGACGCAGTACCTCGACCGGATCAACGTTAACGATCTGAAGAAGGTGAGCTTTCTATCAAACAGTATATACAGATAGATGTACAATTTGTACTGTTCGTATCGCCTGACATGATTTACTGCTAATGCACCAATTCATAGGATTGGATCGTCATGCTACAACATAAGGTTTTCGTACCTCTGCAAATCTTTGTAGCCTTTGGCATGCCTATTTTACTCTTTCCGGAAGACAAAGTACAATCAATAATTTACGGTGGGTTTATGGCGAGAGTGCTAACATGGCATTCAACGTGGTGTGTGAACTCTTTGGCTCATTGGTTGGGTCACGATGAATATTCAAACGAAACTAGCGCCAAGGATCACTATCTGACAGCATTGCTGACATTTGGTGAAGGAAATCATGGTTTCCATCACGCCTTTAGCTTCAGTTATCAAAACGGCCTAAAATGGTAAGCTTTCATGCCTACAAAAATGGTGTAGTCCTATTTCCATTTTAATACGCTATTAGTAATAATATTATGTCCATAATCGCTGTACAGGTTCCATTATGACCCAACCAAGCAGTTGATATGGTTGGCATCTTGCTTCGGCATTGCATATAATCTCAAGCATCCAGATGAGAATGAGATTCAAAAGGCGAGGTGAGTAAGAGAGAAATTAGAGAAATACATTTATGGGCGTGAGGTATTACCCACACACCTCACACATACCGACACACACGCACACGGGGCACCTTACGTATGTATTCGTTACGATCACGCGATAATGAATATACTCTTGTAATTCTCATAGATATCAAGTACAAGAGCGAAAGATTCTTGGACTGAAGCAAAGCATTGTTTGGCCCGACCCGAGTAAGGTGACCAACCGAATCTCAATGGGCGAGTACATGATCGCGAAGCAAAAGGGGAACTTATGGATATGTATTAACAGAAAGTAAGATAAATTTCTTGTCACGTATTTTAATATGATCGTATATGCCAATCCGTTGTCTAACCATCTCAAACCTCCCTTTGTTGTTGCAGGATATACGACATAGCGGAATTCGCAAGTGATCACCCTGGTGGTGCTCAACTCCTCTCTTCTATGGCATCCAAGGATCCGAGTTACATTGCAAGACAATATTCCTTTAAGCACACTCACTCCAAGGCGGCTAGAAATATGATGGACATGATGTTGATTGGAATACTGGATGAGGACCATGACCATGACCAAACGTTAGTGAAACCTACTGAACAAGCTGCTCGCATCGTACATGCAGCATAAAATGTATGTCAGCGACAAACCGCCGCAAACTTGTTACAAACGACGCTTCATGAAGGATAAGACCATCTTTCATGAACCCAGGTCGCTCAGGGGGTCAAGCATCAACTTGATTTTGATTCTATAAATATATGTCAATTAAAATAAATGTAGTAAAATTAGCTTATTCATAGCCAGCTATCAAAGTACACTGTTTGCTATTCTTGAACCCTAACCTGGAACTACTGTTATCATGAATTAATGAAACTACAGATGACCTACATGTCCATAACTTTCGCATTGGGCTGTATGTTAAATGCTTCAGAACTTGCACTATTTCAAGACTGAATTTTGAATTCATGTTGTTACAGCACAATGACGCATCACGTACACCAAATCATAGAATACAGATAGTAATGTATGGATATATGTCCTTGCATTTCCATCCGTTACTTTTATTGCAATATGAGTATTGAACTATACAAAATAACTTAACCATGCACTTTTCTTCGCGAACTCTTTCTTCTCTACGACGTAAACTCGTCTTCTGCTATCGATTGTCAAGTTCTGTGTAGTACCGGCTTTGACCTATGTACATAGCTCATTAATCCATGTCGTCCGAGACTACTGCTGACATTTGTATGCAAGTGCGGAAATATGCGCCGTTACTGCTTAAATATACGTTTGCACAGTTTCGTCGTCAATTCTGTTTTATTGATTATTTCCAATGAATAAATACTTGAATCCTCTGCATCACATATTACCACATTACCAGTATCGGTCAACACTCTTTGTAAACCTCTTCCTGCAGTGTTAGTCTTGAAGTGTACAACAACAGATTGTCCCGCACCCAATGTCCAATCTCAACGTCATCGTAAATGTAGCACATACTTGAATTCTTTATAGTGGAATGCGTTTGTGGCACCTATAAAACGACCTATGGACATACGTGGGGCTTTATATAGTTTTACTGGAAGCATAAACAAAGGTTTGTGCATAATCACTAGGGCCAGCACGGTCGTTGAGGAAAGCTTGTGTACCTGGTACAAAAATGACGTCTAGCACACCAGCACGATAATGCGTACTGCAATTGCATCATAACATACCCAGTGACCGACCACAAAGGCATAGTAACTCGGGATTCCGACCAATCGCTTCGCTCAGTTGGGATGACGTGCATGGCTGCAATATAGTAATAGTACCGTGAAAGTTTTATCTTGATGATATGTACAGTGTTTAGGTGATTAACAATATTCCTAAATACGTTGGATGTACAATAATGCTCTGTAGATAAAGCAGAACGCATAATATCGGTATTGATTGTAGGGTTCACCTGCCAACGATCACCATAGAATGGAGCTTCAACATCTGTGGCAACATGAACGAATAGTTGCCATGCTTATTTATCCCTTATATTTTACAAATGAGTACTCGACGAATGGATGGTAACGTCGACATTCATAACAATGCTTACGTCAAAACATACAAACAGGATCGTCGTTTTCATCCACTGCAGTCCACCCACCACCACCAGGAATTTGACAACCCACCGGGGGTCGCTGGACAAGTGTAACTTAGCATCTAGATGGGAAGCTCATACTTTTACTTTTGCCTATATCGCAATGAGAATATATATTAAGGTAGACAGCGGCAAAGATATGGAGAAAATATATGATAATGCTGGTTTCAATAGATCGAGCGTCTGAATAGCTAGACACAATATACCAAAATACAGTTGACAAGAGAGAGTGAGTGTTAAACAAACGTTTACAATAAAGACTAGGTACGGTATCAGAAGTGGATGTTTTAGAGCAGATCGAATGTTCCTAGTCGTTTAGTAGACAAATGCATGCAAAAGCTACCCATGCATACACGTGTCATTGATAAATAAATACTCAACAATATGAACGAATTGTTTCGTTTGACGTATTGTAGGTTCGTCTGTAACCCCATTTCATTCTGCCAAGGTATAATCAATGTTGACATGAGCTATCGACTACATCAGGCCCAAAGCCATTTCGGTTAGACTCATACATGACTTAATAACTAGCACTGTTGACAAATACAGGTTATCCTTGGTGCTCAAGTGTTTTCTATTATGTGTTCCAGTACATTCCTGTGAATGATACCAAAAATAGCAAGAGCATCGTCAAACCAATGTCGAATTGAGAAGAGATAGGTTTGCTGCACTTCTGGCAACTTCGTTTTGCCCTCCTTGTCGACGGCCAGTTAGATCAACTCCAACAAATATGTATAAGTTCACGACTGTCCTCACAAGGGACAGCATAACGGATAATGCACGTAAAGGAAAGCTTCGAACGAGAAAAGCCACAATCGAGATGTCCCTGTTTAAACATATTCCGCTTTATTCTACCTAGAAACGGAATAACGATATAGACATTCAGATTCATATCCTGGCAGTTAATTGGATTGACTTCATCTCATCAAGAAGAGCTGCGAGGTGCTCTTACAGGGATTTTCTCAACTCCATATATATTTATGTATATACGATTCCCTACACGTACGCAGCACAATCAAAACACTATATACATAGAAAACATGTATATTTGTGTGTGTGTGTGTGTGTGTGTGTGTGTGTGTGTGTGTGTGTATGTGCTACCATGGTGCAGCTATGAAGTGCTCTTCGATGTAAGGGAAATTGGAGTAGTTCAAGATGAGTAGTTCAAGACGAGCACCGCAGTGTTTTGGTAACGGCAGAAATTTTGGTGAATATATTGGAACAATGCTAATTACAACTCCATCAAGTGAGTCAGAATGTCTCAAACGGACACATCGGGAGTTTTCGAGGTTGACTAGTACGATGGACATTAACAAGCTGATGCCTGTTAGTTCATAAAACAAAGAGATTTACAATACTCGGTCTAAAGTATATGTAGATGTGTACAATAAATTAGACAATCACTCAGCAATGATTATATAACATGAAAACGAAACCAAAAGTGCAACCCAGCTAGAAATGCGGCTGAGTGATACTAGTTGTTTAGTAAAATCGGCTGACACCCTTGGCTTTCTCACGTAAAACTAACAATCACTTAAAACTAACAAAGACACAAAAGAATGGTGCTGATATTTATAGTTGCCATGTCGTGTTATACACTTTGCCATGTCGTGTTATACACTTTTCTATTCATGTTCTACCTGCGATGGCTTCTTGCTGTATACTTATAATGGTTCATGTTGCGCTTACAATGTTCTATGTTATAGTAATGGTGTGTGTTGCACATATAATGTTTTTATCTTGTACTTCCAATGGTGCATGTTGTACTTTCGTTGTATTATTACTTGTAGTGGTTCATGTTATTTTTCTCTGTTATAGTGTTTAGTTTTCACAAGTGCACGGCCCCTGCCATGCCCTTGCGGTCGTTCGAAGAAAAATATAAACACACGCACACACACACAAATACGCACGCACACAGACGCTCACTCACTCGCTGGCACACAGACACTCACTCACTCACTCACTCACTCACTCACTCACTCGCTCACTCACTCACTCACCCACCCATTCACTCACACTCATAGAACACATACATAGCTACCCCACACTCATAAACTCATAGACCAACTCCGCACTGAACAATATATAATACACATTACGTACATTCGCACCTTTATAGACATGGTGGTGGCAACAATACCTTGTTCGTTTTCAACGATTAGCAACGACGATGGCGTGACAATGATGAAAGAATGGTGGAAAGAGGATCACAGACCCGGTAAGGACGGTGTTGAATTGGGCATGCGACTTTTGAATAACTGCCCAGGAAAGTTCGGAGACACTGTGTGGGATATATATGAGTACGTGTTCATATGTGCTATGGATTGTGCAGATAAAGCTGCAGCCGATAGTTGCTTTTCGAAAATCAAGGTACCGTTTTTACGTGATTCAATGCATAAATATTATGTCTGTGTCTGTGCTGGAAGTTCGGATAACGCTAAGCTGTACAATTTTTTGTATGCATTGTTGAGCATGGAAGCTGTGTTTTACGAAGTTTAACACTGGTCTCTCTCTATCTGTGTTTGAAGATGGATTTTGTCCCGTTTTTAGGCTGTTTATGTGAAAGTATTGAATTTCACATATACGTCATAGTATGGAATCTATAGTTAATTCACGGTGAAGAGAGTATGAATACTATGGCTAGCTCTTTGTGGTACATTTTTGAAAAACCAATCTATGCATGTATCAATGAGAACACAATGTCAACAGAGTCGCTTGGTCAGTATACTGTATATCGGATTGATATGAAAGGAAATCATGTCCATATCCAGATGATTCAAAAGTCACATAGCAGTAGACAACGTCAAAACGTACGCACGCACACGCACCCATCGCTCACTAATGGTACATGCTCATGCAAATATGTAGGAACGCTTCCCTGCTAGTCGGAGATGGAGAAAATTACAAGGCATTTACTTTGAAGCAGAAGGGCGCTTTGATGAGGCCGAGAAAGCATACGACGTGTATCTTAGCGAGGATGAACTAAACCAAGGCATATTGAAGCGTAAAATCGCGATTGCCAAGGTTAAGGGGGACAGGAGCGGAGCCGTTGAACGTATGTATACTTTTATATGTTGTATCGTTAAGGTGAAGCATCGTTATTGTGGCAGCTAAAGAAGACCGAAGAGCTATTAAATGAATGGCGGCATTTCCATGTGTCCGTGTATGCGTAATATATGTTCCTTTGGAAATGAATGCGCGGCTTTGAAGAGTGCACAATTGCTTCTCGGAAAGGAATATGATCCCAACCAGCAAATAATTAATCATAACGATGAATTGGAGTATACAAGGGAAACGTATGAGGCGTGTTTTTCGCCATACTAAATTACATCAAGAATCGTGACTAGAAAGGCGCGATATCACTATTCTAAACCTTTCATCAATTTTTTGAAATTTGTTGCTCGTGACAGAACTAAACAAGTATCTTGCCGTGTTCATTGCCGATTATGAAGCTTGGATGGAACTAGTGGACCTTTACCTTGAAGAATCAAAGTATGTCTTCTGCACAATTAGTCTGTTTCTTATAATGGATACAACCCACGCGCATATGCTGGCTCTACCGTTATGTACATATAAACATATCTACCCCCGCTTAACTCTCACTCGAAAATTGTACTCTCATGAACACAATACATTCTGTAGGTATGAGTTGGCGTGCTTTTGTTTAGAGGAGGTTGTGCTGTCTCACCCACACGACGACAAGTTCTTCACTTTGTATGGAGAGGTAAGTCCCAAGGCATTTTATGTGTAAACTTCATTTATTTACTTCAGACCTTATTTACTGCCTTCATACCTTTGAATCTGTATTTAATTTAACCGATATTGATAATGTAAAGGATACATATATATATACATTGTAAATCATTAGTTATCTTCCCCCTAACAAAGCACGTACAGGGGGTCATCTTAGTATATCAAGATAATGACAAACCCCTCCCCACTTTCCATAATGTGATTTGTAATATGTGTGTCTTCCAGATCATGTATGCTCATGGTAAGTATAAAACGGCCCGTCAGCTCTTCGCGAAGGCATGCGACATCAACAAGGAGAATGTTAGAGCCTTATATGGACTATTCTTGGTATGAGAATGCAATGCGGTTTGAACTTACATTATGTATGCTTATTATAAACACTGCACTTCAATTTATATTATTTCACTTCAATATAATCACATTCGTATGTTTAATAATGCAGAGTGCAGCGCGTTATGCGAAGGAAGAGTCGGGTGGTGACAACACTGAGATTGGGATGTGGGGACGCGATCAATTGATAGAACAGTATAATGAAAAAAACACAGCTCTACTTCCATTCGTTAACTGTATGCTTCAAGAGTGGATAGAAGAATAGATAAGCACACGTTTTAAGGCCATATGAATAAGATCAGAGATGGCCGCATTTCTAGGATTTTGGAGATCGCTCTTTGTATACTATACAACACCCACCATGTAGTTCCTCTGCATTCTGGAGATTCCGTTTATTCAAGTAGGCCTTGGACGTTAACAATCCTACTGCTGCAGTTGTTTACTCTGTGCCTATGGCACACTGGAGATGGTCTTCGCGCTCATATTTGTACGTCCAGTTCTTTGTTGTAGGACCCATGAGGTTACGTTAAAAATGGTTAGTCCATATTTGCTCCTTGAACGAAGAGGGACTAGGAGGAATTGAATGCTGGTTGGAGAGAAGATATTGCAACTAAAATGTGCACATCGCAATATAAATCATATTACACCGGTTACGAAGTTTTTGTGTTGAACAAGTTCTTTTAGTCGTACGAAACTTAATAAATCTTTCTGTATTTAATGCCACTTTATTTTGATTAGTCGAATTTCGCATGTACAAAATGCACATATGAAGTTGTTTTAAGTTTTGAGAATGGCTATTTGCGTTGTAGGATTTGATAATGGTTTTATCTTCTTGTAACACGAGCCCATATTCCAGTGTATATCAACTTTGCCCTGCGTATAAGAAGTAGAAATGTATGATCTCGTCCCGTATTTCCGCTCTATATAAAATAAGTCTAAAAATATTGTATCGGCAGTACAAAGTGTATTCTTAACACCTCTTTGGCAGTTTTATATCTTTTTAAGTACGCATGATTACATAGAGAGAAACCCGCGAAAATTATATACAAATATCTACTTGAACCAGTTATGGAAATTCTCCTCTAGCGATGACAGTAGCCAACGTCACTGCAACTATGGCGGATGGTATAGCAATACGAAAACCAAAGAAATCAAAAATGCCATGTCTTTCAGCTGCTGGATTCCTGTATTACCCAGTGGAGGATGATGACACTATGAATACGTTTACAGTATTATTGGCAGTAAAAATGCGAGATAATATCATGTTCTCCGTCCTTGTAATTGTGTGAGAAAGCCGAAGACATTCAAAATATTACTCCTATTAGTTAGATTCCTGCATTGGTCAGGGAAGCAGACGCGTGCGTATGTGTTAGATATTGAAAACGTATACGGTGAACGTTTGTTCGTCACATAGAGTGAATCGTTCTATTTACTATCATGGATGTACCAATGTAAACATGGCGTACGATCTATAAATAACGGTGACAAGCATAAAATGTTTTCAAACATACATTCTCCCTCCTTCACACAACTCTCCTCTATCCACACACGCACGCACGTGTATGCGTGTCAATACCCGTCTTTGTTTTCTACAGCATCTTTAACCGCCTCTTCTACCATCTGCTTGTGTGTGGGTTTGTTAAGACCTAATCTTCCTCTCCACATCTTCAGCAAAGGTACGTTGGTCTCTTCACCCAGTGCTCTATACGACAATAAGTTGAGTGTAATGGGATGAAACCGTTTTACTTTGGAAGAGGTATAAAGAATATGTACCTGTATATGTATGTTTGTGGATCTCTATACTCTGAGCGGTCTTACACTTTAATTGCCAGGAAACGATCATATGCTTTTGATTAAATCAGTTCCTTATATCATCCAATAGATACATCTAAACAGGCACATACTGGTGTATGAATGTAATCTATATCGCTCAGCACGACGCATATATATATCAAGTCAATACCCATACACGTGTTTAAAATGTCAGAAACTTCATTGTTTGTGCCAACAAACGCCCAGTCGGTTTCTCAGTAAAGCACATACCAAGTTGTTTCGTAGTGAATTATGAACAATATTTGCACGTGCATATTGCTAACAGGGTTGTGTGCGTTTACGTACTTCATTGTAGAGTATTGCATAATTAATGGACGCATACAAACGAAATACCATCACGTGCATATACCAAGTGACTGGGCCTACATATACATAGATAGACATATATGCCCGTGTATGTCACTTCTACACATTTGATCTCAACGGACAGTAAATACAAGACTATTTTGTAATGGTACGTATGCAAATATACATACCTCTTCACAATGGTCATTGCATCTTTTGGGCAAATATAACCGAACCAGTCACCAGCTCTCTCCTCTTCTGTCTTGAGAGTGTCGCTTCCATACACGATGACGTTACCTGCATAGTGAACCCCAATAATCTACCGCATAAAAATGTGTACCATAACAACTACGCGCATGCATGGGTGTGCATCTTTACAGAACAGATTAGAATTCTAATATAGGAAATATATACACCATTGTATGAACATGCCAAACGGAACTTCGCACTTACCAGCGTACTTATGAGAGCCTACATGCGAACAACCACGGACACTAACACCCACATGCGAATGTTCGTCAGGCGATGATGTAGATGCGAGAGTTGGTGTGTTGCTTGTATGTTCTGATATTAATTTGGTGCGATGATCATCTGCGCACGTTTTGATCGTTTCTATCAATTCTGGGCCGCATTTTCCACATCTCATATCTCGCGCAGCCTGTCGATAGGGGCGTAAGTACAGGTGATCGATAGCAATAGTGAGAGAAACGTAAGTCCGTATACGTGTGTGGCACACATTACCCCCTGGTAGTCTGACTTAACATATCGATCAAAGAGTATACGTACACATCAATGATCATTGCTATATATGTGGGTGTGAACCAATGTGTCAAATCACTGTGGACATTTAAGTTTTGAAAGATTCTGGCTGTAAACACACTTCTTGCGTATCTCATCTACCAAACAAACATATACCCACACTTGATACATATATACCTAGCGAACGGAGGTACAATACGTGTACCTAAAGCCATGCATATGTATATAATATAAATGCAATGCATCTCATATGTAGACATATATCTGCACCCAAACACGAGGTCTCGGGCGCGGCACGCCAAATAGATATACATACATGAGCACAAACAAAGATATCGCTGGTACGTATGGGCTGGCCTTTACCCCACTGTCCCTCATGCAGTACATCGTTTAAAAATTCGTCAGTGCTAATATCTCTGAATCGTTTACGCTCGGGATACACAAGAAGGTCTCCCTCTCTATCGCCCACGAACGGGTCAGCTGTGTGTGTGAGCATATATAGATGTGTTTAGGTTAGATATATTTTGTATGTATATATATGGATAGTGTATACTTATGCATGCATCTTCGTATCGATCTGTGCGGCTCTGTTTTCGCGATCTGTGTGTGAAATGCTGTAAGAGTAAACTACATAAGGTGCCATGGACACATTGCATGGGAAATCACTTATCTTACACTGCTCTTCATACGTGTGTATCACTGTTTACACAAGTGCGGAATACATGTATTTACCTTCACATAGAGTAAACTTGGTGATCAACCCCGTCTTTTTGCTGAGTTTTTTTATGCCCAGGCACAGTTCGCTCGGCGACCCCAACATTAACTCCACTTTAGCAGGCCATGTGGATGGAACTTTCCATACTAGGAACACATGCCTTTTAACAATAAGAATAAGGTCAGAAATACAAGTGCATTGGTGTGCATGTACATATATTGTGAAAGTAGGAATAGCTATGCATATGCCACACTACTTTGGAACTGCAGTCACTTTCCGTTTACAAACAAGTGTACGTATAGAACAAGATGACATGCACATTCATGAAATTCTGCATTAAAAGAACAAGCCCTCGTGACACTGTATTTTACGAGGAAAACACTCCAATCGACAAACTAGTCTTGAATATATTTCGTATTGTATGAATAATTAGATATGTTACGCCCGCTGAATAATGAAGCATAGGAGATGTACATATATGAATACATGGTAATCCTCGTGGAAACGTCTTGCGTGTGATATTGCGTACCCAAGAACACGAGCATACCCATGTGAATATGAATATATATATATAAGTACATTATGCTGTACATACAACTACCACTTACAAGTACATGTCAATGTTATACATACAATTGTGTACATTTATATGCTGCTTATTTCACTGTACTTGAAATTAAACGGGTTATTGCATAGCATGAATACATTACTGTTTGACTATTAACGGAAAGAAATGATGCACGTACATTAAAACATGGGATGTAAACTCTATTCACGTATAGACATAAATCACATGCACCTACGTGTTTGCGTGTGCGACGTTTACGTTGTGTCAAACACATTTCATGTCTAAACGAATAGAAAATGGAGGCAATACTGAGAGAAACACAGCGACCGTAATAACAGACAGATACATTGGTACATATACGTACAAAGACATATATACACAATCACGTCTTTGTGCGAAGTGCACAACGACGTGTGAAACTATTATTTTCCAGTACCGTAGCACACATGGGTCGGTTTCTGATTACGTATATCTTGCCAACATGACAGGAATAAGCGAACATAGAAACGCATATGCATACAAGTATATAATAAGACCCTCACATGTACTCAAATTGCTGTGAACCGATTGAAGAAAACCGACCATGTACATGGATCCGCAAATACCATTTTGTGGTAGAAATTCACATGTACTCACCTTATTATGAACGGATGGGAGAATATTGCGCTCATGTACATGGGTCCGCATATACAATTGTGGATATACCATCATTCTATATTAGAAATACACTGTTGGCACACAAAACTTACGGACCTATGATAAATTGGAACAGATCCTGCGACAGACTCGCTGTACATCTCTTTGCGATCGAATCCAAGTTCCTCGATATCGTCTACATCCTGAACCTCCATACTCGACCTACTCGTGTTGGTACTCGTACTCGACCTATTCGGCTTAAGCATCTGTCTATGATTTGAGGGTGTATGTGGGCTAGAAGCTGGCCGACTACGTGTGTGTAAGCAATTTGAGATCTGTTTGTTTAGTTTGGCGTGAGGACGAGTCAGTAGGAGTGGATGCCTGCGACAGAAAGCAGTCAATCGGCTCAATTGTAGTGGCATGGGGCATACGGTTGAATGTGTGTGTGTGTGCGGGTGTGTGTGTGTGTGTGTGTGTGTGTGTGTGTGTGTGTGTGTGTGTGTGTGTGTGTGTGTGTGTGTGTGTGTGTGTGTGTGTGTGGGTGGTGTGTGTGTGGGATTGTGTGTATGTGTGTATGTGTGAGCTATTTGTTTACAGAAACCGTAACACACACACCCACTCACTCATTGCTCTGCTCGTTTGAATGCCGTTCAAGAACACTGCCCTCTCATCACACAAGCCATGTCTCTCGCTTATCGTACACGTGTGGACTGATACATTTGACTTCTATCTCCACAAATGATATGGTAGCTTAGATGAGCATCCGTAAGCGACTATATCGTTCACTCTCTTTGAACGTTGCTTCCACTACCCCGTCTAATTATGAACCTAATTATTTTGACTTCAAGCTTGTTGTTTAACTATCTCAAGTGTGAGGACTAGCGTTTGACTGTACTCGCGTATATTTCATTTCCTTTTTGAAATCTGCAATTTACAGTTTGCTGGATACTAGCACATTACGTTTAACCTGAATCATAGTAGTTCGGAAGATTCCAACAAACTTGACAGGCTACTCAAGTACAGGTAGAAGGTACTCAACAAAAATCTAAGTTAAACATGTTGGTTCGTTTAGAAACAATTGTACTATTAACTATGGGTATATATAACAAAAAAATTCAATGTTATCTAGTACGACTGAGTTGCCAACTTGATAAAACTCTCCATCTTGAAGTTTCCACTAAACATCTACATGTACTGCATACTTCCGTAGGTATCGTCTGTGTAAGCGCCCAAGGTAAGAAACAATAGCATGTACCAGGTTTTGATGTTATCAGGTATTCGATAAGGTAATAGATAACTTTTAATCTTATGTGTAGGTTTGGTTAACGCAAGAAGCGCATTTTCACCTATTCAGCTTCTAGTACTGTCAAGTTAGTAAGTATATGTGAAACATGTCTATCGCGTTTCAATAAAAAAAAGCATGATAGGAGGGATACTACCTCTCTTTGGCTGTGTATCAAAATTTTTGCCATTTTTTTACTGTTCGCTGTTATCCGATAGTGGGATGATCTATATATTGATGAGTAGGAGCTGTCGTAGCTGGAGAATAGATGAATGTACTAAAAATCATGAACTGAACAAATTCGAGATCCCAAAGTTTGATTCACATGTTCTTCATGCATATCTCTGCCATATCGATTCTTTGAATTGTGAATTCAACGAAGACGTTCGCTTGAGTTTTTATCAAAAAGTTGTTATGTACTCATCTAAATATGGAGACGTTGATATTAGAGTAAGTACATGTAGAGTACACTCACTTCACCTCACTCTTAAAGAAGCCAATTTATGATTTTGTTTATGCCAAACTTGAGATTTTGGTAAATGTTATCCAACCTTCTTCAGTAGACGTAGGATTGGTACTTTTAGTCAACCATCTCAATTGTCAATTTGAGCGTGGTCGGTTCGACTATTTTTAACCCCAGAAAGAACAGATGAAGATCATAATCACTTGGATATAAGAACACGCACGTAGAAGTCAAGTACGATGTGGGCGAGTAGGCGTTTTATGCGGTGGTTCCATGGACGAAAGGAGAGTGTGACAAGGGAGGATAGTGAGATTAGGGCGCCCGTGTACAGTGAGCAAGCGAGTGATGTAAGAAAGAAAGTGTGTCGAGGAGAGAGGCTTTATGTACGGTTCATTCTTAGAAAGGCGTAAGAGAGGCGAACAATAGTGAGTGAGTGTGTGGTGGCAGGGGGGTGCATGTATGTATGTATGTGTGTATGTATGTGTGTGTGTGTATATGTATGTATGTATGTGTGTGTGTGTATATGTATGTATGTGTGTGTGTGTGTGTGTGTATTTATGTATGTGTGCGTGTGCGTGTGCGTGTGTGTGTGTTGTGTCTAGCACAGAAGAGCAGAACGAACAGATGAAGACATCCATGCCCCACACATATATATATACTCAGGACCGGACAGACACTTATCTCGGTAAGCTACAAGGGCTATACAGTGGATGGACAGGACTGTGGAATGACTGATCCAGTTTAAAACTAACGAACGCACTCGGAGCACCGGATAAACACACATCACACACACATATATACACACATACATATAACACACACACATACACATACACACACACACACATACACATACACACATTCACGCCCACACTCACACTCACACTCACACTCGCACTCACACTCACACTCACACTCACACTCACACACTTACTCATATGCCAAGTTCTCACCGAACGTACTACCAGTTGAATTGTCAAATATTTAATCTACATCCGTCCGAACCCACTCTATCGCATACACAGTCACGCACACATGAGAGAGAACACACAAGAACGTGAGTGTTCGATTTCCTTTCCAACTACACGTGCACGCGCGCACATATAAAAGTATTATATATATAATCGAACCCAGGCCTGTTACTATACACATATATACACCAACGCATACGTAGTCCTGTTTCTGACTTTAAACCATGCCCGGCGGTTCGAAAGAAAGCAATATGGTTGGACCGTATAAACTGCAGAAGGTGTTGGGTGTAGGTTCATTTGCACAGGTGAGTGTAGCAGAACATAAAGATACGGGTGAAAAAGTGGCTTTGAAGATTGTGGATACATCTGGATGGAATGAAAGCAATCGTGCACGCCGCAGTACCTTGCTAAAGAGAGAGATCAGACTTTGTCGTCTGCTCCATCATCCCAACGTATGTATGCTCAATGTACTTTTCTCTTGTGAGTGTGATTCGCTCAATGATTGTTTCACAACACTTAGATATGCCCAAAACTTGTAGGTCACGAAAATCTCCTTGTAGAGTAGATGTGTCACCCGGACATAGGGATTCTCTGTGTTTGTCTGTACATGTACATCCGTGCGTTGCCATGAGATGCTGCACGTTTTGAAGCAATCATTTCTTGATCTACATTCCACAATTAAGATGTACTGTGACGGTTCGTAATTGTTTGCAGACTCATGCGTATACTTATACTAGCACACTTTTACCGAAGATCTCTACTCACAAGCATGTCTACGTGATATATACACACGTACATATATGACAAAATGAGGCCACGTTGGACTTAGTTGTACTACCTGCACATGGTAATTATTCTATGTACATCTCACTATATTCACTTGAACCCTCACTCACAGATTATTCGAATGATGAGCACGATGCAAGAAGGACATAATATAATTCTCATCATGGAGGTATGACATATCCATCTATACCTGCACGCTTGTGTGTATGTTTACTATTGTCGTACGCGTTTTGTGTCACTTTGAGTCACACTCACCTTGTATACCTTCTCGTTTCTTATTGATCTACATAAATTTACTCATACATGCACGCATGTGCACACACAAAAGTACACGTTCACGTGTTCAAGCGTGCACAAATAAAAAAATAGAAATATATATCTTGGAAACGGTTCACATCTATTACAGCCAGTATGAGTATATATTGCAGTCAGTAGTACACATATGTGTGTGCTGATCTGCTTTGATTATCCGTAGAGGATATTTTACTAGAAAGCGTACGCGTACATCCAATCAAACACAGCACACATATATATACACATATTTGTATATGAAATAGGCACTTAAGTAACCATGCATGATCATCCTCATATACATATATTCATCCTCCATCTATCCACCTATCCCATCCCTGCATACGATATCACATATACGCAGCACTGCTCTGGTGGCGACCTTGACGCGTACAGAGCAAATAGCAAACATGGATATCTACAAGAGGACAAGTGCAGGTATGGACGTATACATAGACATAGCAGCACTAAATAAGAAAACGTATATGAAAATGTTTGTTCTCTAGAATAGTTAGAAAATTTATAATTGAACAATACGAAACAGAAGATGAATGCGAAGAGTTGTTAGTTTTGCTAGTTTGGAACGTGGAGGATTGTATCCCCACATGTGTGCGATATAAGCACAGATATTTACACGTACACACTGAAACTATGTGTATGTTTATAAGTTCACATGTATGTATTATATGCACAGGTACGTCATGCACGCTACACGAACAATCATTTGTATATTCATACGTATATTTGTACAAACACACACAAACAGAATTCACATGTATGTATTATATGCACAGGTACGTCATGCACGCTACACGAACAATCATTTGTATATTCATACGTATATTTGTACGAACACACACAAACAGGAGTTTCTTCGCACAAATTGTTTCCGGTGTAGACTACCTTCACAAGAACTTTATGACACACAGGGATATCAAACCCGCAAACATTATTCTGGACAGCAAGCACACAACACCGAAGCTGATCGACTTTGGCTTTACCAATATATTTGACGATGTATGTTTATGTGTACTTATATCGTGTATCTGCTTGGTGCTAATAGTAAGTGTCCGTACTTCTACATATATATATATATGTATGTATGTATGTATGTACGCGTTCGTGGCGATGGTGGAATAATTGTGTACTTATCACTATGCTGTTCCATCATTAGAGCTCCGCACCCTCATCCTCATGCTCTCGCTCGCACTCATAACCTTGAAAATTGACACTCGCAGAAAGAGAAAATGAAATCATTTTTGGGATCACCGCATTTCGCTGCACCAGAATTGCTGACAGGCACCAAGTATGAGGGACCGATGGTAAGTCTACGGTAAACACATGTGTACATGAGTGAGTATACCTACAAATGTACCCTTCACATAATTTTTACACACGTACGGTACAGGTAGATATTTGGAGCCTGGGTGTTAGTTTGTACAATTGCCTAACCGGTACGCTACCATTTCAAGCACAAACAATGGAACAGCTTATGGATCGGATTATGAAAGGCCATGTGAAGTTTCCTACTACAATGTCCAATGGTAAGCTTTTACATGTATCTATACATGCGTGTAAGCCCTGTCGTTGGTTCTTGTCATATTTCATCATATAAGTGCATACACATGCATGTACATGCAATATATGTATAAGTATTATATTTGTGTGAAGAAATGTTTTGTTTTGGTCTGTCTGTAGAAAATTGATGTATGTATCTTTATCTAAATATATATGTACGCATGTACACATACGTACGTTTCCATGACCGTGTAATGGAACTTATCAATGAGTCTAATTCTCAATGATCATCATATGTTTACAAATAATGCCTACGAGGAGTATTGGTATACACGCATGTTTGTGTGTTCGTACCTAGAAGATATGAAAACTGCTTAGGTGTAGATCTTAACGTGTGTTTACATTTCTACAAATATACTCTTGGGGCAACAAAAAAAAAAAGGTCGAATACTACACCCACATGAACATGCGTATATTCACCCTTCTGGAGTGATATTATCCCTCTATATAACGTACACATCCTCGTGTTCACACTTTCGTGCACCCGACCCTAGACTAAGGTACACATACTTGCCACACTTAACATCACACACGCATACTTCTTGAGAAGTAAGTATGTACAAACGTGCAAATGTACATGCGTATATCCGGATTCTATGTTTAAATTTGTTATTGTGGCGACAGACCTATACTTTCGTACTTACATATATACACCAACAAATTCAATAGGGCATATGCATACAAATTATGTTTAGCTCTTACTGGGCGGATACGCACAGCTTGTGGAATAGAGAAATCCGTGCGATTGATTTAGAGTGGCAACTGACGCACTTACAAGTATATTATATTGTTCACATATTGATATACGTACACATCTTTATATATATTTAATGTGTAGATGCACAGCTGCTTATCAAACGTATGCTCACAGTGAAAGCTTCTGAGCGAATAAGAATGGCCGATGTAGTTAGTTCCAAATGGTTGACAAAGAGTGGTACTCATTCTGTTCCAGACTTCGCCATTCCCAGAGATTTACCCGTGCAAGATATCGAAGAAGAAGTATGAGTTTATATAAGCATTCTTTGGTGTTTCGATGTATGTATGAGTGAGACTCGGCGTGGATGGTGGTATGGGTTCATTATGGTATATTTTATCAATCTCGTTCACACCTGCCTGTCACATTCTTGCTTTATTTTGTACCCCTCCGTCCATATATGTATGTATATGTGCTACTATTCACATTCACACACTTACACACATATACACGGGAGCGCCCACACACACATTTGTTTCTCAACATATAAAGTACGTTCACAGACGTGCGTAGGGCAATATGCATATATATATACGTGTACAGACATTTCAATTGCACTTTTACATTACATATACTTAACGTACCTGCACACCCACATCAATATTTTGAACCGTATGAACTCAAGCTACACTAGCACCCCCCCCTACTCTAAAGCATTGCACACTGGCAACCCTTGCACAAATTCTGTATGGATTGTACTCACACATATCTAAACGCATAGATGTACACGTCTTCAGGCACACGAAAACGACATGTACTCTCAAGTATTTATTTGTGTATATGCTATCCTACATAAAAGGTCTTGAAAGCTGTATTAAACTTTGGATTTGAAGACGAGGCGCACAACAGAGCAGCCGTTAAGGTTAGTATAGGAATATCCTTGTGATTATGCTCTGCAAACATATGCGTGTGTAGCCCGTTGTACTTGTGACCTAGCTAATTCGTGAAATCTACGGGAATTTGTTTGCACTTCACGTACACGTTGAGTACGCGGCTGGATTAATCTCCTGTACAAAATACTTCAACCTATTATTTTTAAGTGCGTGTATACAAATTTTAATACAATCTCTTGATATCAGTAATGTGATCGTCGTGTGTGTGTATGTGTGCTTGTACCACCATGACAATCATTCCTACATATCGATGCCTGCAATACCCTCGTATTTAAATTTATATGTGACTCTGGCGCTCAAGACGTAAAGTTCCAATATGTGCGTATTGAGAAGGCTTTAGTGTTAGTATGTATAAAATGTTGCTATGTACAACAATTGCAGGAATGTAAGTGTATCTCAAACCATAGCAGGATTTTGTACTTTTACGCTCCAATTTCTTCTTGCTCTATTATGTGTCCATGTTACATATGATGGGTAGAAACCTTAACGTGTTCGCGCATCTTGCACTCTTCGCACCCCATGGCTGCAAGCAGTGCAGGATAGTTACATAGATATTTACATACATAGCATGACGCCTCACTCACTCTCTGTTCATATGGAATTATACATGCTGGAGTATTGCGGTTATATAACTATGTATACATGTAGTCAACATGAAAGTGGTCATCGTCTACTCAGTGAGTATGAACTGCACGCGACTTGTAGGCTATCCGCATTGTACACCTCTCTTAGCTATATTTGTTAAGAAATTACCAGCACGAACTAAGAATGTCGTTATGTACCTGTTTTATATGTTGTTTGGGTATGTTTTTGTGACCTGCTTGTGGGTATGTATATATTTTAAATCTGTCTCGTGTCCTTTCCTACTGTAAAACTAGTAGCACAGGATAATGGTATACTTGTATCTGTTTGTGTATCTGCTTACACATATACAACGTGGCATAGACCCGTCTCTTGCGAGTATGCAGGTAAACGGTTGGTTCGTACATATGAGTATACGTGTACACTTGGCAGATAATATAGGAAATATAGGATCAGTAGCACAGGATAGTGGTATAGTTGTATCTGTTTGTGTATCTGCTTGCATATATACAACGTGGCGTAGACCCGTCTTTTGCGAATATGCAGATAAACGGTTGGTTCGTACATGTGAGTATATGTGTACACTTTGTACATAATATAGATTCGTCTTTTTCCTCTCATACCACCACAGGCAGCAGACAATAGTGTAGTTAAAAGTGTATACTGTTTATTGATTGAGGCACAACAAAGAGAGACCCAACTGCGTTACATTGGTAAGTATTTCTGTTAACAGAAAAGCGCTAATACATTCACATCCACAAACATGAAGTATTTTATTGCAAGGATTTACGGGATTCGTCATACCTGTGCGAATTGTCTTTCTCACTTATTTTCCACGTTTGCTACTCCCATCTTTATGTTGCCATTCTTTTGCAAACCTTGATCTTTTACATACCGCAAGCACATAAATCCGAGATATATACAAATTGCAGTAGAGTATACCTGAAGTACTTGAAATCTGCGGATTGTACTTGAAAGTTTCCTACAACGCCCCATATATATCTTTTGAAGGTGATATCTACTTCAACAATTTTTCTATATACTTTTGCTTTCAGAGGAGGCAAAGGCCGACAGAAAACACAGTAATAGCCAAAGCATTGGATGCAAAAGTGGTCTCATAGTGGATGAACGAAGTCTGGGTGAGAGAGTCCGAGATATTCTCTTGTCACCAATACAAGTGAGTGCGCGCAGTGTAAGTAATAGTTTGAATGAGTGAGTATCTGTTGTTGAGACCGCGGAATGTTGTTGTTGTGTAAGGGGCTCATAAACGTTTCATACGCGGACATGCTAGTGCTTGAGATTGATGTGGGTTAGAACGTTAGTATAGTTTTGTGTAAGACGTTGAATGTGGCATTAATCCCGTTTTTGTATGCAACGAAGTAGTTTGTGGATTCTAGTATTCTTGTTTCGTATAGTCGTCTTATGTCTCTGACAACCAGTCTAGTACAAGAAAACCATAGTGACATTTAAGATCATGAAAACTGGATGAGTACATTTTGTCAAAAATATCGCAGTACAAGTATGAGAAATTATGGGCTGTTTTGTGCACAGAGTAGACAAGGGCTATTTTCACTGTTGTAGGAGACACTAAGGATCTTTTCATAGTTTCTGATGACCTACCTGACCGTGTTTATAAAATGTCTTTTCCGCTAACTAGAATCGTCGAGTTTCATTACGACGTAGTCGCAGCAATTCAAAAGATCAACCAGCTGAGGATGAGAAAGAGTCAGAGAAGGAAGAAGGAAAAGGGGAACTTTTTCGTAGCAGGGTATGCATGTAGTTTATTGCGTATGCATGCTCGTCAGTATGTATGTGGGTGTATTTTAGTTTGTGTTTTCTGTCTACTGACTTGAACTAAAACATCATTGGTGGCAGGTTATGTAAATTTGTGAATTCAAGTATCACAGTTCGGTTTCTTCGGTTCTGTTCGTGCTTATTTTTCCGTTCATCATTACTGTCAATATTCTATACATGATAGGGCAACTCGACATCGCTTCAACCGAAGATAAAAAACCTGGATACTGGCGAGTCTATATCACTGGAGAAGATGATCATTTCTTCAAACAACAACAACTAAAGATTAATGTTTAGAACAGTTTGAAGGTTGGCACGAAAAGTAAACACCCGAACCCTACTGACGTGAAATCGCACGTTCCTGTTATGAAATAAACGAATTCTTCTTCTTCGTATACATGAACTACTAAATCTATTTGGTTCATGAAAAGTTAATACATTGAATTGATCGTATGATTATATGTTCATGCTAATGAAACCAGCAAGCGGTAAGCATAACCATGGATATGAGTAATTTCGTTCAGAGAAAGCGAGATGTCAAAAAGGATGTTTTTTTGTGTAGTATAGTGGACAAGTACCTCAGATCTGTACTGTCCTATAACAACCACACTCTAAACATCAAAGAACAGATATATGCACATGTGTTTGTGCAAATCGGAACTCGTAAGCATTGATAATGTAAAGGTACGTCCGGCGACTCCTCAGTCTGATGCCATGTAGTGCATAAGGGCTATAACATTAACCACAAAGGCCAAAGTCACCTTCCCAGTAGCCATATACACCACTTCGAACTGATGTTGGCCTTAATAAATCGCAACTGCACCAATGTCTGTCTATCAAGATCATCATCTTGAACCATAGCTACGTCTACGAGACGATTGTATTCTATCAACTATCAATTTAACGCTTTGCACGGTTTGCAAATCGGTTAATTATGATGTACAACTCGGACATTATTTATAATACGGTGAAGACTACCAAGAAGCCTTAAAAAAACATGATGGGCAGGATTCGAACCTACGTGCGCAGAGCGCATTAGATTAGCAATCTAACGGAGTAACCACTTTCCTACCACCAAGTGGTGTGTGTGAAACCTCCCAAAATATGCCCTTAACATCGAAATATAGGCCAAAGACTCGCAGTATCTTGATATTTTACAAGTATGAAATAATGTAGTCAGGGAAAATTCATAGTATGTTGAAAGACAAACTTTGTTCCATATCACATAGACCGCATGTACACTGGAACCAGTCCCCTCCACGTGTTCCAGCTTGTCTTCAATTAGTAATGTAACGAGAACGTTATATGTTTCCCTTTAAGATCGATGGAGAACGAATAGGAAAATTGTTCCTCTTCGCGTTAGTTGGCATGGATTGTTTGCACGAAGCTCTTTGGCTCGACTGCGTTAAAATCATATGTATTTCTGTTTGAGCAGTGTCTCGAGTCATCATCAATTTTAAGTGGGTTCACGTTTAACGTCAATTTGACAAATATGAACAACATATACATGTCTTTCTGTCTTTTATGTATGACATATTCTATATTGTATATTGCCGTACTTACAAAGTACTATGCTGGTTAAAGTCCAATGAATATATTCAATGTCGTATTATTTACTTGTTTCTACTTTGTAGCTCCACGATACTACGCCATACTACAATGATAATTGTATATGATTGGTAGTATTAAAACAACGACTGGCAAGGACTAAATGTACTTCATATATCAGTTCCATTGTCGATACAACAACACACGTACATAAACGACGATTGGTACAACTAACATGCACGAACGGTATAACCACTGCAGCTGTTTTCTATTATAAAATTTTGTGCGTGAAACGGTGAAAAAGTCGATGGAGTCGGATGCAACATGGAATGATAATCAATTACGATTGGTATAATGTCAAAGCAACGATAGATAGAAAGAAAGACTACAATGTATTACATGGTACAACCAACACCCAACAGTCTTGAACAAAAGGAATATTAAGGACTAACTTCTACTTTTATAGTTCAGTTCTATTGTGTATATAAATAAACAATGCGTGAAACTTAAAAATAACAATGGGCACTCACCAAAATATATACACACACCACAAAAACTCGTTCGTGAAAATGGTACAGAAGTCGGACGGAACAGTCCGCAAGAGCTAGAAAGCTACTCTCTATAATAAAATATCCACAATTGATTGGCAATTTTTAAAAAATGTACAATTGCTTGGTAGATGAGAAAATTATCGAACATATTATTTGATTATACTAAAAATTATCCAATCATATAATTTTCTTTCATTCCATAAATTTGGACAGAAATGTATGCCTGCCGATGGGGAAAGAATCAGGGGAGGGAATTCGTCCGTCTTTTGTTACGGACATTATCATCTCAAGTGTGATTGGACGTCAGTATCAACTCCCTCTCTGCTCTCGCGGTTTTGAACGCTATCCTCGCGTCATTCAACTCTTGTTATCATTCATTGTTATGTTTAATATAACTGTCCTGCAGTTAGTAGTTAACAAGTATTAGCGCATGAGACGGAGAATGAAGTAACGCAAAACACACACACACACACACACACACACACAATCACACACACACACACACACACAATCACACAATCTCACACAAACATACAATCTCACACAAACACAATCACTCACACACACACTCAATCACACACACAATCACACACACACACAATCACACACAATCACACACACACACAATCACACAATCTCACACAAACATACAATCTCACACAAACACAATCACTCACACACACACACACACACACACGAGAAAACAATACGTAATGATGCTATTTTGTTGTAAAAAGTAGTTTAAGTAGATATTGTTTCTAATCCTATAAAAACAGTAAACCGTCTTTACCAGGGAGGAAAGAAACCAAAAACACGCTAGTTGCAAAACAACTTCATATAGACGTATTAGATATTCACCAACCTCAGGACAACCATATGTCACCATGAGTGATGCAACTCAGCTCACCGTGTATAGTGACTTCATTATTGGGCAGGCGCTCACCTTGATCCCAGTCTTGTTTCTACTAGTTGCAGGGTTTTTCCTTCTTGAAGCAGGTAGTGTGCGATCCAAGAACGCCACAGCCATTCTTATGAAAAACATTCTCAACGTTACAGTTGGTACTACAGGGTTTTGGCTTGTCGGTGGAGGGATTGCAATGAGTGAAACCTCGGCTGGTGGTATCATTGGCACACAATCGGGTTTGTATGCGCTTTCTGGTGGATTAGAACTAGGATCAGACACTCTTACTCAGTGGATGGTTGGTGTTTTGTTTTGTTTGACGGCTTCTTCTATTGTTTCAGGGTCTATTGCCGAGCGTTCTGTCATAGAATCATACATTTGGTGGTGTCTCTGGTCGTCCGTTCTCTTCTATCCCCTCTTGGTTCATTGGTGCTGGAACTCAAATGGATGGTTATATAAATTTGGCTTTGTTGATTTTGCTGGATCTGGTGTCGTACACACGTACGGCGCATGGTCTAGTGTTGTAGCGGTATGGATGATAGGCCCTCGTGTGGAGAGATTTGATGCTAGTGGTAATTGGGTAAAAGAGCCCAAGTCGTTAGTGGGTCACTCAGCGCTGATGCAGAGTATGGGAACAGTACTTCTTGTGGCTGGTTTTTATGCTTTCAATGGTACAAGCGTATTGCTGACGAACACTACAAACATCCAGACCGTGTCTTTCTACGCAATGACGTTGATTAACACTGCACTAGGTGCAATAGGTGGTAGCAGCTGCGCTATACTTATCTGTCGTTTTACCGGTGCGAAATACTTCAAGCTGCAACACATCAACATGGGGGTGTTGAACGGGTCTATCGCTATCTGTGCTGGATGTTACATGTATCCAGCATGGGCCGCATTCTTACTCGGTTGGCTTGCGTCTGGTATGTACTTTTTACTCATCAAAGTACTCAACTGGATTAAACTCGACGACCCCCTTGACGCCATCCCCGTGCATGGTGGATCCGGATTTGTCGGTGTGTTTGGCCTCGCTTTGTTTGCTAACGATCCTGCCGGTTCAATCAAGGGTGCTTTCTTTGGTGAATTCTCTCTCCTATACAAGCAGTTGGTTGGGTATTGCGTAATTTCAGCTATGGGCTTTTTCTCTACGCTTCTTGTTTTATTGCCCTTCAAGATATTTAGTTATCTGCGTGTGTCTCTCGAAGATGAAAATCTTGGCTGTGATGTCGCCGCTGGACAGCCGGCCTACCCCGAAGTCGCTTCTAAGGGTGATTTCATGAAGTTTAGAGAGTTTCTGTCTTCTCGGTATGACTATGCAGACTTCGAGAGGAATCGAGTAGAGTTCCAGAGCTGGCTGTGTACGGAAAATAGAAAGGAAGACTCAGTCAATAATCCAAATAGCAGACAGTTGGACGTCGACCAGCAAACCATGACAAAATCTCAAGTTTTAAGAATCTCAGGGGAGAGCCTGGTGGACACACTTCGAAATGGACCTGAACAAATGGGGAGCACTGTCACGGATACCCATATACAGGCAGAGAATGGGGACGGGACACAATGAGAAGAGTTACAGTTTTATGATAGTAAATGCAAGTCAAGTCAATTTGAAGTCTTGACCCATGCGAGTGGGATGTCACAAGATGAAAATTTATCTTCCATGCTAAGCGTTGTTTGTGGAAGTAACCGCCTTTATAGCAATGAGACCTTGAAGGATAGAACGTGCATTGCTACTCACTTGCAGCAACCGTGTGGTCTGCCACTCTAGAAGAAGTAACAAATACTTTCGAACCTTTCCAGTCAGCATAGAGAAAACTGTGGTTGAATGTTTCCATTCTCGTCATGTGGCAGAAGAACATGTACTGAGATCTTGTTGTCAGTTTTAAAAGAGAAGGGAAGGGACTAGATTAATTGTTAAGTCACGATACCCGGACCCTACCTCGAATCAAATCAACAACAAATGACAGCATATATATGGATTAATTCCTCGAGGGAAAAACAAAGTATTAATAAGGTACATAATGTCGGTTTTGATATAACAGCACGACTAAACTAGACTCGTAAATTCCATATTATATATAAACACTGAGAAGTAACAAAAATTTATTAGCCAAATTATTAAAATACTGAAGGAAATTGCTAGCAGCTATGCGCCTCTGGTCAGTACGATTGTTACTCCAATACACTCAAAAGTTGCCTTTGGTGACTGCGGAAGTGATGTACATATATGTATGTCTAGTAGGACTGCGGAGACGTGAAATGAACGAACCATCTTCGTGACGTGTGAGTGACAAAGTTGTGACTTGATTCGGGAAGAAAAGAATGATTCAACGTACCTACTGAATGCTTTGTCAGTTCTAGGTCGTGGATGTGTGATTCATGAGTCCATAAGAAGAGGCGATTATACAAGAACTTTCGCTCTGCCGTTGTTGCTTGTTTGTTCACAAAGAAAATATCGTTGTTGGAAGTATTCGGGGAGGTGGAGGTGGCGTTCTTATATATCTTGATACTATGCGATTTACTGTCATTGTAGTTGTGTAGAGAATGTGCGTGATTCGGAAGTCCGCACTATATTGTATTGTGTATGAACTGACATGTGGAAACACGCAGAATACAGTAATACCAGCATGAACAAGCTCCCTTTGCTCGATGGGGGTAGATGTCGAAAATTTCAGTGTTACGTTTACAAGAGCTCAGACTTCATCAGCGGTTTATGAACTGGAAGCTATTAATAGACATACGGGGCACACATACGAATACGCACACATACGCAACACACGCACGTACATACATATTTATATGAATACCAATACGGAGCCACACATAATAAGTATGAAATGCGAACACAACGATATGTGGAGAAAATAATGAAGACATGTATATTAGGTGTGTATGTCAGTTTCGTACCCGAACAACTTGACAACTGTGAAACAGAACATCCAAACTACGTTTATCTTACTAGCAAATAAATTACGTAGAATGGTGTTCGCAATATTTCATGTACGTCCATACACATAGTCCGCGATCATGCGTTGTGCAATTGTCTGCACTCATATGTATTATCCTATATATTCCAACGTACACACGACATATATATTTACAGACCGGAGACTGAACGATAGGATTCATAGCGTAGATTGCTGAGGCGAACACAATTAGCAAGAGGGATATGAAGGTTGGGCCGTCGATCGGGTACCCGAAAATCATCCATGCAAGCATAGCTGTGGCTATCAATTCAATGGCGGACGCATACACCTGCGACGAAAATATAAGGGCGGTGGTGCAGATAATGATGCAACTACATATAGTGTGGTGAGGGATGTGAATGTGAAGTGCAGTGCGCTTGACCTGTGCTAGTTGGAAGCGTATATGCAAAGAAGTATTCAAAAACATGGAAATAAGAACTGTGTGTGACTTTAACACCACAAGACACATACATGCAGGGGAAAATGTCTGTGTGTATATTCATACACTCGTATATTTGTGTGGACTAATGTTCTACTATTTTTAGAAGCCTTTACGCGTGCAAATAGATATTTGCATATGTGCATGTAATTGATATGTACATAGCATATGCAGTATTCAGTGTATATACATATCCATGCTATTATATTAGGTTTGCGTGTATGCATATGCTATTTACTACATAAATACGTTGCATATATCTACAAATGTGAATGTATCTGCGAATGATGTACATCTGATGCATACCTTAACAACGGAATTTAACTTCTTTAAGAAAAGAGAGGTGATGATTCCGATCATGGCATTGTTGCAGCATACTAAAATAACCAAAGGTTGCATCATTCCTTGAACACCCTTAGCAGAAAAGGCCTGTGCACGCGTGTGTTTGTGAGAATGAGCGAGTGGGTAGGCACGTATGTACGTAATTCACAGAAATGTACTGTGAGAATGAATGAGATGAATGAAAGTGTGAGTGAGTCGTGAGTGCATATGTAAACGTGGTTGTGTTACATATATACATATACGTGAACCATTTCCAAACAACAAGAATATGTACTTTAACTGTGGTTTTGAAAGGGTGTATGAATAATGCATGCGTTCTTCGTTTGCGTTCAATATACAGAAAGAGGTTCGTGGGCAGATTTACAATGGTTAGAGCGCGGACGGAGGTAAATATTGGGTGCGTTTTTAGAGGTAAGGGGTATTTTTATGTGTGTGTGCGTGTGCAACATGTGCATACATTCATACATGCAGAAGCTCTTCCTTACCGTAGATAATTCACCACGGGCCATGATAAACATGACATTGCAAATGATCGAATCTAGATACATGAATACATTTTGCATCATCACGGGTGTTTGGCCGCCGTTGCCCTTCAGCAGCCTTTCATTATACACGCCCGCAAAACAAGAGCAGAATACTTGCACCAGAATCAAAACAGTGTGGAAGTAAAAGTCTACGTTGCTCGCGCCCTTCTACGTTTTGTGAGTACACAATGGTATTATTATTAACAACAAGCATCACATGTAACGATTTCGCTAACGTACAGATTTACGCGCAGTATGCCGTGCAAGGATCAACTAGCATGTAAGTAAAAGTTACAGTATGCCTTATCGATCTTCGGTGAATTTAACGCACGCAAGACTATATAAATGTACATTCTAGCTTTGCGGATATAAGCACATACATTCTGTCGCACATATGTTCACATGCAAAGACTCACAGATACACTCGCATATATCTACAATCGCTCATCCACTCATATATTCACTCAAATAGTCACATAACAAAGATATACATGCATAAAGTATGCACATACCTGTACAACTTCGAATGAGGGCTTGTGTGAACGTGATCCATATTCCTTTACAAAGCAACCAACCGTAAGGGTACCTAGAGACAGCCATTGTTTTCGGGAAAGCCTCTGATCAAATAATACCTGGAACACTACCCCCGTCACTACCACACGAAACTGTATTTACCGTATAAATTTTGCGCGGGGATACAACGTATTCGTTTATTAGAGTTATTGGAATCATGTTTCTTCACAATGCAACGAACAGTTTGTGCGGTCAGATATACATGCACTTTGCCCACCTGTGATTGAATGTTGATTGTAACCCAACAACTACCGAACTATTTTTCAATTTTGGTATCAACTATTTTGGAGCGTATTGTCGGATATCAAGTTAATTGTCTGATCAGGAGATGATAAATCAATTAAAAAAACTGCTTGTACACGTATCACACATATATGTCTACATGCATCAAATAAACATCTATAAGTGTGCATACAGTACTAAGCGCAATGAGGGGAAAAACAGTAACATTATATATTTTGATATTTTACCTGGAGAAGCAGATAATAGGAAGTGGGGTCGTAATTTCCCAAGTTGATGAACGCAAGATTATTATATACGCAATACATCAGTGCAGGAATAAAATACAGACCCAGAAGGCGGCTATTCGCCTGGAATTCTCTATGAAACGCTGTGTATCCATGTCTATTTACGTATACATGTTTGTTGTTTGCGCAGTGTATGGGTTAGCGAGCATTGAGTTTGAGCGTGTAAATCAAGCATAAAAATTTCAAAAAAAAAATGCGTTATACGAGACTTTGAGTGCATCTGGTGTATGTGCGCGTGTACTTGCGTGTCCGCCTTTTCGCACTTATATATGTGCTCATTTACAAGCATATATGAATGTGTACACGAAAATAGGTCTCATAAATTAAACGTACTCGTTAACATATAGAGTGAACGCCGTTATTAGTTTGATTAACTCTGCTGTCATTACAGCTGTTGTTGTATTGTACAAATATTTACCATCAACCGATTGTGACGCCGTAGTAAGGAGACCTATAGAATAACAAAATTGTAAAATGGAAAGCGAGAGTGACTGTGATAAGTTGGAGTGGATTTGAGTTCGGGTTTATGCCCTCGTCTAAGATGGATAAGTATAAGGTCAGGCATGCGTAATTGTAATGTAAGTTTACCATTTTAAACCATTATTCAACAAACTTGCGTGTGCGAGGATGCACACAGTGCAGCAATATTGTACATATACATACCCTGAAGTACAAAAGTACTCATATAAGCCAGACAGATTACCACACTAGCATTGTCAGGAAAAACGGCACGTAAGTGATGAATCATGATATCTCCCGTTTTGTGTTGCAGAGACTCACACATGTACTTGCAATGAGTGAAAGATATAAAAGGATAAAATCACGTGAAATAAGGGGACGAGTGTATATACATACAGTGAGTGATATTGCGTGGCTGTATATTTACGTGCAGCGCATATACAGTACATACACGTGTGTGCACATATGTATATGTCCGTTGAGCTAGAGAGAGAAAGAGAGAGAGAGGGAGAGAGAGAGTGTGCGTGTGTGTGTGTGTTTGTATGTGTTGTATGTGTATATGTGTTTGGGTAAGTGAGCCCAACTAATGGGCCTCCGATCACCCTTGACGACGGGGTTCAAGTTCCGAACTTCATCTAAATACACTTACCCCTGACCCTCGATCAGACAATTATCCAGGAAAGCTGTCACTCCGCCTTTTGCCGCAGGGACCCAACAAAATCTATTTACGATGTATCGTAAACTATTTTTTTATGTTAAACTTACTGACGCGCTGGTGTTGCCATAATGTTTCCTAGTAATTGCGACGGCTTTATCATATCGTAAATTCCCACGGGTCACCATTCCCCCATACACGTGTGCAGTATGTGATTCCATATGTATGTATATACAGTAACACCCAGCCCTGACGACACAAGCACACACATACACTAACCGTAAGTGTTGCAGCACTCATATTCATACACACGTGCACACACATATATATCCATATACGATCATGCCGTCTGTTCAAAAGAAGGCCTCTGCTAAAAAGACGGCCCTGACGTCGAAGTCAGGTATGTTTTACGGAAAAAGTAGGATCTCACAACTACACACCTCGCGTATATTTATACATCACAACAATGTGACATGAACAAAATAGAACAATGCGCATTAAGCAACACTTCATGTCCCTGTTAAATAGAGAAAGGATGGTAATGAGTAGATGCACATTCGTTTGTAGGCCACCTGTCCACGTACACATGCACTTGGTACTTATGTGTTGGCTCTCCGTGTATGTAGTTCGAACACACTTGTCATTACGGACCATTAGAATCAACTATGCAGTTGTTTTTCAATGAATTTGAGATAGATATTGAGGTATAGAATCGATCTTTTGTTAGAGACTCCGCCACTCATCTTAATTGAAATAACCAGTTTCCTCGCGATTTGGTTTACACTTGTACACTCGCATGCATGTGCACACTTACGTCGTGTCTGTACTCATTTGACGTGGTAATTGATTAAATTATCCCTTTCTTCCGGCTATTTATCATATCAGTAGTTCCAGCTGAAGAGTTCATTACCCTCGCAAATGAGACCGAGAGTGAGAGTGAGATATCTTCGGACGAGGAAAATGGCGAGGTATAGAAAACTGTAATTCTTGATTTGTGTTCTTGTAAATGAATCTGCAGTACTATTTTTTGTGTGGTTTTGTGTGTGTTTGTGCATTTAAAGTTACAATTGATCCACGACACACGTGTCGATGCGGTAGAATTGCTGCTTTGTAGTCTATAAATGGTTTGTATTATTTTCACCAGTTTGATTGTTTGCCAAGACATATGCATAGGCTTTACATATTGCATATGCAAGCAATGGGCATATATGACTAATTTCAAAATATACTGGGGATCTTCGGAACGGTTTCCCATATTCCTTTGGTTGTAACACGCTTCATCACATTTCGTTACCACGTAGGCACATAGGGTAACCACCCAAACACTTTTAAAATGGTCGCCTCTGTGTTATCGGGCGAATTTGTGTGATATTCTTTGAAGTGTTTTTGTGTATCTGGTCCATGTGATAATAGCTATGCCTCGTACTAGTCAGCCATTTACTTTTGATTCATTGGTCTCACTTACATATATAATTCATCATGTATAAAGTTCCATTGAGGTGAATATACATAGGAGGATGTGCCTAAACTTTTCATTATCGTATATTCCCTATGTATGTAAATAGGACGAAGACACGAATGGTAAGCAGTTGACTGCCATTGGTGATCACGTTGGTAACGCGCAGACTGAGCAGATCCAAGTCAAAATTGCTGAGAAGTTGGGTGCGATTACCGTAGACGCTGAGGTCACAGCCGGTGGCAAGCGTAAGAAGGTTAAAAAGGTATGTGCTTGTACCATTTTATACAAGCAGTATCACTTCTGTGCTCTTACATTTGAACAAATAAAATGCTTCACGTGTATGTATCATTTAGCTATAACCCTGATACACTGCGATTGAGATGATGATTTAACGCTTTAACCCAGCTCTTCGTAAAGACTTCATGTCTTAGTGAGAACGACTAGTTATAACCTGATTCAATCGCGAGTGCACGACGTAGTACACATTTCAACTATGGTATTCTCCACATGTCTGCGGCGTGTAGTTTCCGCACGTTTATACAGGTGAATGTCACCTATATCACTACCTGCCAACATGCATATCATTCATGGTTCAACACAGGTCGTGGGAGAAAATCTCTCTGGAAAGCGGGGTGTGCTGTATTTGGGTAACATTCCCTTTGGTTTCTTTGAAGACGAGATGAAGACTTTCTTTGGTCAATTCGGAACTATCACAAAACTTAAGCTCTCCCGCAGTAAAAAGGTGTGTTAATCTCAAACGCGGAGAATACTTATGTTTACGTTTAATTAGATTATAAGAAGAACAGCTGACATTGTTATTCACCAGCTACTGAATCAGTGATTCGGAGTTGTGAAGTTTATTGCTCACTTGATTTGCTAATTGGATACCCTCATTCTGAATTAATACAGACCGGGAACTCTAAAGGTTATGGTTTTATCGAGTTCGAGCACGAGGAGGTCGCAGAGATCGTTGCCACGGCAATGGACAACTACTTGCTCTTTGAGCGATTGATGAAGTGTATGTCTTATTCTATCATAAATGTACATTCACGGCGAGTCTCAAATATTCGTTTGTAATTCAATTACAAATCTACGCCCTGAAAGAAATCTTTGCTCTTAAAGTTTCTGAACTGGCTTCTACACTTCCACTCCGCAAACAGGTAAGCGCGTACCAGCCAATAAAGTGCACCCCGACACTTTCAAGAACAGCGACAGAAAGTTTAAGAAAATTGACTGGACAGACGTTGCACGTGTGGAATCTCACAAGCCTAAGACTTCTGCTCAGATTAAGATTAATACCTCCCGTCTTCTGGCTAAGGAGAGAAAACACCGGGCAAAGCTTGCCGCTGCTGGCGTCGATTATGACTACCCAGGATACGTAAGTGTATACTATGTAAATCTCTGACAGCAGTTTTTGGACCACATAAGTACGTGTTTTGATAATTGAAATGATGATTTAACGCTTTAACCCAGCTCTTCGTAAAGACTTTTGTGTCTTAATGAGAATGACTAGTTACTACTTCTGATTCAAACATCAGATACACACATGGCACAGTATGAGTTCAATTATACGTAGCTGTCCGGTATGTATTCAGCATTAACGATATTCCCTCATTCTTAGGCCCACGCCGCCGCCCAACCAGCGACAATGATCAGTGACGAGCCAGAAGACACCTCAGCTCACAGTGCCGTATCAACACCTACCTCCAAGTCTCATAATAAAACGTCCGAGAAGAAGGCCGCTACCCCAACCCTTACAACCAAAGGCACGCCCAAACAGAACAAGGTCCCTTCCAAAACAAAAGCACAAACCAGATCCGCAGCCTCGCCCAAAGCCACGCCCGTCGTTACTGCGTCAGTCGACACCAATGCACCCACACCGACCTCTACCAAGAAGTCAAAAAATACCAAGTCACTCGCATCCAAAACCTCAGAGCTCACTCCGAAATCGAGCGCGAGCACCAAAAAGACCTCCGCTAAAACTGGGGTCTCATCTACGCCCTCCAAGGCAGAAGCGGCAGTTGCAACTCCACGAACGGCCACTCGAGCATCGGCTCGCAAATCCTCTAGAATTTCATCTTCGGTTAATGCGGATGCACCACCGTCTACTCCCACGACCAGCAGTAAGAGAAAATTGGCTCCTGTTTCTGCCACGAAGTCTGCGAGTAAGAAAAAGAAAAACGCGTAGGTACAAAGTGTACATGTTGTTCGCGTATGAGATTGAATTGTGATTTCTCTTGTTGATTACGTCACTCTTGCAGCGTTTCACTGAGACGCTCACGTACGCGCTCATTCGCACTTGCGAGTGTTGGTTATAGTTGCCAATCGATTCGCGTGGCGTCTTTTGGTGATGGTGGAGCGGTTGGCAGTTTGTAAATACATTGTGTGATGGATAGATGAAGGATGAGGATTGTACGTAGAGTAAAATTGCGTGTGTACATACTTGTCAGAACAAGATTTATGTGTATGTGCGTACATTTTAGTTACATAAATAAAGACTACTATAAATACTTGATTTTTTTGTACTATTTTGTTAGTTTAATTGTTACCTATCCTTGACCTCATATATAACCAAGCATATGCTACCCATTATATATATACTACTTAACACGGTACAATATTCAGCCATGAATTGTTGCTGCTGAATGATATTGTTGATGTCCTGACGGTACGCAGTAATAGATCAACGGCAGATATAGGAGGAGGTGGGGTCCGATTTTCCAATCAACTCATCATTGAGCATGTGTATCAAGTCAGATAACCTTGATATACTGCAATATATGCTCGCACACAGACTATTATTTAAAGTTATATATATCAATGAGTGTACTCGTTGTAGTTTGTTATATATATTCAATACGGGTAGCAACGTTGAAACAGTTGCAGGCTGGTGTGGTGAAAAAAGAAGAGATACCAATATGTTTGTTCAGTGCATGATTCTCGTGTTTCAACGTTTGGACATCTGTAGTTCAACTCGGCATTACTCTTAACTCTGGTACATAAATAGTCATTATATAGTAGAGAGCTCTGTGTGAGTTATCTTGTACAAGTATTCCTTATTGTGGTCACACTTCGCTATTGGCATTTAAGGTTGCATCTATTTTTGGTAGTGCTCTATATTTCTCAAATGTACATATCACCACACCCTTAGAGTATGGATCATACCCGCTATTAGCGGCGAATGTGTGAAGGTGTTCTATGAGTATAGATGGGTTCATAGTGAAGATGGGTTCATAGTGGAAATGTGCTCATAGTGAAGATACGTTCATAATAAAAATTGAGCTCGTAGTAACTATCCGTACATAGTGAAGATGTGGTTCATATTAAAGATGAGTGCATATGGAAGATGCGTTTTTAAGTGAAAATGTGTTCATAGGGAAGATGAGTTCATACGGACGATGTGTTCGTGCATACTAAAAGATGCGTTCGTTGATAGTGTAAATATGAATAAGCGGATATATTTATATTGGGCATCTATATCATTGACCTGCATCCTCGTCGCACTGGTTGGTATACACGCCTTATAATCAGTACTTTAACGAATATCGTTTCCTTTACTATTTTGGGTCCTCTAAAGGGTAGATGTTTGAATTTAAGATGTGTCAAGGATGAACCAATTCACACAATACAGATATGACATAGCTATATACATTACTTTTAGGACCTTGTTGTATTCTGAGTCTTTCAACGATGTAACGTCAATACGTACAAACGATTCTTCCGCCGATTGAAAAAAAAATCATCCAACCGGAAATCGAATCCGGGTCTACCCCGTGGCAGGGGGCAATTATACCACTAAACCATTGGATACGTTATTCACACCACTATTTATTAATTTATATAGTATACAAACTGCGTTGGTATCGTGGGCGGGAATATCGCTCCATGACAGTGAAGCAATCGAGTCATTAAAGTAATCGGCAACATCTACAAATTGTCATTGAAATAAAACGTATCCACTTGAAAATTAGTCACTCCAATATGATCGATCGTTCATTCCATCTCGACAATCGGTTATGTAATAGAGTAACGATGGTACTTCAGTGGAGTGTGTGGTCTCTGTCAAGGTATTGATTGTGTCCTACTGACTGTGTCCTTACGGTGATCTTGATTCGTTCTTCTGATGCAAAAACTTGTACCATCTTCGGATATGTGCACATTAGCATGGCAAGAGTGAGCTAAGCTAAGAGTGGATTCAAACAACCAACATGGTTTCTTGACAGTGAGGGAATTGTTGAGATCGTGCAAGCCTTGCAAGTGGTATATGGACTTAGATTGGTAAGCAACTGGCTAACTTGACATCGTATAGTGAGAAAGATAGCAATAATTCGGTACTCAAAACATGCGAAGAATCTTAGTAGGGATGCGGTGTAAGTGTGTGAAGGTCAGCTATTTGCATGAATAGTTCATATTGTGAAGTTGTTCCAATTTGTCCGAGGATATGGCCATCTTCCAGACGTTGATGTAAAACATGAAGAAGCCATAGGAACACACTCACAAAGTGTACTGTAGCAAAATAAAATATCTGCACTTAATCGCAGAAAGCCACTTCAGGGCCCAGTGCATCCACACCCACAGTAGTGCCGATTTATGGTGAAAGATGTAACGAAAACATGCATATATATCTGAGTCAGGCGAACTTTATTGCCAAGATATTCTGTACCCCAATGAAACACTTCACCGACAGATAAGAGGCATATCTGCGAGGTTTCTGACTGCCAAATGAAACTTCAAAGGGATTGTGTGCGACTAACTGTGTACGTTGGTATACTCTCTCTCGTGAATCTATCTCTACCATGTCTATCCATAAACACTACTATACACAATTCTTACAATAAAACGCCTTATACCTGTAGCACTACCATAGCTCCGATAGTATCAGCCGCTCTATATTCTCGCTGTCAAAGGTATTGATTCAGGAATGTTGACAAAGTCGTATATTATTCCTATTGAAAGTTTCTAGAATACATACACAAACTACACAGTATCCATAAGTAAGATTTTATGGTAGTCGAATTTACTTTACCTAGGGCATTATATAAAGAGCCTGGGACTTCTTCGATTTGTTTTGATGATGAACGAACAATTAATGGAAACATTAATGTGACAGTTTGAACAGAGCGTGCATAGACATATACATGCCCCCCACCTGCACATGTACATATGCCAACAGCTAATATATACCAATATACATACGAGATCGAAGCACTCGTTTAGACATTAGTCAACATCGAATGTGTAGGTAACAATTCGATCTTACAAAGTCAGGACACTACCGTACCGTCTTGACCAAGGGGCCGAACGCAGTTGACGTTGTTACAAAGGAAACAAGGTCGTCGTAGTTTGTCTGTATTGATCTGGTATGAAGAATATTAGAGTTGTGCTATGCGTTATCCAATGGAGCATGGCTAGTAGCCCACACGACGTAAACTCCCCTTATGCACACCTACAACTAGTATTTCGGACGAGAACTTCGTAGGTAGTGAAAAGATAGTGGACATTGCATTGCAAGTAGTTGATATCTATTGGTGACGTGATATTCAGTCATACATTTCTTAACACAATACGAACTTATAAGATACAATGGAGGTTGTAGATTCAAAACTATTTCTGTGGCCTGCGTTAAATATAGAAGATCCAAGTCGTATATAAACTACCAATGATGAGAAGATATATACCCAACGACATATTGCATTTTGTCAGTGCCAAGAAGGTTTTCACAGCCGAAGTCTCTTAGAATGGGCTTCATGAGATCTAAACGACAGCCTTCAATCTTATGTATGCGTCTTGACGTCCTAATGGATATCATTGGGCTTAACAAAGCTTAATTTGTCAAACGAAATTTTCCGAGAGAAAACCACCATCCTTTCTATTCGATCTAGTGTTCGTAATCACTCTTTGTTTCAAAACAATCACAAGCACATGTTTGAAAATCTGGTTCTAGTCGCATTCGAGGCCCAGAGTATGTTGCGGGGCGTAGGTGGCGAGTGTGTGATTTGCTGCACGAACCGACCGACCCATTACAACAAATAAAGCCATCGATTCCACTGAAATCCAATACATAAACTCGAATTATTGGTGACTATGGCTTTTTCTACGCACGCCACGGTACGTAAACTTCCAAAAACACTTAAGAATTAATTAACAAACTTCCGTTCTAATTCGTTTAATAATCAATCTTAACTGTGGAGTCAGTCAGATTACTCATTCGTAGCACGTGGATCTCTGATACCCACCCCCCCCACACTGACACACCGCATGGTTCTTCAAGTAACTATATAAGAGAACAGAAATATCATGTATCCTCGACGATACATGGCAGTAGAAGTTGACGGTTGAACAATTACATGCACAACTGTTCGCTATGTTGGCATTAAAAACTCAGGTCTGGAAGACATTAGTGTTAGCGTCACTAGCAACAACCTTTACTAAAGGAGCTTCCGTTGACTATTCTGGTAATGGTTCGAACATCGAACTGTCAGAGATTAATTCTCTGGCGATGGACTGGATAGAGATTTACAACCCGTCAAACGAGAGCATCGATTTGACGGGATATTCCATTGTGTATGACGGAAAAGCTACAAAAACGTACACGTTTGGTGGTGACTGTGGCAAGATTGAGGCAAAAACATACATGCTCATTGTTGACGAAGATGCCAAGAACCCCGAGTACAGTAATGGTGACTGTAAGCTGTCCTTTGGCATCAAGAGTACTGGAAGTGTTGATCTCATTGATGCAACAGGTACTAAAATTGACCAAACCTCTTGGGCAAATGTAGCGTACGTGGCCGGTCACTCATGGTCGAAGAACAGCAAAGGCTCATGGGAAGCTACGAGCGCCGCTACCCCTTTCAAACCTAATCTTATACAAACGCCAATCACAATGGATACCAATGTAGCGTTTAATGACGGATTAAAAGACAGAGATATTGCGTACATCCAGGATCCCAAGGTTGGTTCCATAACCAACATCCGATTGACTGTGCCCTCGTCATCAGATTCGTGCACATGTAATAAGTACAATGCAGCTCACAACGACGAGTTGTGCAATTGCACGTGGAACGATGTATTAAATGACACTGACAGCTTAGACCTTTCGCAGATTGTGATGCCATGCGCCGTGAGCGTTGATGTAGACGGCGTACCAGAGCATTGGTACGAAGAGGATGGTGTTACTCCTCGTAGTACTCAGAACTGCGTTGTGAAGCAGAGAGGTGGATATACCCGTGAAGCTGAGATTAAAAGTTTCTCTATCAAAATGAACAAGTACATGGTTCCTAGAGACTGGCGCGGCCTCAAGCGCATGAACTTGGTGAAGGCACCATGGGATTATTCGGGAGTTAGAGTTCACACCGTGTTCGAACAATTCAAAGTAATGGAAGACTTCCATTCGCTAAGACAATTGGTGGCAAATTTGACTGTGACTGAAGTAAACCCTACGAACGGTGATGTGGTGTCAGTAACAAACATGGGACATTACATTTTTTTTGAGAACAACGACGAGGACGCTTTGGATCGACATGGCATGGCTGCAAATGACATGAACGGAGATCGTAAGGAAGCGCACTACTATAAACTCAGAGATGTAGACTTTGCTTGGGTTTCAAGCTATGCGAATATAGTACCTACTGTCGACGAGACAGACGAGAATGCTATGATTGCGCTGGAGTCGTACCTAGAGCCGAAGGACAGTGAAGACAATACGAAGTTTGTCCAGACTGTGATGGAGTTAAACGGAATGACGAACCCTCCTATGACCTTTCCAGAAGCGGTTGAGAAGCGCTTCGATCTCGACAACGTCGCCACTTGGATGGCAGTGAACATTATGTGCGGAGACACAGATCACAACGGCAAAAATTTGTTCATTTATAGCAACAACGACACGGAGAAGTGGTTCTACTCCCCTTGGGATTATGACCAGTGCTGGAACCAGCCCATGGATGATGGGCCACCATCCTTATCCCTTCAGCGGTACCAAGGTAACTTCTTCTTTAGAGAGCTTATGTACCACCAGGAAACCGCCAGCAAGTTTTTCCCAAAGTTATATTCAAAGATTGATTCTATGTATTCCGTGGGTGGTGCGTTTAACCGTGATGTACTGGAAGAGATCACTAAAATGTACAGTGACATTGTTCGCCCATTTGTGCAACCGGGTACACCAGACAGCGATATAATAGGGCATAAGGAATGGGACAAGGACGAGATTGAGAACTTTGTGTATGATGCTGAAAAAGATATGTATGCAGCGTCTCCCCGTCAAGTTTTCTTCGGGCAGTACGATTTTGTGAACAAAACAATTTTAGATAACAGAAACATGCCACCGCTACTCCACTCGGCGATGGAATTGTCTGATGGCGTTGTCGGCAGTTTTGTAGTGTCACATAAACCTATGGTTCAGGAAGAAGGTAATTCTGTTGAAGTCTATGTGCAAGTCTACAAGAACAGACCAGTGTATGATGACGACTCTTTTTCCGGTATGGGTGAAGGTATCAGTATGTTTGAGGCAAGGTTCTGGGAACCCAAACCAGAGGATCTGATTTCCACTTTCAAGGAAGGTGTGGACGGAACAATGGTACAGAGTAGCAGCAGTTCAACGCAGTATCAGTTCTCTTGTGACACAGTCGCTGCGTGCAAGACTACAGAGTGCTGGGTTACTCTATACACTGTGGATACAGTTCGTAATGTCCAGGGTTCTCCAGGGAGAACCACCGCGCAGGCGTTGTTCACAGTTTGTTAGAAAGATGATATAAATCAAGTTTGAATGACGACTGTTAATGCTTCTGCACTTTGAGGAAGCGTACGGTATGAAGAAGCCAAATGTGTTGAAAATAATAAAATAAATAATTAGGCATTATTTTTTACTAACAAACCAATATAGTCTGGTTCTATTGGTTATAGGTTTAGCTTGAATAGTATTATACCATGTTTTCGAGCGCTACAATACAACCGTCTGTATGAAGGAGCGAAACCACCTTGGAAAATATTTCTGTTTTTTACCAGCTGTATAAATATAATTTTGCTTATTTCATATTATGCGCACTGAAGCATGTTTGCTTTCTCCATTTATCCAGTGCACACATGTATGCCTACAATAGTTTAAAATATTGCCTCATGTGTGCTACCATCGTTAAAAGTTGACATTGCTCTTACAACCAGAATACAATCCTTATTTTATCAGTACAGCTGTTCGTAAGTAGTAAGTAACCTCACGGCATAGACGGCTTTATTGGAGGATTGTTTTCCAACACTTTACCTGAAGATTATCCTTAAAATATAGTATTTCATAACTGCCCGACGGTTTTCGGCATGCCAGTCACAATGGCGGATGTATCCTTTGCCAGAAGACACTTCCTTGCACTCGAAGCCGGTTAGCAGTGTCATCAGAGAGATGTGGTACAATCATACACTTATCTCCCATATTCCAATTAGAAGGAGTGGTAACATTATATCTCGCGGTGAGCTGCACGGAGTCAATGTCACGCAGGATCTCATGAAAGTTTCGACAAGTGATGGCAGGGTACAGGATAGCGAGCTTAATCTTCTTGTATGGTGATACAAGACACACAGCTCTAGCAGCAATGTGAGTATTCCGGTTTTGATGTGAGCTTTTTCAGTATCAATCATGCCAAAGTTTACATACAGCTCTCAAGATACGGCAGACATGATAGGGAAAGGTACGGAGTGTACGTTGTTGTACGCCTTGACGCCGTCAATCCAGCCAATGTGATCCTCGACAGTGTTGAAAGAAATGGCAATCATCTTGAGGCCTCGTTTCTCAAACTCTGGGTAAAACTTGACGGCAGAGTCAAGTTCTGTAGTATTGACAGGAGTATAGTCTGCCGGATGTAAAATACCATTGCATAAGAGTCATCCTGCGACTCGTAGAAACTTATCTAACCTTTGGGGGTGTCTGCGTCAAGTTGGGGAAGACGTCTCTCGAAACTTTTGTTTCTCAGAATAAATGTAACTGTTATATAAAACGTATCTTTTCATGTGTATTTACTGGTTGATGGGTGTTGCGGAAAACTGAAGGTAGTCCAAGTTATATGAACCACAATGGGCATGATTGATTTCCTTGACAGAGACAGTAAACACATTACATCGCATTCATACATACAAACCGTTGATTGAATCTGTGACATTTCGCAGGACGTACACATGAAATATGAAGGTTCTAATTTGTTCAAGCTATTTTAAAAGCCAATTGGATTGTTGATGTGGCTTTTGGACCTCCGTAATCAGCCAGAGTCCTGCAAACAACACTAAAAAGTATGCTTCCCATGACAACATGTTTACAAATGATCTTTTGGTTTTTCATCTATGACAAGCCTTAAGGTAATGTGGTATAATATATTTTGTAGGGCAATGTAGTTCTGCACTAGTTTCCGATACTTTCCTAACATGCTTCTCGTTTTCAATATATTTTACGCTTACTGAGATGAATGATAGCTTACATCGAAAGAATTTCGAAGTAGAACTGCAAGTAAATTCTCGCCCTTGTGTTATTGATAAATATATTATATCGCTAGGGTTGCAATGCAAAGTCTTAATGTTTCAAGTCATAATTGTTGTCGTCGGGATCGGAGTCGCCGGGATCGGAGTCGATGTTGTCGTCCATGTATATCTTGCTTCATCTCTCTAGTGAATCAGCAAATTTGGTTCTTTGTAATTCCGTATATCCATTTCTTTTGTTGAATGCACACCATGACGGCTTTGGCAACAAAGCCCGGACCTTGGCTTTAATTAAACCCTTCTCCACCATGCACCAACGTAGATGGTCATGCCCTTGGCTCCTGCGAATCTTATAGACGCGTCACTGGAACTGTTGATACAGGTATTCTTGAATTGGAATGACGATGGTAACGTTATGGAAATCTTGTTCTATTGCACCGCAGCTTCTTCCTGTATTCAACGAACTTACTGCGATGGAGCTATTCGCGTTCTTTACACTGCTGACAAACAAAGCAGACAGTAAGAGGGCTAGGCTTCTTTGCTACACTTACAAGACTTGTGTTTCATGTCCGTCAGAACTGTGAGAAATTTTCTATGCGATTGTAAGGGAGAAAGAAACATCTGTTTTGCAACATGTAATAAACCCATTTATATGCTCTGTTGCACAACTAAAGTTACCATATATATACACCATTCTTCCTAAAATTACAATCACTAGTATACAGTACCATCTTTTTGAGCTGCTAAACGATATAATATTTCGGGTGTAATTTTCGGCTTCTGCAGGTCTTAAAAAAGTTAATGGTAGTATACAAATTGATATTATATATTCATTTCCCTCGTTTAATACACCATTGAGATGGGAGATGATCTTACACCGTTCAGGATTTACCCGCCGATCTTACGTAGACCTTCCAGTATGGGCCACACGCACAAAAACTCATCTACTGACCCGCGATCAACAATCATGTTCGATACTGTTTCAGCAGCTTTTACAACGGCTCTGCACATGCATCAGCCTGCGATACCTGCCGGAAAGAGTGCTGACGAAGTGATCAGTAATTTGCAATACATGTTTGAACATCCAGAAGTCAACGATGCCCACAACGCGGGACCGTTCCTCGATTGCTACGGAAGAATGGGTGACATAATTCCTCGTTTAGTGAATGCGGGATGTAATCCTCGTGTGATGCTCGACTACTCTGGGACGTTGCTATGGGGTTTACAGCTGCTTCCCAATAACTATGGAGTGTTTGACAAGCTGAAACGCATCACGAACGACGCAAGGTACAACTCTCACGTCGAGTGGCTTGGTACATTTTGGGCACATGCTGTGGCTGGATCTGTTCCCATGCCAGACATTGAAGTACATATCACTAGCTGGCAGAATCATTTCGCGTCTTTGTTCGGGACCGAGGCATTGGATCGTGTCAAGGGATTTTCTCCACCGGAGATGCAGATTCCCAACCATCCGGACGTTCTTTATGAACTGGTGCGAACCCTGAAGGCATGCGGGTACCAGTATATGCTCGTGCAGGAACACACTGTAGTGACACTTCCCTTGAGCTCCGACGATGAAGTCATTGGCATCCTGACACCGCATGTACCACATGTACTTGTAGCACGTAATACCGTAGGAGATGAAGCGCGCATCTTGGTTCTTATCAAGACGCAGGGGTCTGACACAAAGCTTGTTGGCCAGATGCAACCGTACTACGAGGCAAAAACACTGCAACGCGTTACTGTGGGGGGAGTGTCCATTCCTCCGATAGTTACGCAGATCGCAGACGGCGAGAATGGAGGTGTTATGATGAACGAGTTTCCGGGAGCGTTTGATCATGCATGGGAGGATATCAAACAAAACAGTGGAGGCAGCGACGAAATAGCAGTAGGCATGAATGGGTCCGAGTACTTGCAATTCATATTTAACGCGGGTGTGAGTGAATGTGATCTTCCACGATGTCAAGCGAAAGGACAAGCGGGGTTGTGGGCATTCGTCGACTCAGAAAGTATGAACCTCACGGGAGGCAGTGAAGCATCTACCGTGCTTGCGCAAGAAGTGAGCTCAGGGAAGTTATCATCGTTTACTCCACCGTTACTTAATACTATCAATACTTCTGGTATATCAAATGGAATGCGTCGCGAGCTTATATCGAAGGCAATCACAGCTTTAAGCGAAGAAAATGATTCTTTCCATATGGAGGGGGCGAGTTGGACAAACGACAGAAGCTGGGTGGAGGGGTATCAGAACGTTATCGGCCCTATGCACGAACTCAGCGCCAAACTGCATCAAAGAGTTGCTGAGTACCATGCAAGGAAAGGGAAAGACGATAATAATGACCAGGGCTTGCACGAGGATTCAAGATATCAAATGGCCTTGCTATACACGATGCTGCTTCAGTGCAGCTGTTTCCGTTACTGGGGACAAGGACAGTGGACAGATTATGCAAAAGAGTTATACCGCAGAGGCAGTGTCGTACTGGAGAAACCATTTGGTTAGAGCTGTAGATGTAGTTAAAATGAAGCATGCAAAAGTGGGAGCTGAGTAGGAATATGATTGCTTCAGTTAAAGTTTTGGCTATGAATAGTGCGTGTATATAGTAGGACTAGATGGTATCGTTATAGCTAGTTTGTTGATGAATAAACGTAGAATGTAGTCACAAAGAGCTTTAGCAAGGAAACGTTCCGTGCTAGCAAATATGTAATACCAATAGTTGATGTGATATAGTAGAATATACATTATCCTGGTTACCAGATTGAAGATCAGAAATACATTTTATTTCAGTTTTTCTACGAACGTAATTCATACGTCTACAGACCGTTGTGTTTATTAATATATAAATTGGAAACGTGGATCAGTGACATCCCATTTTCTACAGTGCTTCTTAGTAGAATGATTAAACTTCCCTGAATTCCCTTTCGGTAAAGATTGTTTTAGAGAAATCACGACTGTTGCAAGAGCATTTTTAATGTCAAGATGAATAGAGCAAAGAATGCTCGCATAAGTATCATCAAAGGTTGAGTGAGCTCTTACATACATACAACGTTTGAACTTTTATTGTTTGGTTTAGGTATCTTCGGTGTTTTGTTTTGGTTCAGGTTCTCTCTCGCTTTGTTGGAGTAGATGTGACTACTTTTTAAACACACACGCAGCAGAAACATGTATCAAACAAGCATTGACCTATTTAGATATCACAACGTGTCGTATGCAACCAGTGTAGCACGTACGAGACTATTAAATTAAACAAACAGCCAATATATAGTGTTGGACTATATATAGGATTTTCATAGCGGACAGATATATATTGCACATCCATGCAAGTTGGCATAGTTTTTTTAAATTATGAATCTTACACATCGATCAGAGGTAGAATCAGGACGAGTAAATATCAAATGGTTCAGGCTTGAATCGTAAGCACAGACAGTAATAGATGAGCTTTTCTGTGCTCTTTTAATTTGCTATGACTTCAATATTTCGTGATGCATGGCTAGATATAGTGGTACTTAGTGAGGGACTGGATAGCTCTAGTATTAGTCGAAGAACCAAATACTTCTCATTGCATAAATGGTAGGGTTTCTTCAAATTTCACCTGTAACTACTACCACTCATTGATGACCAAAAAACACTTACACGAGTATTTAGTTAATCAAGACGCACATCAAGTCCGAAATGTGCACAATGCAGGTATCGGCATCTTAGAAATACGTCCACAAAATATAGTCGTGACGATGACGATTACCATGCTACAACTGTATCCTTGGATAAAAGTTTTGTGGTTGGCTGCAATGGCACTTACCGGGATCATCACTATCCTCGCTCTCATAAGCATATGTTATTATTTCAGGAGCAAGCCTCAAGATAGGAACTATCTCTTGTTCTTTGCGTTCGCAATGTTTGGCATCATCTTGCTCTATTCTGAACGAATTATCTCACGCTTTGGGACCTCTTTTACCACTCAAAAATCGCTTTGGATCTTTTGTAAGTTTGAAGTGAAACGAAACACTCCCACTAATGTATTTGTTTGATACATTGTGCTTTTCATGTACGATCTCAAGAAGTGTTTACTTGTGCATACAATATGAAAGGACTTGCTGTACGTCAATATTGTGTTGATTGACACTGTTTAATCCTGATATAACTAACACCAACAATTTTTCAACATCTGCTTGAATCAAATAATCAAGTCTTTCAATTTCCTTGCGTAAACACCACGCAATTTGTTTACTACACAAGATTTTTTCGGACAAAGTTTGTCCATATGTGGCGAAGTAGTTCGAGCTGGTCGATTGGTAGTCATCTGCTATGGCTACCCGAACATACTCAAGTTCCAATGGGTTCATGTGTGTTCCGTCAACATGCGATACTTGTCACCTTTCTACATGTCCCTCGTGGTGATCGTGATGAATATACCAGTTCTCGGCTTCTACGTGGGAACCTGTCTCGTGGGTTTTGAGTTTCACTATCTTCAAGTTGCGTATTACTTAGTTTGGATGCTTGTTTTGCTACTTTTTGTATTTCTCTTGTACTTGAAGAGGAATCATCTGAAGAAATATCAGCTTTCAGAAACGTGGACTGTGTTAATCTATGCGGGTACTCTCTTTGTGTACATCATGTTTGGCCATCTTCGCTACTTTCTTTATGAGGTATGATGAACGTAAATCATATTCTTCGACGTGTTGTCATTCTCACCCGTACGCCAAAAATGCTCTAGATTTTGTGTATAGTGGAATGTCTCTTCTCTCACGAGCATTTTATTGTTATATTAATTCCACAACTTGGTCTCAATCAGCATTTTTTGTTTCTGTATTTTACGTAAGCAACGTACGGATGGATCGAGCGGACTGTGGTGGGAGCTTACGGACTTGTTTATACTTGCTGCGTTTACCACCATCGCGTTGGCGATATGGTGCAAACACTGCTATATCATGGTAAATCGCAGGCGCCAGTTACCTGATGATGGAAGATCTACCCAAAGGAATAACCTCGTAGTCATAAAGATGCGTATACTCAAACAAGTCTCGTCTATTGCCAATGCGGATTTAAGCAGAGCCGGCTTACCGCAGCAAAATGTCACGCACAGTCTATCGAAAGTTCTCTTCGTCAATGCTGATTCCAACACAACCTCGCCCAGCGAGCATCCTCTACTTTTCAAGTGGAGTGGTCGATGGATATGGAGGACGGGACTCAATGCAAAGGTTCCTAACTATACGAGCGAAATGGAGAGCACAAAAGTAACTGCTGTCGCAGTCAATGAGCTCAGTGACGATAAAAACAATACTTACAGAGCGGGAAGCTCGAGTACGGTATAGATATTCGGATATTATAACGACAAGACTACAAACTACTCTCTGTAATCATCAAGTGTTTCCCCGAGTTCCCTTCATACTGTATCATCAAGATAAAGCGCCTTGAATACAAGCTGCACAGGTATTGTGGTGACTCCGTGGTTCTCTTTAACTATATACCCGGCGTGGAGGATTGACGTCTTTCCAAAGAAATCGATGTATAACAAGAATTGCTTTATTTTAGGAAACACAATCTGTAAAACAGCTTCCACGGCGTAGTTCAAATTGATGGTTTGGCGTTGAACCTGCTGATATGTTCGAGTGGAGCAGTAAGCAGGAAGATAGGGGAATAGAGAATACAAATTGGTGAGCTGTGCATATAAGTGGATACGGTAGTACGTATCAGAAGAAGACGTATAGATTGGTGTTTTATCTAACACATGATTTTTACATATTTGCGTAAGCGAGAATACTGGCGATATGGTTATAATAGTGTATAATGCACTAGTGTGACAATATCTCGTTGTTCTTGTCCATTCATCCATCTGTACCGCAGGGTACGTAGGGAAATCAGTGCTACATAGGTAATTCTGACTTTCTTTATTATCAGTTGTACACCTCTACATTGTACAACGATGATACATATCTAGGTATAGTGGTGCACTGACTGCTACATGCCACACAGCAAGTCGTGTCGCTGATTATTTAGTCGACTAGAATACGGAATGACACCACTATATGTGCGTGCAAAGCTAGTAAATTGCACTTTTTAATGTAGGTCTCGTTTAATACAATAGATAAAAGAGGCATTCATTTGTGCTCATATATTTATGAACAGAAGCACTTGCACTTGAAATTTCATATGCAGTAAGCACCAAGTTAGTTTGTTTATATCTCACCAACTCTGCGGATACGAATAAAGGTTTCTTAATGCCAAATTTGCTTCGTGTATGCCTAAAAGCACGAGAAGTAGAGAAGATGGCAAGAGTAACGTATACACATGTTTTGTTTGTTGCTGGCCTAACGGTGCGAGTTTTCTCATTCCCGCCCCACACTCACCACAGTGTACTACCAGTAGTTGCGAATTCTTCGCAAGAACCTTTCGGGTTTGTAGAGGTTGACGGTCTGCTTTTAAGTAAGATAAAAAGGCTACAAATATATACACGTGCTCACACGTCTAGATGCGTTCCTATGTCCAAGTAAAAAGCAAGAATAATGCAGCGTAGAAGAACACTAATCTGCACAATTATTGTAACTTTTCATATGTGGCTCCAATCCAGTGCCACATTTGGTTGCGAGGCTTGTAGTTACGTTTCAATTTACATGTCCACAGGATTACTGGAGCATTATAGTGTTGATGTTCGACATCCACACACGTTTCCGTACCTTGATTAAAAATCTGCCCATCTAGATTATACCCTAGTATCCACTTCTGGTTGAAGCTGTGGTAATCGCATGATGTGACCGACACCTGCAAGCCTAGAAGGTCTTCGCCCTTTTTTTCCGTATCCAACAGCGCGAGACATTGGTTCTCAGGAGTATATAGTACATAGGTTTTCAGATCATATTGCAGCCAGAGTACATCTTTGTCGTCACAGCTACCAGTTCGTACAAGATTATTGTCATCGTGAATTAAACATTGAGGTCGGAGAGCGTTTTTAAGTCGCCTAGACCCGCCATTTTTCAAAGCAAAACTGAACCCAGTATTCACAACTAGACTGTACGCCATGGGTAAACTGTCCGGGTCTAAACCATTATCACTATTGTGTATATCATCTGCATAGGGCTTTACGGGTTTGAAACTTTTAACTATGTATGGCCAAGACTGGATTACTGCTGCCAAGACCAATGTGGAACATATAAATCCAAGCAAGATAATAAACCATTTAACTATTTTGTTTATCCGATCCATCACCTTATTGGACATAATAATAGGCGTTCCAACTGTACCATGCTTGAACTCGGCAAGATCATCGACATGGTCCTCATCTGTGCTGTTCAGTCGTTTGTATGCAATTTCTTCTTCCAGCATAGTATATAGTGTCGACAATTGAGATGTATATGAACGAGAGAGGCATATATATATACAGATTACAATATACGTATGTGTCCGTGCAGATGTGCGTTTTTATATTGTTTCTGAGGAGCGAGTCAGAATATCTGCTTTATTTTTTTTCAGCAGTACTTATAAATATAGTTCTTCTTACATGGATGATTGTGACTATGCGATGTATTGTCCGTCTCTGGCTAACGAACGACGTTGCCGACGCACGTGAGCATAGTCATCGTGCAGGTTTTTCGTTCGGATGACTAGTGCTTGTGTTAGCTCTAAAACTACCCCATCTCGGATGTAGAGCTGTACAAATATAACTGTACCGATAAAATAAGAAAGAGATAACATGCTGCATATCTTCTCATAATGCGAACCCATTCATACACTTGAAGCATATGTAAAGTTAGATAGAACTAGGTGCTTCTAATAACGAGTTTGAGTTGCAAATATAGATGCTACAGCTTTACATTTCACTATTTCACGTTTACGTTCATTACGTAGTGTACAGTTTGTGTGCTGTCTATGTGTATGTCGACGACTGCAAGTCTTGCATTCAGTATAACGAATATCTTCCTTTTCGTCAACGGTTCTACAGACATGTTAGTGTGGATTATTCAAATGATATTTAGTGGTACCTACAATGAGAAACGATGAATATTCAGTTGTCAATCCAAATACGTGATGAAAAAAATTCGCAAAGACTACAATTCGCAAGGACTACAATTCGCAAAGACTACAATTCGCAAAGACTACAATTCGCAAAGACTTAAGCCGAAATTTCGCTCTCATGACATACAGATATCGTAGATTGGCGAATCGTTTTGACATTTCGCTTTCCATCATTCATGTTTTTCTATGCCCTATAAAGCAGTAAGGTTGAGTAGATTATTTTCTACTCCATTTTATCATCTGTGGACATGTCAAAACGAAAATTCGATCAGTATGAAATAGTGGTCATACATATACCTGAGAACTGAACATGGACGTTAATGTTGACCGTGCAGATCGTGTCATGTTTGGATGGAATGACCATATGCACTGAGCAGATAGTGTCTTGTTTGTATATTTATAACGCATCATGATCCTTAATCAGGTGGGTGTATAAGAGTTGTCTTGCGTGGATAGAATGTCCATAATAGTAGTGTGGGAATGGATTTTGGCTCTTATCGAATCTATAGTAGTAGTCGTGTGTGGGTCGTACTTATAAACGTACTAATAAATCATGATCAATAGAGCAGTCCCTCATAGTAGTGCGAGAATATTAGTAATTGCAAATAATAATTAGTCGTATGTAGATAGTAATAACGGATCGTGATTAATTAATGAGCACATAATATGAGCTAGGGTACAAAGGACAACATAAACACTCCCTGTTCTTTCATACGATTATGCATTATCTTGACAAGTTGATATATTTTCGTCATTAATCTGAGTACAATTAGAAAAGTAGAAACAAGAAAACTTGCCAAGTTTTATGAAGACAATCGAGAATAATTATCGTTCAGAGAGTAGGGGAAAAAGAAAACACTAGTGGATTCACTTATGCGAAAAGAGCGCAGCATAGTAGTTGAATATGCACATGGTCAATCAACTACGACTCTGTCAACAGTTGTCGAAGTATGTTGGTATGTTAAGTGTAGAATAGTGACGTAAAACATACAGAGATTATAGCGGCGACATATATACGAATTTCTTATTCCAAGCTGGTGTATGCTCTTGAAATATAGTGCTCGCAACGTTTCACAAGGAGAGGCACAGACGTTACAGTACTACTAGATTGCTTGTTGGTTGTCCTTATTTGTTCTGCGGTCACCGATGCTCGCTGACTAACCCACTGGCACGACAACGCTTGGGCTCGTGAAGGTTATATATAACACCGAATACGACGTCCGTTTAATTAACTTGTGCTGTCATAGTAAAGCACGAGCGGTGTGGTTGGGCTATCTGAATCGAGGCGGGACAGCACAGAAATGGCACACACAGGAAACGAATGCTAAATGCGGCCAGCATACAACACAGTAAATTTGCCTCACTCCATGTACACCTACCCACCTTACCCACACATATGCGTATAGAGGCAAACCACAAACTTACGTACACAACACACTACCCCACGTTATGCACAACGTATGGACACGTGCACACACATACACACCACACACACAACACTCACAACACTCACAACACACATAACACTCACGAAACACACAACACACACAACACACACAAACACACAACGCATACAACGAACACAACTCACAACACACACAAACACACAACGCATACAACGCACACAACTCACAACACACACACACAAACGCGCGCGCTCGCACGCAAACAGTCTCCCCCCCCCCCCCCCGATCAACACTCGTATCCCGCAAGTATGACAGTGTCAACAACCAGTAGGCTCACAGCTCTTCGGAGCCTCATGAGAAAGCACGCCCTCGCAGCGTTGATTGTACCTTCCGAGGATTCTCATCAGAGTGAGTATGTGGCCGCCGCCTTTGAAAGAAGGACGTTTATTAGTGGTTTCACCGGATCGGCCGGAACAGCCATTGTCTGTGCATCAACAGCATGTCTGTGGACGGATGGAAGGTATAACCCGTTGAAATATTAAATACAAACTTAGCTGCATGGAGCCTATTATAGGCACCGGTGCTCATGTATACGCAACGTACCATTCGGGAATATGAGAGTATGCGAGTGCGGACGGAAACAAACAAGAGTTTTCTATGCACTGTCACTTTCTTGAGTGCAAGTTTCTAGATAGTCTTAATCCAATGCTCAGGAATTTCAGGTGTATGTGCTTTCGCTACGTCCCTGTGCACTATGGAAAGCTAGTACATACAAAAGTTGTTACTAGCAAAATGTGCATCATTGTTGGGTGCGTCAAGATTGAGGATCATCTTCCTTTATTATAAAAAACCAACTCGTACACGAACATGAACATGTCGACTTATATATCACTGGCTGGTATCGGCTCTCTCTTAAATAGATACTACCTTCAAGCTGAGGATGAAATGGATTCCAATTGGACATTGATGCGTGCTGGAAATCCTGGTACACCAACGAAGGAGGAATGGCTGTGTGACACTCTTCCAGTTGGTTCTACCGTGGGTGTGGATGCAACTCTCATTCCATACAAACAGTACAAGACTCTCGCAAAGGCACTGCAAGCAAGAGGGAATAAAGTTTTACCAGTGGATATCAATCTCGTGGATGAGGTATAGTGTGTGTTGTCATGGTTGCAGCTTTTCTTGAATATCTAGTATTTGTTTGTACTCCCACTACTAATTTTATGCATTGCAGTATGTGATGCACTATCGTACACGTTCGTGTGTGTGACTCTATGAATCGGAGTTGGTATTGCGATAAAACGAGTCATTTGATGAGGATAGAGCTGGCATGTCTTGACACCCTTGTTGAGGAGAGGAATGCTTTACTGCATGCATGGCTCATGTATATATACATTGCCATGCTTAGTAGTAATCCTACACTCGCAACCACAAAAACAACTACACATCGGCAAGCAATCGCACCGCTTCACTCACACCTATATACCATGAAGGTTTGGAAAGACATGGGTCGACCGGCTCTCCCGTCTGCCGAGGTCTTTAGTCTGAATCTAGAAATCACGGGTGAGAGTGTGGAGCAAAAAGTTTCAACGGTTCGCACTGCTCTGGCAAAAAAAAAATGTCATGGGCTCTTGCTGTCTAGTTTGGATGAGGTGGCATGGTTCTTGAATATGCGTGGAAGCGATGTCGAAGTAAGATTTGGGTTTAGTCCAAAGTGCTGTTTTATTGCCTGTTTACATTGACATGTATATTTGGATATATATGTTACGTGTTTACGTATATGTAGTTTTGCATTGATACGACATAACACGCCTGTACCTACAAGCACATGTACACTTATATGTTATATTGGTGTTTGTGCATGTAAATGTAGTACTATAAAGTACTGCGTTTAAATATATATATATATACAAATCGGATACGATGGTTTATATGCAATACAAAACATGAATCTGCCCGAGGTTGTGTATGGCTTATATTGTCAATCGCCATACATAGTCAGGCCGCATCAATTCATTCATATGATCGATTTTCGTGATTATAGCCAACAATGCACGAAAAATATAATCTTAACTGAAATTTTCGATTGTGTGATATTGGTCTCGAACATTTTCAGTTCAACCCCGTCTTTTATGCGTACGTCCTCATTACCGAGAGCAGCGTGAAGTGTTATATCGACTCTAACCGAATGAGTGCAAAGGTATTCGTGCGAAATTGTGCGTGCGTACATTTATATGCAAGCATCGTTCCTGCATACGTTTTGTATGCGTATAAATACGCTTGTACATCGATTTTATCTGATGTAGTGAAATATATGTATATAAAATCTCCACTTCTCAAGAATGTGCCTATTCAGACGCTTGCAAAAACTATACTGATAAATACATGAATTATTTGAAGGCCAAGAAGTCCGTTGAGGGTGTTGTAGAGTTGGAAGCTTACAGCCGAATCGTCGATGACCTTAAGAGATTCCCTAAAGAAAAGGTTTGTGTACGTACTGGGTAGTCGCCTCCACGGTACTTTATGAAGATAATACGAATTTGAAGATGTAAACAATAATCATCTGTCCTGATAATTTTAATTAGGAAACAGAAAGTATATGTGTGTTTGTGTGGAACTCCAATGTCGTAGTGTTTTTGCCGTTCCTGATGTGAAGTTAATCCACTTTACACATGCCAATGCGTGCTTGTACTCGCAATTCTGTATGTGCGAGTAGAGGCAGCGTGTGATATATTTCCGTTTATATCATTGTAGATATTACGATATACACGACTCCACTTTCTTCATATAAAATTACATCATGACACTTGAGTTCCACACAAACACAGGACATCCTAAACATGAACATAAATGTATACATACATGAATAGGCTTCACTCAAACTCATAGAGTCATTCATACACACACACTCTCTCTCAAAATGCAAATACTGGGCTTGTTCGAACAGAAACTGTGGGTTGGTGACAAATGTAGCTACGGATTGGCTTCTCTTGTCCCGAAATCTCAGCTACTCGTGGACGTGACACCCGTATGCTGCGCAAAGGGGATAAAGAATGAGGCCGAGATGGAAGGTATCTGTACATGTACACAAATATATCTGTAGTATGCATACGTATACAACACGGACACGTCCGCACATATATATCACGTCACAGTCGGGTGTCATAGTTGTACTTGTCTACTCGGTCAGGACAACGAAATGAAACAGAAACAAAAGGAACGAAATATGTGAGACCTACTAACGCTAGTGGCGCGGGTGATCATACGCATGCATGCACCATACGTTTTGACTCGTATGAACGCTCATACATAATTAATCGCTTGTAGGTGCTACGAATGCCCATATTCGGGATGGTGCGGCCTTGTGTAGCTACTTAGCTTGGCTGGATCAGGGTGGTCGGGGTAACGAGTGTGAAGTAGCCACAGTCCTCGAAAATTTCCGGAAGTATGTTTTACGATTCGAATCTTAGCTAGCTATATTCAAACAAGCTACATGTACATCCACGTACACATGCTTCCCACCACATTATATCATCGTTTACATTCTACATAATATTCAAAACGCAGGGAGCAAGACCTCTTCATGGGGTTGAGTTTTCCCACAATTTCTTCGGTTGGACCCAATGGTGCAATCATCCACTACCGTCCGGAGCCAGATACAGCCGCAAAAGTCACAGCTGATTGTCTTTATTTGTGTGATTCTGGTGGCCAGTACCTGTAAGTATTGTTTATACGTGCAAAAGATCTTACGTAGACTTACAATATGTACGTAGGGCGCGTACTCACAAAGACCAGACTTCAAACATTCTTTTTACAACAGCACTAGTACCTGCATCCACAGATCAGTACTATACGCTCACAGACTAGTACTACATACATCCATAGTTTAGCGTACAAGGAAAGTATAATTTGTACGAGCATGTCATATCAAAAACGCACACACACTGAGACTCACACGCACACTGTCATTGTCAAATCGTACCTGTTAGTGATGGAACTACTGATGTAACTCGCACTGTCCATCTGGGTACACCGACCGCCCGGGAAATCGATGCTTACACACGGGTGTTAAGAGGTGCGTAATATCTGCTGTTTTTGTCACATTCCCACTCAAGGCTGATAAAGTTATCATATATATATATGTGTGTATGCGCGTGTTAGCCTTGGCAATATGAGTTTTTTGTTTGTTAGTCCAATCGCAAGCACCTACAGTCAGCGGTAATATAGGAAATTATTACATCTCTGGGCACCAGCATATATAACGTATTTGTATCAGCATACATTCGCTTATATGTATGTATGTATACACGCATATGCAGGCCACATTGCACTCGCAATGTGTGTTTTCCCACACGGCACTGCCGGAATCCAACTGGACGCAATTGCTCGCACACCGCTATGGGAGGCAGGACTGGACTATAGGCATGGAACTGGTCATGGAGTTGGTGCATTCTTGAATGTGCACGAAGGTGTGTAATGCGTATAATATGTGTATTTTTGTCCTGCTTGTGAATGTGCAATGTCTGTATGTGTTGTATCTTTAGACATGAGCTCGTTTCTTCTGTCTGTGCTTTTTTTTTTTCGGTGATATGCGTTGGACTATTTCGGAATCATTACCTACGTGACTGCTCTTAGACTTGTAGTGTTCACGTGGCATCTGTTTGACGTCTGGCTTCGTTACACTGCATCGCAAGTGCTTTTGTTACTTCATGAGGGCGTATTATGTTGACAAAGCATGGTCTCGTGCGGTATGCTCTATAACTTTGTTTACGTGTGATCGATGACATACGCACTTGCCTCAGTCACGTATGGCTGTTGTGAAATGCAGCCGCGTAGAGCATGTTAGCAAGTGAATATAAAGTGTTGCAAATCACAGCGAACACGCTCACACTTTCTTGCATGGAGATGACATACGCTACAGCTCTCTTTCGATCATACAAGCGGCACATGGCGTTTCGTATTCCCAAGTTCTTATCTTCAATGTATAACCCACGTAAGCTTTTACTCTCGCACACTCCCAGCAGGAATCCATATATGCACACTTTCGTTCATTTCAAACTTGCATAAGCCTCATTTTTCATTTACAGGTCCTCATTCGATCGCACCTCGTCCCAAATCGGCTATGACACACGTCCCATTGGAAGAGGGAATGCTAGTTTCCAACGGTAAGTGCCGATTTTTAATGTATAAACATCACCCACTAGATTCATGTGAAATACTGCTGCCGACATAGCATGCTACATATAGCCACACATTTTACCACTCACCCACCCCACAACGGCGTATTCACTTTAATACGAGGATACTCACAAATCTGACACTTGTACTCACATATTAGACACCTGTATTGTGCATTCCTGCTATGCTGTTTCGTTAATCACACAGAGCCTGGTTACTATGAGGACGGCGCCTTCGGAATCAGAATAGAAAACGTAGTCTCGGTTGTGAAGGCAACCACGGCGCACCAATTTGGCAGCACACAATATCTTACGTTCAAGAACTTAACTATGGCAAGTGGAAGTATATGCTACTGAAGGAAATATGGCCGTAAAAGCACGAGCATTGTATACATGCACTCGATCACATACATATGTGTAGGAGTTTTGAACACTCATGCAAGCATCTGAAATATCTTTCCATAGTAGCTCATTTATGAACCTGCCACCCGATACATACAGGCACCCTACCAGAGAAAGCTAATCGATACTGCTCAGCTGCTACCCACAGAGATTTCATACATCAACTCTTACCATTGGGATGTTCTGCAGTGTGTGTCTCCTATTCTCGAAGCTAAGGTAATGTATCCGCCGTATGCGACAATATACACTCACATACGCATGTATATAACATGCTCACATCACAAGTAGCAAATATCGTTTTTGAATTTCTTTTTGTTTATTAATATTCCTGACACACGGCGAATGTGACGATGAGACGTTTTTATCTACACCGCCAGCAGACATGCCCCATGTGAGCTCAACTTTATTTATTTCCTTGCTTGTGTTTCTCTGTGCATTTATAGGGCCACAGAAATACATTGACATGGTTGACCGAGGCCTGTCGTCCGCTATAAATATAGAGGATATCTCCTTATTGCAGAGTCTTTTTGAACCTTCCAAATAAAATTCGACCATACAATTACTTTTTTGTGTGTAAATATGACTTATTCTAACAACGAATGCCTACGTGAATGCAGGTAAACATGCAAAATAAGAAATCTATACATATACGTATGATTTTACTTGAAATGGTACAATGTTAAATCGTGTGCATCGTCCGAGTTTGGTATCCTTATATTAAGTAAGCAGACCTGTGTATACCGTTGAAATAGAAAGCTAGCTTAGCCTACTTGCGGCGTGCCGACATCTACAATTACCGTCAGATATTTTACTTGAATAAGTACATGTCATTACAACTATATTCTGTTCGTTGTTTCTTCCAACTCTGTAAGCACGCCTTGGGTGTCCTTTGGATGCATAAACACAACGGGGTTACCGTGTGCACCAATCTTTGAGTGCTTCGCCAAAAGTCGGATACCCTGCTCTGGTAGTTCCTTAATGGCGTTGTCTATCTTATCAGTCTGCGAGTATGTATAAGTGCAATAATACACAATTGTAAGTCAGCAGAATACATATGCGAATTTGTACAGACACATATACGTGTGGTTGAAAATGTACAGTCAATCTTAACAATACGATTAGTTAACAAACAAGCATACATCAGTACGAACATAAAGAAACTATATACAAAAAAGTACACAACTAATAATTCTGGTAGATCCAGTGACGAGGTATAGTGCAGTCGCCCAAAAAAGTATCAAACATATAAACTTCACCTCCACGCAAATATGATGAATTCCACCACTGGGATTCTTAGTTAGGAAGTTTGCTATAGGGCTATTATCTCCATATGGATGGATCAGTTCGATCTTTGCACCCTCGCCCAGCTCAACAAACACTGTATATACACCATGCTCAGGTTGTGGCTGTAAACGTTTATTTCAGTTTTTTTTTGCATTAGAAGAGTACTTGCAATGTGTATGCCACCGCTTATATATATGCATGTGTGCCCGTGTGTTGTGCGCAACTGCATTCAAGATGCTTTCAGGCCTATCAATATAAAAACATATGACAGGCTCACAACTACATTTCTTTCTATGCACCCGTCTAAAAAATGTGATCGCAGCCGGTTTTGGATGTGCATGTAAATATAACAATAAACATACAAGTATATTACCTCAAAATATCAGATAACGCTCAGTATATTCGTAAAACATACCACAGGACTACTGACACTCTTTGCGCCCATAGTTTCCCTCCAAAACTTGGACGCCTCCTCCAAATCAGGAACAGCAATAGCTACGTGATTGAGCTTTCCCGTTTGCCATGACTGTTTTGCGCGTGAATGGGTACATGTTTTTAGTGTAGCACATAGACATATATTATATATCAACTGAAAACAGATTTCTGCACGCTGTATGTTTGTATACTTATTACGTCGAGTACTTTACCATTTTCAACCGAGGCAAGCTACCATATATATATATATATATAGCATATTCGGAAATAAAATTAGATGGAGGATTTTATGGAGTTGTTGATAAAGTGGTACTGTCTGTGAAGGATAATGACTGCTAACCCTAGTAAACCAATGATGACATGGATGTGGCTAGCTACCTTTCTTGGAGTAGTGAATACGTAATCAACCTTTGCCCAAAATACTTGATACATTCCCACGCATATACAGAGGATCAACTAACTACCTACTCACTTAATTATCTCTTCATGCAAACGAGAAATTAGTTTGCAACAAGTACAAAGTAGTAATCAAATCAAGCTAAAGATGCGTCAGGATACGCAAACTGGAAGCTGCAGATTGCGTGGAGAAGCTGAAGAAAAAACGTGTGGTATTTCAATCGCCCGTATAGACGGAGTCACAACCGTACATGTAAAATCAAGTCTGACATTACTAATACCTTCTCGGCAGACGCAGAAGTGGACTCCTTTCGCACCATCGCATGGAGAGCGCTTGTCACTGAGGAAACATTTCTAGTCGCGCAGCCTAGTGTGCCGAGGGTGCGTCCGGAAGAAGTAATAAATCTGATCATGCCAACAGACAGTGGAAGGAAAGCAGTAACGACGATGTTTGTATGTAAGTGAAGACGATGTTTGCATGTAACTGATGTTGTTGAAGTGTATGTTCGATGACGATGAACGAACGTATTTAAGCGGAACGTATGAAGTTTCGTACGAGTAATGAGTGTGCATCTAAAAAGGCCTTCTCGGATAATGTCCGGATAATGTCCGGATATTTAAGGACATTTAAGGACATTTAAGGACATTTAAGGACATTATGTGGACATTATATGGACACAAGTCGCACTCTATCAATGTCCCTCCCACCTGAGTTTAGTAGTAAGTGGAACAGCAAATACCCCCAAAGTTAACCTTCCCCATCCGACGAAGGTTATCGCCACCCATCCATTCTCTCCATTCAAATAAATACCCTAAGATTAACCTTCCCGTTTCCCATCCAACAAAGATTACCACCCATCCTCTCCACCCAAATACCCCAAGATTAACCTTCCCCTTCCCCATCCAACAAAGGTTGAAACCCTCCATCCGTTCCACCCAAATGCTCCAAGATTAGGCTTCCCCATCCCCATCCAACGAACGTTACCGCCCATCCTCTCCACCCAAATACCCCTAAGTTTAGCCTTCTCCTTCCAACGAAGCTTATTTCGCCGTGTAGAAAGACGGCTTCCTTTCTACCGCCCCCCACCGCCTCTTCCTTCCCTCAACCATCCACGTACTGCCTTCGCAGTAATTCACCATGCCATGGTCGAACTACTGCATTAAACCACTCTAGTAACCCCAGAGGCTGCTCCATCCCCACCCCCTCTACGCACATACATACAAACAAACTGTTTCTTCGACAAATGCGCAAACACAATAGTGGCTTGCAAGTCCTCTCTGTTTATACACATACTAAACGCAAGGTGCGCACGCCTATATAGATAAATCCACCACACATTCTTACCTCATACATTCAAATATCTCAGTGTATGCCAATTATATGTATTTATTACACGATGATAACGTACATGGTTTTAAAAACACATCGCATATAGAAATTATAGCCTCTTTATTATAGATTATCATACCATCTAGCAAGCATGTCCAACTGTGCCCCTCGAAAAAGCCGAAGAATCGCGTACTTCTCCAAATCCGTATGTACATCCACAACAACACACACGCGCAAGAAAACGTACAAGGAACGAGATGATAGGAAACAAACCGGTGGAAAAATGGCAGCAAATGCACTGTACAATAGGGCCGAACGTGAGAAGTTGCGCCCCGTAACGTTGGTTACACTCCCAAAAGAGATTCGCCTCTACATATTCCAACACCTAGACCCACATGGACTCCAACAAGTGGGGTACACATCTAAATTGCTTATCGGAGACGTACGCGATTTAAGTGTACGTGTGGCGGTATTGTCGCTACAAATCCCTCAAAATGTAACTCTCAGCGATAATGTTATGATGTATGCAGGGCAGGAGTATGCATGGGTGGGGAGCGTTATAGACACGGCCTTTAGATGGGGTGGATTTGAACTAGTGAGGGATATGGTGTGTCATGCGGATAAAGTGCGAGCCCGTTCAATTGTTGATGTTGCAAATCCAGAGCGAGGGCCAACTATACACACTTTCGCTGATGCACAGTCTGATCGTAACACATTTCGCAACGTAGATGCACGAAATGTCGCTTACGCGTGCTTATACCGCTCATGTGACAATGGCGATGTCGCCATGGTATACACGTTACTACACAACAGAGGTGAGAATGGATGGATTCTCAGAAGTGTGTTGCCTTCGAGATTATACAAAGCCTATTCAGGGCTCTGGTGTAGTGAGTGGGTTCCATTGGATGCTTCTAATAATAATTCTCTTGCTCTAAGAGTTTCTGCGTTACGGGGGCACACAGACGTAGTTAGAGTACTTTTGAAGAACGGACGGGTAGATCCTGGTGAGAAACAGAATCAGGTGTGAATACGTATATATGGATGTGGTTGGATTGTATACGAATGTAGTAGTATTAAAGATTATGTATGGATAGGTGTACGAATGTGGGTCGATTAACTTGCCTAAACGTACAAACTCTATTGTTTGTTTGTCAGGACTACCACATTCGGCATATGCGCCTAATTTCCCCAACACACGCACACGCATACACCCCCATGCTATCACCTACACATCTACACCGGTTTCGTACGGCAATATACAACATAGCCAATAGAAGTCTAAAAACTGCATGCTCTACTAGAGAGTAACAAGAGACTCTAGCTCTCAGACCCTAAATCTCAGACCCCAGACACCGTACACAAATGAATCATTGTTTTCTACAATTATTATTATACAAATTTTATTTGCCGCGTAACCTTTTGTAAGTGCGAAATACAAAGTGTGCTTTCAGTGTGTCTCGTCGAGTTGCGATTGTTGCTTCATATACCTCTACTCACATGTACTCACTTCACCACGGACGTTTGTTATGTTGAAGTGCGACAAATAATTCTGAATCCACAAATACCACTAATACCCGAGCTCTTATGTCTTCTCTTTAGGCACTGTATAACGCAAGCTTTCACGGGCACACGGAAGTTGTAAAATTGCTGTTGGAGAGTGATGGTGTGAATCCAATGGCTGAAGGAAATCGAGCGTTCTTATTTGCTTGCCGAAAGGGCAATACTGAAATCATTCGACTGTTTCTAAAAGATAGGAGGATGAGATTACAGCCCCATATTAGGTACGTGTTACTCCACTGGTACACACTGGGGTAATCTTATATCTGATGACTTGGTTGATATTCTTTTTGTCGAACGATCACCAGTTGTTCTAAAATTGATAGATTGAAGTATGTGTACTCTTTGTCGACACAGCAAGATCTTTCCATGACTCTCATACACATGTGCGCTCATACGTCATGCAACACACTCATGTAGTTATCTACGGCTGATAGTAGGCTTTGCAAATACTATAATCGTACGTGTACATTTCTTATAAATAACACTGAATATATATGCTCAGAGCTCTTGGATTTGCATGCCGTGGTGGGCATGTGGATGCCGTTGATCTACTTCTTAAGGACGGTCGGTGTGACCCTACTGCTAGAACGAGTGAATCTCTTCGGTTTGCAGTACATAACCGAAATAGCACCATTGTTGAATTACTTTTAGCAGTATGTTATGCTTATGCATTTGTACATACCAATCTTTTTATTTTAATCTTGTGGATACATTTGCAGGGGGATTAATAAGTAAGTTTTGAGTAGTCTGCAGCTAGCTCAGCATCGTTATAGTTGAAATGAGAGTTAGGTTTACGTATGTGCTTGAAAGACACGTTTTCGCATCAACAACCACACTCATACCCACGGCTACATTCAATGCCTTTCTTGTTTGCGGCAACAGGCATACGCCCGTCGATACCCACACCAATAAACAGTACTCTCTATATATGCACAGGATGGGCGTGTGGATCCCTCGGCTATGGATAACTACTGTATTAGAGCTGCCGCCATTTCTGGTGACATTGCTATTGTCATGCTGTTGCTCTCATTTACCTTCCCATCGACCATACCTCCTGTGCCCATACCCAATGAGCCTCCCAATGCGAACGGAAACGTGAATGCGAATGAAAATGCAAACACAACTACAATTACCAGTACCAATTCGAGTATACAAACACGGTCACAGCCGTCACTTGATAGGAGCAACCGGCCGTTACCCCCGTCACCATCAATGGTACTCATCCCATTCGCGTCGCAGTCGGATGTGAATGAAAATACGGACATAGGCACAAATTCACAGCTACCGATAAGCAGTATTTCGAACACAAACTTTAACACGCCAACAGTGGTACGCAGCCCACTGCCTGCTCAGCCGGGTGAGAATGCAAACGAAAACACGATTGCTATCACACAAACAAGCAGAAATAGTACTGAGGCAGCAATACAACCCCCACCCGCACATACTCCACCTGCTGCTCGCCCACAGGAAGTATCGTTGGTGTGCAGAAATGGGTTTGATATTTTATATGAAGTTGTGCGTTTACAACTGTTTGATATTGCAGATATGTTACTGAGTGATCGAAGATGTGACCCCGCTCGCCTAGACTATAGAGTGCTGATGTGGGCGACTATGACAGGTTGTGCGCGTATCGTGGAACTATTCATAAAAGAGAGAGAGGTGATAGATCAAGATACCACAGCCACGCAAAGAAGTTCCAACATCGCCGAGAGAAACGGGCTCTCGCTGCGATCGGAATGTGTAACTCGAACTGAGAGAAAACGACTTGTGGACCCTAGCTTCAGTAATAACCGGCTTCTTAAGATGGCCAGAAGTTGGAAACAGGCGAATGTAGTTGAGCTACTACTTAGAAATGCAAATGTACGAGAGAAAGCTGGCCTCAAACCATACAGATGTACCCGTAACACATACTCATATGATTCTGCATAAACCCTCGCCCCTTCTCTCAAGTGTATATATATATATACGTAAAAAACGCTGTGTGCATGTCTTAACATCCTGGTTCATACTTGATCTATCGCCTCTCTGTCTGAATTTAGACGCGAGAGCTGAAAATTGAATTAGACCTGTTTAACGGCTGTATAATGTCGCATTGCTATAAATGATAGGGTAGGTTCATATTCAGTGGATGATACTGTATAATATTAGATTGTTAATTTGCAATAAGGCTAAGCCTGACTGGTTCAGATATCCAAAGCAAATCTAAAAGGATCACCCAACTAACATGAACTTCAAGCCAAGCAAACCTTCAACATCGTGATTTCTATAATTACTATGGGATAGTGAAATATCTATACTCAATTCGAAATCGTGATTGAAACATTAAAGCACACCGTAAGTATAAACATTTGCAGTTATATCCATATTTGGAAACGCTAAATACTGACTGCATCATATGAAGTTCATTTATGATCTTGCTGTTACATGGTAGAACAAACTTATTGCACGCTCATAAGGTGAAAACGAAAAAATTGTTTATTGAATGCAGAAGTACTAAACTAACACTAATGATGTCTGTCGTTTGTGAAAAATACATTCCAGACAATATTTCTCTCACTGACGCAACACAAAGGTTCACGCAAAGTACATCAGCCGAAAGATGGTTAAAGTACCTTCAGCCGTTAACGTCAGGACTTATGTTGAAAACATTTTTTGCATCAATTGTACTTTTTGGATTGCGGAGGGTCAAGTATTAAGAAAGATTCTGACATTCTAAAGCAAACAACAAAACACGAAAGATTCCAACTGAGACTTTATTTAGGAAATAATACAACACTATGTTGTCCTACCAACTCATAATGACTACACAAGAGAAAAGTAACATAACTGTATTTTAGTCCCAAACATTCTCTTAAGAAAACAAAGAAGCCTGATATTGGCAAGGTAACAACGATTTGACTCTTTCTATAAAACAACTGGAATAGAGCCACAAATTAAATTGGAAAGTTCTAAGGATACATCAGCCCCGAAAGATGGTTAAAGTACCTTCAGCCGTTAACGTCAGGACTTGCGTTGAAAAACATTTATGCATCATATGTATCCTTTCCTACACACACGTACATATAATAATTGGAACCAAAACAAAATACAAGCTACAAACGATAAAATTGCATACTACCATTGGTGTTGTCGCCAAACCATGACAGAAGATAGATTTTAATATTCGGGTGAAGGATCTTTACAATTAATTTACTCCTCCATCTTCGTGCCACGGTTCTTGCGAGCAAGGATAGTGTTACGATCCTTGTCGAGTTTGAACCTGACAATCTCGACCTACAGATTGAATATAAATATCAACGTATTCGTTCAAGTCAGCCAGACTATATAATAAATATATAAAAGGAGAAAATCCGTAAAAATTCTTCTATCATTAACGCTAACTGTAATCGGCATAGAGGCTTGCGCATCTAATCCGGAGGAAGGCAACAGATAAGTTTAATCACTAGAAGCAGAGAATACCGTAATTTCCATACACGGCTAAAACGTTCATTACACTTCAAACAAAGCAAACATACCTTGGAGGCATCAACACCAACAGGGACGCTCATGCCGGTGGCAGTCTCGCGCTGGATACGCTCGATCTGGATAACCCACTTCTTACGGTAGACAGCAGTGATCTTTCCGGTCTGGCCCTTGAAGCGGCCGCGAACAACGGTGACCTCGTCATCCTTGCGGACAGGCATTGATCTAGATTTTACGACAATATTAACAGTGATATAAATTAGTATTCACTTACCAGTGATAACTCTACACGCAAATCACTTGCGGTTGGCTGCTTGTGTCATTCACGCAAACTGTAATCGGCATAGAGGCTAGTGCATCTAATCCGGAGGAAGGCAACAGATAAGTTTAATCATACAAGCAGCAATTTGTATCTGAAAGTAGATCGTCCACAAGAACTTACCGGCAGTTGTACTTTGTGCGCAACTCCTTGGACAGGGGAGCGCTCATAAGGCTATGGCGAACCGATGAGGGGGCAGCGAAATGGGCCTTGCGGCACTTACGGCGGGACGATGACACGTCCTGGTTGTACTTCATGGTGAACTATCTGTATTGAAGTTGAATATATGAGAATGGCCCACGTCTGTACAGCACACGTTCTTTTGTATACTGTATACATCCATATGACGATTATACTGAGTTGCAAATTGCTTTGAAACTTATGTAATGTAAATAGGCTATATTGCAGGTGTTGTCTCAGAATTGCAGAATTTGCGTTCTCAGCGACAAGCTCAAACGAAATAGTAGTGAATTTTTCTATCCTCCTTGACAACCACCAAGCAATATACTATTTTCAACGTGAATATGAAATGTGTGGAAGACGGGAAAATACCATCATATATGCGTGGTTCTGTGTAGTGAACGTATAGATTACACGGTCCATCATGTACATATCGGTATACATGGCTAGACCATCTTTTTGCGCACGACCATCTACTAGCTACTAAAAGTTTTTGAATTTGGTGTTTGTGTGCTAAAATATAAACGTTTGCAGTGCTGCCAATCTGTGCAGAAGCACAACGTAAAATGCACATGCATATGTAGTTTCTCATAACGGCACCTCCAACAAGCTGTCCACGTCGAATGGTATCGATACGTTCCCACTCATAGTATAGGATATCCATTAAAATCTAACCACATCGGTTCGGATACACAAACACACACACGCGCGAGAGCACATAGCTCACAAACACACGCATGCACACGCACACACAACACATGCATGCACTCTCGCACACATACACACACACATACATATACACGTACCTAACCGCTTAGTAAAAGGAGAGAGGGAATGTGAATGCATCACTTGATATACTACTATACTACACAGTATGCATTCCTTCGTTCCCTCGTGGCTCTGTGGTGTGGGCCGTGGGGGCCGGGCGGTGTGTGTGTGTGTTTGTGTGTGTTTGTGTGTATGTGTGTGTGTGTGAGGGGACCGGTTCGGTCCACATGTCTCGCTGTGTGGAGGCCCGGGTCGGGGGCGTTGCCGGTGGGGCAGGCAGTCCGACAGCCGCCTATCACCCAGATTTCCCCCTCGCCCAAGGCTAGTACAGTTCTCTACCTACCCGTGAGGATACATTTTCTATATGAAATCATATTTATATACCCCTTTTATTGAATAAGTTATATAGTACTATAATATGTACTATGAGGAAAAAAAAGGAAATATATCTATATACGTATATTTTATACTTTCTGGTGCACCGTATTTAAGTTGCTTTTGCGTATACGTAAACCTCGGTAGCTTTTTTTAGATGTCTAGCTTACCAAGAATTTCAAACTATCAGAGAATTTAAAATTTCTAGATAGTTGTGCCTTCAATAAGGGTGGCTCGGAGTGGAGATGTCTCCTTTATATTTGTCCTTTATTATGCGTCCATATTGATTCCCAGACTTGAACAAAACGTACTCGTTCCAACTGATTTACGTACCTTGGACCCAATCAGAGCAAGATAGAGTCATACCGTATTGTACGTTTATATCTGGTCCCCTTTGTTTATACGACGCAATGCATATTCAATAATTGATGGGGTGTTTAAAAGGGCCTAATTGTATAGCGCTAATTTTTGATGATGTTCGTACACGTGTGGTATAGACCCTGAACACACACACACACATACACACACACAAAACACATACACACACACACACAAACACATACACACACATACATACATGTACACTGACGTGTGCGTACACTGACTCGAGTGCGTATATCCACATTCTTTCATACATTGATTGATAAATACACGGCATCTCTTGCAGATTTTGTCAGACTGTGTACACCGTGTTTGGTTAAAAAAGTCAAGCATAGTCACGTGTACTTGCTAAAACACTGTATACATACACAATGTCTGTTATTGAAGTCGTATCGGATAAGCCTGCTAACGAAGATGCAGGGAATGTCAAAGAGGTTGAGCGCGTGCAGTTTTCGTCTCTTGCATTGGATGACCGTTTGTTGAGTGCAGTGGAGAAACTAGGATGGAAGTTCCCCACTCTCATTCAAGAGAAAGGTATACCATTGGCGTTAGCAGGTAGAGATTTATTGGCACGTGCGCGTACAGGAAGCGGAAAGACGGCGACTTATGCTCTCCCAATCATTAATCGCATTTTGTTGGAAAAACAGTCGAAGAGCGACAGTAAAAGATGTGTCCGTGCACTTTTGCTCGTCCCAACTAAGGAGTTGTGTGAACAGGTATGTATATCAATTTTCTGTGCTATGCGTGTACTCATAACCGTAAATGTACGTGATTGGTTCTATATATGTGTTAGTACCTTCTGTCTATGCAAGAGCCCCAGTCGTGCACAAACATTGTTGGAATTGTGCGTAGCTACTTTTCCTTCCACCCCATACACTGATGTTTACAGGCACGTTGCTCTCTAACCGTTTTTCATTATGTTTCGATACAATTTTAATACACAGGTAAACAAACAAGTACGTGAGCTTACATTGTACTGTTCGAAACTAGTAACTGTGACAGCTGTTTCCTCGACCGTGGCTGTGAGCGCGCAGAAATCCGCTCTTCTTCAAGCGTCAGACATTCTCATTGGAACACCAACACGCATTCTTGCTCATATCGATGCTGGAGTATGTTCATGACGTATATATACGTTTGCTTAAAATCTTATTTTGTTTGTACTTGTACATGTTTAACTGATGTGCACCAGCGAACCAAACATCAACATGGCCTTGTGTTCATGACTTTGTGTTTTGTGCCTACCTCATTTGCCAAAGTGTTTTATCTTTGAACACGTTGATCGAAAAAATCTTACTTGTTTTCTCACTGCCCCTCTCCCAAAAAGAATTTGGATGTGAGTGGTGCGCACAGTGTAGTTGTTGACGAAGCGGATCTACTGTTTTCGTTTGGTTATGAAAATGACGTACGAACTTTGCTAGCACATTTGACTGTCGGATACCAATCTTACCTCATGTCTGCGACGATGACTAAGGTATATATGTTTCGTGTATGAACATATACATATAAATACACGAAAGTTCTCACATTTAAGTCATTCAACAAGAAAAACCCTGATTATTTGTAAACACATGTACTAGTGCAGATGTCTATCCAATATGCCCATGTATTTATACATTCACTCATATTCATACTGTTTTACCCCGTTGGACAGGACGTCGAAGCTCTGCGGGAAATTGTTCAAACGAACCCCGCAGTCTTACGTCTAAACGAGAGTCATCTTCCGGAAGACTCCCGACTTGCCCAGCATATCATTCGTTGTGAAGATAAGGACAAGTATCTGATTTTGTACTCTATGTTGGCATTTAAACTTGTGAAAGGAAAAATACTACTATTTGTGAACTCTATCAACGAGGTCTATAAGTTGAAACTGTTCTTGGACCACTTTTCCATCAAGGCTTGTGTGTTGAATAGTGAACTGCCACACAACTCGCGTCAACACATTGTACAAGAGTTTAACCGGTAAGTATTTACATTGATGTTGCTTATCTCAACTTTTCATAGTTGTTTGGTAATGACCACAGCCATTATGTTAACTTCTTATATACGAGCTTTAAAGTACCATCATACGTAGCACTATTGTGTGTGTGTATACAAGTGCTTGTGTTGTGTTTAGTACTGTCGTTTATGAATCGTGGTTGGGTTGGATTTATTGGTGTATGCGTAAGTATATTCTCATATATGTGGATAGCCTACATATCTTCTTCTAATGCGTATATATACCATATTATGATTTCTAGGGGCGTTTACGACATCATCATTGCCTCTGATGAGAACAGTGCGCTGGACGATGAAGAGGACAGCGATGATGAAGAGAACGTAAACGTACTTAGAGGCCCACAGCCAATTAGCTGTGCTGTAGTCGTAGAAGATGGCAACGATAGCAATGAGAGTGTGAGTGAAAATGGGAGGATTAAGAGTGAGAGCGAAAGTGAGAATGAAAGTGAAAATGAAAGCGACGAAGAAATTGAGGTTGAACACGCTACAGATGTTTCCAAGGAAGCGGGAAAAGCACTGGCGCAAACAGCTGGTCAAAAGAAGAAGAAAAAGAAGAATAAAAAGAGCGACTTTGAATACGGGGTATGTTTATATGTACATATGTAGATACACGCTTGCACGGACGCACACATGCTACACATACGTGAACTCTTGAACATGAAGGAAAAGTTTAATAGACAATGGATATTAAATTCCTGCTTCACAATGCAGGTAACTCGTGGTGTTGACTTTAATGATGTGAACTGGGTGGTAAACGTTGACTTTCCTATGCATGCCAACGCTTATATTCACCGAGTGGGAAGAACAGCCCGTGCTGGCAAAGCTGGTAATGCGATATCATTCCTAACTTGTCCGGAGCACAGGGATATTCTACAGAGGATTGAGAAGAAACTAAAAAGTAAGTATGTGTATGTTTTAAAACATAAATGAGTCTACATTTGGGAGATATTGAATGAACTATTCTACATAAGAAAATCTAGATGTTTCAATTAATGAGAAGAGACATAAGAGAATAGGCGTGTGTATATTTGGGAATATGGGTATGTGTATATGTGCTTATTCGTGCGTATAGTGTTGTTGGTGTGATGCATATAAATCCAGCCTCGCTTATTAGCATAATTGTTTGTTATCAAATATTTTCATTATTTTTTTTCAAGTCTACTCTAATCTGCGCATGCATTAGTGCTTTGTGACCCACCTACATGTACAAGTGGATGATGTTTTTCCGAAGTACACCTGATATGTAGATACACTCTGTATTTATTTGTCAATGCATAGAAAGTATATCCACACATACTCTTATTTGACATAGTTCACAATGTCGAGACGAGCAAGAAGGAAAGCGTTCTACGGCCGTATGCGTTTTCTATGGCCAAGATCAAGGGACTAAGATACAGAGTAGAGGCGGCAGAAAAGACTATCACACGAGGGGCTATCAAACAGGCACGACTAAAAGAAATCAGAACAGAAATTCTTAATTCTGACAAGCTTAAAGCATACTTTGTTGAGAACCCCCGGGATTTACAGGTGTGTCCATTGCATTTACATAATGTGTGCGTATGGGGGAGGCTTGGAATAAATTTTGTGTCGTAAGCGATGTCCTACCTAGTTTGAAGTTCGTTACAAACGTATTGCCAACGCTGTGGTGTTCCTGGATGCTTGCAGATGTGTTTTTTGATAATTTTGTATATGTTTGATGGTATATCCATATATCTGTGTATTTAGTTTAGCATCTGTGACTAGTCATACATACATTTACATGTATTCACGTTCACTCGAATATTTGCCGATGTACTGTATATGATTAGTTTTATTGCACATACTTACTATGTGATATGCACACACTTACACACTTACATATACGTGACAGGTTCTGCGCCACAATGAAGTGTTGGATGCAAAGCGAGTTAACGTGGTTGTGAAACATATTCCCAGTTATCTGATGCCCTCGCGTGCAGCTCTTATGGAGGAGAAGGAGGCATTGTACGCTGGCACCCAACCTATAACAAGTAATACTGGATTTAGTCACGCAAAGAACCTGAAATCTAGACACACTTCTCATCGCAAGGTATGTTAGTACATATGATTATACTCGTATATTACTTTGAATTCATACCCGGGTTTCTGCGATACCAGTGTGGGTATTCAGTGTAAAGTTCGCGTTAACATTTGATACTTGTAGTGATACGTTGTATGCATACCAAGGCGTATACACGATATTTTCGTTACCCAGTCTCTGCCTGCACGTGCATATGGAACGTCGAGACACGACAACAAAATGTCCTCAAATTTACGCACAACTTATTACAATATCTATACTTAACGTACAGAGTGATGATAACAGTAGCAGTGGAAACATCAAGAGAAAGTTTAACAACAAGGGAGGAGGACACAAGAGACGTGGGTCATCAGACCCTTTAAAGTCCTTTAGTGTCAAACGTGCAAGAAAATGAATTCTGATGTTGCAGAGAATTGTTTTTACTTTTGTATATACGACATACATACATACATACATACATACATAGGCGTACAGCCGTGCGCATATAGTAGCTGCAGGACAGTACCAGGGAGTCAATAAAAAGAGGTTAAATTGTACATGCGTTATATATATGAGCATAAAACTACCAAAATTTGTATAACAAGTTTGATGATTCATTCAGTCCAGTATGAGGAGTATGAGGTACAAGTATCAGGCTACGTACGGAGCACTTATTTTCGTCCATCGTTTCAAGTACACCAACACGTATAAAACTTGAGGCTTCCCTCTAAACTTAAGTATGTGCGACAAACAACAAAGCGAGTTGATTTCATGCACCAAAGTTTAACAGTCGTAATACACCATGCGTTGCAGTTGAGAATTATCCCCATAGTTCGCGATTAATTATGTTTCTAATTGTGTACAATGTTTTTGATAATAAGACAACCAGATGTATCAATCATAGTAAGTCCGAAACCTAACTATTTTCCTATCGATTGCGTTGTAGGTTGTCCTTTTGCTTCTGTATATATTAACTCTGTTTATATTTCCAATGCACGTTGCAACCTTCGCATGACATCCTACTTTTGGTCGATGCCCAAGGAATGTGATAAACAAGAATACTCGAAACCCACTACACTGCCAACACTGATTTTTCTCCGATAAGCTCTTCGAAAAACTCAGTTACATATACTCCCCAGTGGCGGGAAGAACCTTTGTGCAAATTACCTGTGACCGTCAATATGTATTTGAGCATTTCCACACTAGTGATCTAGTGGAGGAAATGATAAAGAAGACAGTAATGTTATACGAAAGATGCTTATGCCCGATTCAGTGTTTTAACTCTACATTGATTGATTGTATTAATTCTGTATCACGAACTGAAGAAGCAAAAATTACCCATCGGGGAATCGAACCCCGCCCTCAAGCGTGAGAAGCTTATATCCTAGCCGATAGACGAATGGGTGAAGAACAGGTACGTCTATCAGAAGATCTATATATACATGTGGAAGTAGGCAGGCAGTTGATAATAATACCGAAATCCAACTTGTATCATGCCTCTATCTGATTTATGCAAAGTCGATTAGACTCCTGACTAAACAATCGAGTAATGAATGCCGACTTAAAAGCGAAAGGATATTCACTCCTAATGTGTTGGAACGTCCGTCACGTAACTATTGTAGGTACTCTGTTCAGTGGTTCAGTGGTTCAGTTGTTTTAATGTTATTTCAAATCACTCATTAGTAGTACGATTGTTCCTTACAAGTCATCCGAACTACATTTTATGCCAAAATCTCAACTGGTGAGGCTTTAGAATCTGTATGGAATAAGACAATTGACGTGTCCAGTACGTGTTCTACTCATATACGTACTCACAACAATCATAAATACACCATATCATCCCGAGCACCAAAAGTGGGAGATATATTGATATCACGTGTTTAATAAACAATTGGACTATAACTAAGAGAAAGAACAACGGGTGACTTTTGTTTTTGGGTTTTGGAATAATGAAGCGGAAGGCTATATCTGTTGTCGTGTTGTTAGTATGAGCAATTGAACTCTTTAGTTGCAGAACGCGCAAGTTGTTTTTCTTCGTTCAAATAACGGAAGCTTATTATTACATACGTTTTCTAGATTCACTAGTAAATTACAAGTCGTAGTATAATCATATCATATGCAAACAGTGGGGAATGTGACCGCAGTGCGCGAGCGCTATATCTGCCTGCAACAGTTCATCATTTTGACCGTAATGCCAGCAATGGAGAAGAATAGAATGTTGGAGAACTTTTCTATTCTACACGTAGTTACTGACAATTAAAGCCGTTTAGTTCAAACCTCCCAACATTGGACATACAGTAACGGGTAGTGGGGAGAATTTATGAAGGGCAATATAAGTTTAATACTACTTGATAAACGCACTATAGCACGTACACAAAGGTGCAAATTCCACTTTCTACCGGTGAAGTTTCAAGGTAATATTCTTTAAACTCGACGACGACTCGCCTGGTAAAGTGCCACTGCATGGTGTACTGCTCTTTGAGTGTTGTGCACCCGGCAATATATTTGAATCGTTCATATGTTCGATTGTTTCTGAAATGGATTACATACTGCTTTTTATAGACAAATTGCATTTCTGGTTCATACAATGTATATTATTTGTATGCTAAGAATTACAAAGAGGTAAACAATTTAGAGAAATTCTTGAATGAAACTTCTCATCCTTCCAAATAACACCTATTGCATATTTTACCACTTGTGAGAAGGAACACAAAATAATAGATTACGTACATACAACCAGACGTTATATCCTCATTTGCTTACCAGTCGCACACACTAGGCACCCATAAAGCCAGATACAAGGCACATTTAGAAGACTCACAGGAAGCCAATTCCAATATCTTCCACACTCCACTGGCTGTTGTTTTTTCGAGCAACACTACTTTATGCCATAATAATGAAAGGTCGGTTTATCAATGTACACACTTCAATTATCCCTGTTTACTGGAATCTGCATTTGCATGATATTAACACGTACAGTAGTTTCGATAAGCTTAAATACGACTGTTGTTTATATACACATCAACTAATTATGTGGTCGTAGACATCTCAGTAAAGCACACAAATAACGATGCGCTTGCAGATTAACTATCAAATGGTAGTCCATGTCACTTATTTTGTGAAGGAACTGCCGGAGCATTTTCCCACTTCGGTTCGGCAACAGTCCTCTTCATTCAATGTCTACGTGAGCGATATCTGTCCCGAAATGCTCAAGGGACTATTGGTGTTCATGATCATTCGCTCACCATATCGTCCGAGTCCTCAATGAACTCGGCCGAGTGGAATTTAGCGTCCTGTAAATCAAGAACAAAGTGGTATGGGTTTAGAAGGGGAATGTGATTTTGGTGTACTAGATGTAGGCAAACAGTTAAGCCGGGCTTTCCATAATTGCCTTCGGGTAGTTGCTTTAGATCACATATCGCACACACATACATGCAGTTCAACACAACCATCAAAGACAGGGAGAGGTCCCACGTGCGAGAATATAAAGTTATTCGCAGTCTTTCGTTCAAGTATCTTCTCATGTGATATCCGTTTCAAACTGGCATACTTTTAGTATGTATATTATAGAATCATGAACAATGTACTTACTACAGCTGGAGCTTGGTTCTTTGCAGGTTTGGAGGAGGTTAGTTTAGTCTGGATCTTCTGTTTCTTCTTCTTTGGAGGTGCAACTGACTGACTCTCATCTTCACTTTCGGGCTTATTTGCTTTGTATTCCTTCAACGTCGCTTCATATTTAGTCTTAGCTTCCGCATACCGATCTACGTATGGCTGTTTATGCGTGTATGTGTGTATGTGTATGTGCACGTTGAAGTAGGCGTCGGGGTGTGTCCAGATGTATGTATGTATGAGCGTTCACGTGTCGTTGCATGAGTGGGAAGGTAAACTGCTGTAGAATGGAGGGTAATGTATTCCAAATACGTATTACATATACCACTGTCACAGGGTTGGATGCACGTTCCAGTATACAATGTGTAGCCATGAGCTATCCAGTACGTAACTCGCGCCACCATGTGTCTTGCACAGAAATGACGAGTATACATTGAAAGGGAGCACAAATTGCTAGCACCTAACAATCCTACTTAAAAGTATACTTCATATTGGCATATACACACCTTCTTATCGGCGTCAGACATTTCTCTCCACTGCTCACCCATTTTCTTCACAATATCCTATTTCATACAAGTTAGCAACAAATGGGCGACAACACATAGATGAGGAATAGAAAACAATAGAAAAAAACTACGAAGAGTGAATAGCAACAATGGTAGTTGAACAATTTTGCACACGCTTTTCTGCAGTTCAATGTACTGACTAGAAGACAAGGTACATATCGGAGAGAAAATACAAAATAACACACATATACTACTATTTCACATTCAGAATAGGTATATGAGTATATTACTGCGTTGAGTTTAGTAGGCGCGTGGGTGTGAAGTAAAATAGGTACCGTATTGGCGATATCTGGATTTTCGGCAATGACTGCTGCTCGGTTCTCCGTGGCAAACATCATGTAGGTGGAGAGAGGCTTCTTAGGTGCGTTGGGGTCTTTCTTTGCTCTTTTTCTTGTTGGCGTTGATTTCTTGGTCTTTGTGAAATGTGTATCAAATAAGTGAGCGAGTGAGTGGAAAACACAAACGTGCGCACAAACTCAAACAAAACTTAAGGAGGAATTTGGCAACTGTGCGTATGATACTGTTACAGTATGATTTTTCTGTCATTTATGCGAATGGAAAATATACAGTATACAGTATCAATGCATGTACACTAGAAAATCGTTCGTCTCACTTCACGATTTCTATGCACATACCGATTTTGAGGGCTTAGGGGATTTGTTATTTTTCTGTTTAGGTTGATCGCTCTCACTGCCACTTTCATTATCACTACCACTACTACTTCCTGCATCGCTCGCGTATTCTTCATCCACTTCAGACTCTTCCCCTGGAGCAAAGTCCTCGTCCTCACTGGATTCCGATCCACTCCCTTCTCCCTGTGTTCATGTACGCATATGTGTGCATGTATATGCATACGTTAGCACAACGTTCCAAGCGCGAGTTTACGACAATCACAATACGTATACACGTATGAACTTGGCATTGATGGTTAATACATGCACGAACGAAATCCCTGTCCAGCTCAATAGCCTTTCATGGCAATAGTAAAATACCAAACGCATAATTAATGAGCTACATTTTATCTTCAGTTTCACAGGGTGGTACATACAATCAACTAAGTAGATACATTTCGAGAATACATACATCGATTTTCAATCTCTCTGCGTAGTGATCTTTACCGTCGCGTGCACCTCCCAAAGCCGCGTAGTTGTAGTCCGCTTGTTTAGCCTCCTCGATCTTGACGTTCTTGTCGATCAAGAAATTCTTCAGCTGCGTGGACAGATGTGATACATATATACAAATGTATATATTTTGCATACATAAGTAGGTGGATATGAACTTTGATGATAATTTGTTTAGACATATTTCTACGGAACATTTATCAGGCTAAGAAAGTACAAGCAATGCTATGTGGAAACTCTTACCACTCTGTTTTTATTGTTTTAAAAAATTCTTTGTACGATAACATTGCACACTTGTATTCTAGTGAGAAAATTACCTCAGAACGCCGTTCCCAAGCATAAAAAAACCACAATGGTTGGGCCGTCGTGATTCATCTTGAGTAAAATATGGGTTACAAAAACAAGAAATGACACGTACGCACACATATTTGGACATATAGAAATGAACATTATCTAGACTTACGTTGTCGTATTCTTCAGCGGCGATGTTTGAGAATGTATGTGAACCACTCCTCTTTGTTTCTACAACCAACCTGAATGTTCGAGATGTGGTACCACCCTGTCTGTCGAACTCAACTTCGTCCACATCACCAAAGCGAATATATGTCGCGGGCTAAATAGTAGGATAAATGAGAGGAGCTGAATCAGACATCGTGCCGGTATCTGCTTATACAATATGCTAGTGTATGTGTGTTTGAATCCGCGTCTATACTGGAATACAGGAATGTGTACGCCACCTCAAACCATATCCAACTTGGTTGCTCTTATTCTTTGCATACCTTTAATACAAACATCAAGGCGTTTTCAAGGATGTACAACAGACCGGTCTCGTTTTTCAGAGAACAAGACATGCATGCAGTGCCTGGATTGACGACACTGGAGGGAGAGGGTAAGTAATACTCGCGTATGTTAGATAGAGACACAAATGTGACATACGTATAATGATGTGCATTGACAATGAATAGGAGTAAAACACTCCGATACGTGTTCGCTATACCTTTCCATGATAAATTAAGTACAATCAAACGGCAGTTCTTGTAACAAGGAATATAGGCAACAGGGAGAAATTACGAAAATACACGAATAATAACAACAATATTTGTTTGAATACCACGAAATGATGTAAGTATATAAATGAACCAAATGTCGTTGACGGAAACATGAGGGGTAGAGTCACCTGGCAATAGCAAATCACTTGAACTACAAACACACAGCTATGTTCACAACTTAACAGCAATGATTATAGGCATATGCCACTAAGAGGTAAATACCTGTTAAAGTTTGCGGAGGGACTCGTAATTTTCTTTCCAGCTAGAGTCTTCAGAATACGACTGAGAACCTCAAACATATGTCCTCTCATAGTCTTCTTTAATACACCATCGTACTTGGCAAGGTCTTCCCTGTAGAGGTAATATATATATATAATGACAAGTAGCAAAACACTTGTGTAAGCATGCTTGTAGCGTTCGATACAAATACAAAGACTGCTATAAAGATACAAAAGCTGAACGTGATGATAATGCTACCTTCAGACATCCTAATATACCCGAGCAAACACATTGCATGTATGGGTAAACAAGGCACACTTGCACACACATACGAACACACATGTAATTACGTACTCTGCCATATTCAGTTCTACATCAATTTTCTCCTCCTCATCACTACCATCTCTTGGGGCAGGTAAGTCCACGATAAAGAAAGGATAAGTGGTTTGACCTTGCCGTATTGGCGGATCGACATAAATCTATGGAATATGGAAGTACATAAGAGGACGTAATTTAGTCAGAGTGTAAGCATCAATACGTGCAAATACACGCTTCAAACATATGCATTTTCAGAAGATGTACATTGTAATAACATTTTTAAAAACTCATCACAACGTATAATCGTAAAATCGTGCGCTATGTATGTTTGAAAGACTGGCTATGGCAGTTGGTCGAATAGACAAAGAGCTAGAATAAACATAATTATGAACATCAAAGTGTATGTATACTGGTTCACTCAAATGTATGTCAAAGTATATGTACACTGGAAGTCTATGCATTCATACGCGCTGTGCAGTCTTGGCGGATATACCATCGTACATGTGCATGTATACAAACTAATACGACCACTACAGCAACACAAAGTGTATAGATCGAGCATGGCATTTGAAAAGTGCAGATAGCGATACAGTGAATACAAACAAGTTTCATAGCGTCGTTCGTAGCCAGATAAATACTCTTACCGCACATACAAACATGCACGTATCCTAGAACAAACAACGCCCATTTATTCACAACGTACACTGACAACTGCGCAGTGGATTGAATAAGTGTGCACGAGTAAGAGAGTTTACGTGCATGCATGCGGTCAGTGTTTGACACAAGGATTCAGCGTGCCCAGTTCCGCAAACGTAAGGACACACAAAATACTGTTGAAGACAGCACATACAGCTAAATAAACAGTGAATAAATCAGGCTTAGGCATCAAGAATATACGCTGGATGGCCTTGTGATACAGCTTGTACGAGTACTTAGTTCCATGTAGATGAACATGATCAGCGTACAATTCCATTTCATATCGTCCTCTGTTCATTGAATAACAATACATGTGTATATATCAGTGCATGACACATTATCGTCATATGCACATGGAAATACAACGCGTACGTATTAGAAATATCAGCTTTTACATTGCCGTACATAAAACAAACACACCTTGGTGTTCTGCAAGAGAGTTCATTGAACGTGGCGATGGCTTTACTGGCCTTTATATCCTGCTTGGTGATACCGGTGAGTGCTTTGTAGAACATCTGAAGAAATATATAATAATGAGGTGATGGAAAAAAGCATAAAGGATTTTTCTTCTGCTGTGTTTATGCATCCTATTGCATTAACATACATTACGTACCAGTCCATGTCTGTATTTTTCTCTCCATACATTGTCACTTCTTACTACCCTTTGCGTGTCATCTTCAAGATCCACTTAATACATTGCACAAACGTCCACATACATATGAACACACACATATACATACATATATATATAGGTGCCTCCGTTCTATTTTTACATTTTTCTCGATAATAGCCATTTAAAACTACGTAGTTTCCTTGCTCTGTTCAGATTTTGGCTTACCATATTCACAGATATATGTAGCATGTACATAACTAGTACACACACACATATATATATATATACCCAGGTACACCACACATGCACATGTATAGTGGTAAAAGTGGTTGAAGTACCTGGGCCCTGCTTTCACCCTCTTCTTCATCACTCCCAGTCTTTTCTTTCACGTCTTCCTCTTCCGCTCTTGGATAAAAAAATCTCATTTCCGCGAGGAACTCGTCTTTATGCTGATTCAATTGATCGAATTCAAGGCAATACATGTACGAGTTGTTACTCATTCATACACAGAGATACGCACACGAAGAGTAAAAAACTATACAAACAGGTTTACATAGGCTATGTCTGCACGCGTTCGTCAAGCGCGCCCACACAGAGCCCATAGTCACGTGTCATGCATGCGTCATTATGGGCAAACTGGACAGTTCACACACACACAACACGCACATATATGTACTATACGTCCGCACGACTATATGTTCGCCCGTACATATGATATGTAAAGTATGTGCGTACAAGCCAATGCATGACAGTTCAACATGTACGTATGGTATTCATCATCAACAAGGAATACGAATATATTGTGAATTACTACGGGGATATGCATACCCGCGTACGTGCGTACGTGCGTACGTGTGTGGTGTTTGTATGTGCTTAGCACAACATAGTACGTCTACGATTGGTCAATCTCGGTGTATGGCAAATACCTTGACATCACTACCCTTGAATTCTAGTGTCAGTTCTTGTTTCTTACTCTTTTCTAACGTCACTTGTGAGATTGCGGAGGCCGGCACATCAAAGCAACTCTTGTTATCTACCTTGAACTTGATAAACTTATCTGAGAGTATTTGAAGAATAAATGAATTAAGATGAGCGTTTCAACGTAAACAAAATATGTACACAGGAGTACAAATAAACGATATGAATATATAGTGCGCGGGCATCTTAATACGCGCAATACACAATACAGACGTACTGTACATCGATATATATGACAAACCTTTAATTACAAGGTCACCCCAATTGAATCCCTTAGTCGCAATAGGAACATTCTCAATGTCCAGGTCGAAATGGGTCTTAAAATGGGCTTTCAGCTTGGAATAATCCTATAGGATGTATGTACATTAAAACGTAACATTCATGGCTTGATCTATATGACATCACACATACGCACGACACGTCTCATGTAACGAGGTGTGGATGCACGAACTTGAACACCTGTAAATGTGTCAAACGAAAGCAAAGTACACGCACAAGCACATACAAATTAACTTGTTGCATTCACACCAGACACAAACAACTACGTCTTGATGCACGTAAATAAGTACTAGCACTTTACCTCTTCTTTGAATCCATCAAAGTTATGAAAACCATCTGTGGTAAGCAATCGCAGCTCATGACCGTTCCCAACCTTACGAAAGGATGCGCCAGTGATCAGCCTAGAATCGATTTGGTTATAAACGCAAACTCGTCATGAGATGAGATCACTTTAAAGTATGTATACTACTGACCGTTAATCTCCTTCACTTACGGACAAGATAAGACTGAGAGGTTCGCTCAACAACCGCCAAGCATATTACACCAGTGTACGCAGTGTACAAAGTTGCATGAAAACATTTACAATACTATTATTAGCAAATTATATGTAAGTTTTGAATTAAACAGACGTTTACTTACGGTTTATCCCACGTAAGGATTTCATTCTTGTCAGCAGACCTCCAAGCCAAACCACTGGGCACGATTTTTATAGTTCCCGTGTACTGATCGAGTCAACAATGGGAAAGTTTGCATGTTAGCATAGATGACGTCCATTTGTGAGCAACATGTAGTATGCATGTTCGGTGTATGTGCATCTTCAATATGAAACAAGTGGTATATTCACATAAATAAACTATCAAGTACTCTTTGTCATCGTTCTGCATAATTTTACGCCCACGCTGTACATATGGCAGCGTAACGATATATTGAAGATGTACCGATTTGTGTACTTGCTTTCATGCAATTGCACCTATGCAATTGTACCGTATACTATGAACAGTCAGATTTCTATCAACTAGCTGTCGCGTGCATAAGGTTAATCAGATAGATATGTAGACGTGCGTTTGTGTGACCACCTATTCATGCATCTGTGTACTTGGTATGCATGCGTAATAGGTACACTTCGTTTATACATCTTGAAATATAAATCAAAAGTCAAAAATACACGAGGATACAGATTTTAACATTACCAGCTTGTTAGCGACATCGTCGTGCAAGCAGATATTATGAAGTGTAATTTTTTCAGACATATTGGTTTATGTGTTCGTCCAAGTCCCAAATGAAATCACACCGCTTATACATGCGAGAACTGTCAGGGAACGCGATTTATGTTTACGGTGTGTTTACGGTGTGTTTTCTATGAGTATTGTATGTGTATAGTGTGTGCGTATATATATATATATATATATATATGTGTGTGTGTGTGTGTGTGTATGTGTATGTGTGTGTATGTGTGTGTGTGTGTTTGTGTGTTAGTGTGTGTCCGGGGGGCTCGTGCTGTAGAAATGGCGCGTCGAAATCTCGAAAAATCGAAAAATCGAAATATGGATGTTGTAATAGATATGTTTTAACGTTATCGCAAGTACTACAATTTTCGGGTGGCGTTATTCTTTGTTATACTCATTATCTGGATATTGTATGGGGTTGGAGATAGGGATGCGCGGCTGATACATGCATTATATCGTTATATCACCCGGCACTTTTCCTACTGCGTAGGACGCGAAACCAAAATATTTTTTGCGACAAACAAATATTTTAAAACACGCTCAAGGTGTATCTACCGTCGTTCTGGCAAAAGCATATGATTTTCCGATGAGAGTTTAATATACGATCTTAATATACGACATCCTATAAAATGTAAACATTATAAGCCGTGTTACACAAACGCACACAAACACACGACATACAAGCACACACACACACCCGCACACCCGCACATCCACACATCTACACACCCGCACACATACACGCACACACACACATACACACGTACACGCACGCACACGCACGCACACACACACACAAACATACGTACACGCAGACACACACACACACACACACACACAAACACGTAGAAACTCTCTACAAAAATTCAGTACGTTCATGTAAACGTAAACACACATACAAGCAGCATACATACAACAACGCCTTACCCACTGCAAATCATATCGTCCTCGCAAGCAAGTGAATGATAGAGATTACATCTAGTAGTGAAGACACAGTCGCAATATACCACCCGTACCCCACCCCGACTTTTGGTCGGCGTTTGGTTAGGGTGTGAATAGTGACAACCCCAGAGCACAAGCCCTAGTTAATTTGTACATCTCATCATATTGTTATATTTATTGCATATCTAAGGCCATGTTCTGGCAGTTTGGCTTTCACGATTCGTCAACGATTGACGCACTCTTGGAGAAAGATGACGTCACACTTCAACATGTATGTATGATTGCAAGCATGGGCACGTGTGTGTGTGTGTGTATGTGTACAGATAAGGAAATCAGCACAACAATACCTCTATCACACACACACACAACCCCAATCCATTCAAGATGTTTAATATGATGTCTTCTTGGCTGCAAAGTACACTTATCTTCCATGTACTTTGGTTGCTTTCACTGTCATAATGAATGAAAATGAATATATAAACGAGCACACACACACACACACACATATATACGAACGCACATCCAACCACAATCCATTTAAGATCGTTTAATATGATATCTTCTTGGCTGCAAAGTACATTTATATCTTTCATGTACTGTGGTCGCTTTCACTGTCACAATGAATGCAAATGAATACATAAACGCACACACACGCACACACACGCACACACACATACATGAAAAATGTTTACTTAAGCAAATACGAATGCATACACGAACATGGAACACTCATGTGCGTTCTTGGCAGGTGTTGGATGAGTCATCGGTCATTCAGGAAACTAAGGGACAAAACACAAAGTTACTGGAATATCTAATGACGCCTGATCATTTTGATGGCCTTATCGACCTAGTCATTGACAATCCGTCGGAAGATGAACCCATCGAATCTAGATACAAGTATGTTTTGTACTAGTAATAATTTGATATATGTGAATAACAGTGGTATACATGTGCGAAATAAGAACATTAAATACATATAAACAATTCGTATGCGTGCGTGTGCTTCGTTCATAGTAGTACTTCGTGAGCACTCATTTACATCAAGGCTTGTATATGTGGCTAATTTGCGTATGATTGTACTTTTACAAACATACACACACCATTCATACAGATACCCCAGTGTCGCGTGCGATATCCTGTCATCCGAGGTCAAGCAGATTTGCGCCGGATTTTTCGATGAACCAGCAAGGATAGAGCGACTATGGGACTTTTTTCAGCGCCCTTTGCCGCTACACCCACTTCAGGCATCCTTTATTACACGCATTCTCATTGCTTTGATGCAGAAGCAACCCACTGACATGGCCACATTTATTCGTGACAAAGGACATGAGGTACGTTCGTGAACATACGTTGGTAAGTGTTCGTTTACATGTGCACAGTTACATGCATACTTGAAGGCGTTATGTGGATATTTCTATACCTGATATGGATGTATATATGCACCGATGAGTGTACGTGTGTGTCAGAATGCGTATATCAGACGATGAGACTGTCTGGTGACTTCTTATATTGGCATCACGGTTGCGTTGACTTTAGTAAATGTGCTCTCCGCTTGCTTTCACATACGTTCAAAGTGCATTCTCCCACGAACTTTTGAAGTACGCACAGGTCCACTCATGCACATCCACACGTTTTTCGAAAACTCGCAAATAGTTTGTTGCCCAACCTGTATTGTCTATTCTATTATAAACACATACGTTCCAATACAAACAACAAATAATATTCTCATACAAATCACATGCATAGTATTTTAATACAAAACGCATACGCAAACTCACACACATACAACACATTGCGCACACCACAACAAACGCTCGTACAATCGCAAACTTACATCTTCAAGTAGGACGTCGCATCTCCATGCACCAATGGTTGACGAATCGTCAAATCAAAGTATACAGTTAGATTTAGCACTATGATAAATCAATTGACGACATGCACGTACATACGTACCCTAACGCGTGCGCGCACACAGGGCCTCTATCGAGTCCTACACCATCTAGGCACCAATGGTGTACTTGAGCTTGTGAAGAAAATGATTAGCAGCCATGTCCCATCTGAAAATTCGGAGATGCTCCAGTGGCTGAGTGAGTGTGACTTTGTAGGCACGGTCGTGTCCATGCTTCATGGCAAGGTACTTTAAACGGGGTGGTGTGTATGTGGTATATATGTATAATATATGTATGTATGGATGTAAGTTCGTCTGTGTGAGTTTGACTGAGGGTTTGCGTATGATCGCAAGTGAGTATTGAGAATTCGGGTTGATGTATGGTATGTCGGTCTGTATGTTTGTCTACGTTTGCCCACGATCGTGTGGGCCATTGATATTCTCATCAAACAATCAATTTCTCTGTTTTGTTGTTGCATAAGGTGTAGCATATAGAGCATACAGAAAGCTGTATAGTTTGCAGGAGTATGCGAGTAATATACAGAGAGTCGACACTAGTGTTTTCGTACCCACCCCTCCTTTATACACACACTTCATGCACCAAAATATATGCTATACACATGCCCAGTCTATCACACCCACGCTCACAATGATGCGCTTTCATCCTCATACTTGCAACCTAGGATAATCGTAGCAACTCTCTTGCCCATTCGTTCGACTACGGTACCACAGACATGGAGGTGATTAGCATGACTATTTCAAACGCCAAAGACCTACTTTTAGAAATGGTCAATGTGCGTGAGGAACTGAGCATCAGCCAATACGAAGACTCCACACCTATTCAGCTACTTAGAGACCTCACTATGCCCATCAATATGAAGCTTCTTACAGATATAACATTCAGGGACCCCGGCATGCTTCCCAGATCGTTCTCCTTTAACGGTTTAAATGCTAATATGTCTCCCACAAATAGGTCAAGTTGCAAGGCAATTTCGATAACTACAACTGCACTTTCAACTGTCCCCACAGGCTCAAGTAGCGCAATCTCGCCGACACCTACAGATTATACTACGAGCGCTAGTACACAAACAACTATCCAAACACAATGTGAAACTAAAAGGAATAACGACACACCTACACAGCCATCCACATCACTAGACACCACGACACACCCAGCTAATGCAGATGCAGATGCACCCACGTCTGCAACGGCACAGTCTGCAACACCAGTCCAGGCAGAAGCAGACGCAGAAATGAAATCGCCGACTAGGGGGGGTGCAACTGGTATTTCGTCTGCGTCTTTAATGCAGTCAGCCAGTGTCGCACAAGGAATTGAGGCTGGCATGACGGTCATTGAAAAGATTATTCACAGGTACATGTACTAATTGTCATATATATGTATGTATATATGTATGGATGTATGTATTATATATACGTGAATGTAAGCATTGTTCACACGTATATTTATTTTGTTTGCACGAATATTTGTACGAGTTAAACAGCGATATTGAAATTGCAGACACTGTTGTTCGAGCCTGTCCCGTTGGCGATAATTGTTGTGCATCTTGAATTGTTGCACAGGGGCTGGCGTTATCACTATCGAACGATCTTTCATGGTTGTGTCATAAATATTTGTGCGTTTTACATATGTATATAAAGTCGTAAACTTTTTGCTATGGACACGGTTTGCGGGAATCTTCCACTTCCTTTTACAATACTCTTATGTTTGCTGCTGTGGGTATGCACGTCTATGTGAGGTTGTGGATATCGGGTGTATGAATACGATGTGTTCGTGCACTTGTTGGTTTTATTGGTTTCCTATTGCCAACGTGAGACGTGAATTCTCACAAAACATACACTTAACACCGTAAATATCATACAGACGTCATATTCTACGAAAGCTTGTATATACCCGCTCTCTTACACACACAAGCAGGCGCAAACGAGCGCAATGATTTGTACTCAACTTCCATTCTGCATTTGTACCACACATACAACAGATATCAAATTCAACGAAGGGGTGTAGAAGACCCATATAGTAACTTGTCGGGCGAGCCAATCATACTCACAATTGAACAAAAGTCAGAGAGGCATATGGAATTGGATTTGTTGTGTCCTGTGTTTGATGCTATTCAGGAATGCATACCTTACCTTAAGGATGTGCTCAAGACCTCTCCACAGGTACGAATATTTATAAATGCGTTTACCTATGCGTGTTGTGAGTCTATATGTGTTCCGTATATGAGTGGCTATCATGTCCGAAGGGCATGCGGGTTCGTATGAATTTATGTTTGGTCTATTGTGGGCCGAGCTCCATCTCGATGTTCTTCAGAAGTGTATACCTCACACCTCACGAGAAGAGTGCGTTTACGATACCTCTAACACTGCATACGCGCTAATGACTACCTATACGTTGTATCTATACACCCATGTTACGAATTTGTACCATATCATGATACGGTTTAAGATAGCATAAAATACACGACTACATTTGCTAAAGCATGTTTGCCATTTCTATAATACGTCCCTCGTGCTAGCCCACGCACACAATAAGTGTCTATCTGTATAAGACCGAGTGCGCGATTAATTGTTACAAGTGTGATTGTTGTTGATAGAGTTCGGTGTATACATGCCTTACATCTTTGGGGTTTACTTGTATTTTGGTTAATGTGTATGTATATGTCACACTCATCAATACTATAGCATTGAAAATACTCTTAATCTCCCACCCCTGTCTGCATACTGACTCTCACTTGTCACACAGCCTCATACATATCGGACTATAGTTCCAATATCCGATCTGATTCATTTTCATCAAATCGCTCTTTGTTCCACCTTTTCTATATCATACAACGGACGAACATAGATGGACCACAATTATACCACCACATCGCCACCTTTTGGGGTATTGCGACTGACTGCACTTCAGCTACTTTATCGGTTGGTATCCTCTCGTATACCAGCCATCGACGAAGCCATTGCAAGAGAAGATATTCTTAGTATATGCATGGTACGTCAATCGTGACTAGATACGTATCCTTTTGTGTTGGTGTGCATGTGTGTAAGGGAAATTTTCAGAAATACTTCGTGCACAAGCCCATCCTGATCGTCAACAACACCGTTCCATGACAGGACTATATGTAGTACTTAATTATGTGTATGTGTTTTGTGTAATATAAGGAAAGACTGTGTATTGTTGCCCCCCTGGGAAGAAAGACTTATTACTCAATTTCATGCACGCAGTTCATAGTTGTACGTGCACGTTATGTAAAGGTTTATATAGCGTACGTAGTATATATATACATGTGTGTACGTGTATGTGGATGTATTGCTAACCCCCTGGGTAAATAACTGTGTGCATTACATTTATATGCACGCAGGTCATATTTGTACATACACATTATGATGTGCTTACATATTTCTCGTTGTGATATGATATAAACAGGACGTGTTTTTCCAGTACCCGTCCAATACGTTCCTGCATGTACTCGTTACAAAAATCATACATGAGGTTCTGCGTCTTAGAGACCCTCGTAGTACTATCATCGAAAACAGTAGGAGCAGCACCACATCCCCACATACACCCACACCCGCATCAGCATCCTCGGTGAAGTACAGGCCCATACCTCGACTTGATGACCCTACTAATAGGACGACAGCTGTTGGCAGTAGTGAGAGTACTATGGATGATAGTGTTTTGGCGTCGAAAGCGTTGTATAGGAGTCTGTTTAACCAGTGTGGTATTTGTATGCGACTTTTGAAGGCAGCTACAGATTGTGAAACGGATGAGGCAAGAAGAGTGGACGGTATGAACAATATTTGCTACATCGATTGTGTGTTTATGCATGTGTACATACATATTTAATCGTGTATGCGTTTTGGGAGCATATATAGTCCATTAGTACGGGTGGTGTCGAGAGCGCTGTACACAATTCTTTAGTTGGTATGATATTAGAGTGTGTGATGGTAGGGAGTTGGAAGTAATTTTGTGTGTACTTTCGGATGTCCTACGCGATATCCTTTTCTTTTTCTTGTCTATATCTCCTCCTGGAGAACTGGGTGTATTCCATAAAGTATTTAATAACTGTTTCAGATTATGAAGGGATAAAGTCTGGACAAGGCTCATACGTTGTTATATTGTACTAATACATGTAATATGACTTTTGTATTTGGTGCAACCGTAAATGGTGTTTGCTTAATGAGCGCTTCAATTGTCATTTCATTCAAAACGAAATACTACGCATTTCTGAAACAAGTATATGTTGGGTGAGAGATTGATTGGCGAGGGTGATAGCAGCTATACATGTACATGCACAGCGACATGCGCAAGTTTTATCCATGTGTGAACACAATCTTCGAAAGCAATTTAAACATATCTTTGTAGTACACTTATACGTTTTACTGACTCATAATCGTATCAAAAGATATCTATACCCCATCAATGGTTCTATTTCAGAATTTATAGTTACAATTTTGGGCATTAGATATTGTATACCAGATTCAACCTTATATCATGCACACAAACATATACGTACGTTGCGAACCACATGCAGACGTGGACAGTGGAAAGCCGAAATCGAGCAGGAGACCTACGTACATGTGTCACGTCATACAGATGGCCAACATGGTAGAGCGCAGTCTTCGCGGAGAGGCTGCGGAGTCTACCCGGGGGAGTGAGTCTTCTGCGGGGAGTTATGTACGTGGAAGCGTAATACCTAAAAGTGCTAGTATGACGGAAAGTGTTGGCGAGAGTGACTGCGTGAACAAGATAGAGAGAGTTTATGATGATGATTTGAATGAGGAGACGGGTATATGTGTGCCGGACTCGTGGGGTACGTTCGTCAGTAATGATTTAGTGCGTGAGAACGCGTTGTTGGCTCTGCCGTTAGGCGGTACCAAGCCGTCAGATATATTGGCTGCAGCTATCGATAGTGACGACGATATGGGTAGCATGGAAGACGAAGCTGCTCAACTGGTATGTGCGATGTATAAATAGTGCGTTCATTTTGAATTTTACAATTATATATGCGCTGTGCATGAATGAATTTTGTTCGTGTGGAGTGAAAACCGTGGTCACCGCTGATGGGTGACACGAATGTGAAACGCCAAGCGATAAAATGCTCCCAACTGGTTGTTACTGTTTATAGTGTGATTATGAGTATGTGGATATACGTATATACATGCGCGTCTGGAGGGTTTGTTGTTCTTGTTCAGTACCTTCGTTTTTAGCTGGCGCATGGGCATGTTGAATTCACACTTACGTGAATTATGCGTCGCAATGCATATTATATAGGGCATTCATCGCATTCTCGCTCAGCAACTTACAAACGATCTACCAGACGAGTATGATACTAATATCGACTTTGAAGATAACAATAATGATTTGTTATGTAGGTATGGCCAACGTTTTTGTGCTGTATTCAAACGAGTGTTTATGCATGTGTCCACGTTTATGTTCTTAGTGTACGTACTTGAATGGATTTATAGAACAGCATCGAAGCTTATGTCGGTACGATGTTAGTTTAGCTAGTTTGGTCGCTTCTCTTAGCATATAGTTTGCCACTACGTACTGTATTCCAACAAGCACTTCTCAGGTTATGTTTTCATGTGTTTGTGCTAGCAGCCTTGACGAATCTACTGCGGCAGGAAATGTCCAGCACGAAAATATGATCTCTGCAGAGAGAGAGGTGTGTTTTTATTTATATCTGCACAAACCCCTGTTTGTACAATCATTTGTATTCATGTACATTTTATTTTTGTGGGAGAAATGTTTTTCTTTTCCTATCGTACAATCGGGTTATTTATATCAACTTTTCTATGCTGTTTTATTTACGGACATGCATAGTGCTGCGAACAAAGGCTCTTTCTGTAGCATGTTTGGTCTATTAGCTGTAGGACCACCTTGTAGACACATACCATTATTTCTTGTGTACTGTTTCTGCGTGAACATGCATTTTAGTATATTTTCGTATAAATAAGTGCAACTAGACTGCTCTCGCGCTTTGGTCTATCTACAAGCTCATTTTGTATTTCTTATGTTTCTGCATGTATAGTTCACTAGCGATTTTTTCTCTGTAGCCCTGCAATCAGCTTTCGATGACCCTGCTGACGAGGGCTTGGTAGGAATTTGATTATTTATAATTGATGTAGGAATAGAAACGTAAAGTTTACGTAGTAGTGCAACAATGCTATTTTTACCTTGTCAGGTTTACCCATGTTCGGTGTGCTTGGTACATAATAGGATCTGTTATTGTGTAATATCTCAGTATTTATTTGGCTTAAGAGTATGTCAGTACTCTATTATTTGTTTCACTGATACAAAAAGTGCCCTCCGATATGCTGTCGTGCTAGTGTACAGTTTCGGTTTTTCAATTGTGAGCATATCATGCTAAGCAGACCTGTCATACTAGTCTTTGTATTTGTATAAATATGTCGCTTTTGTTTGTAGTCCTCAAGTTCGGGCCGTGGATCGAACGATGAACAAGTGGACCCGTGGAAGGATGCGTTTGACATGTTACAGGACGAGGTATGGACGAAATCATGTACACAGGCGTGAGTTTTCGTGAATATAAAGATACCACATGAGTATCTGCATATCTTGAATAGTACTATATGACAATTAGAAACTTCCGTCTCGCACAAAAACCACGTGTGTCAACTTTTTTACTTACACTGATTGGAATCGACCGTTGTTTTGGGAATTTGCTGTCATCATTCAATTGAAGTATCGACCAAATAATACAGGTGCTTAGGTTTGCTTATCATATATACACGCACACGTGCATAGTAGACGCACCAATTCACATGTACAAAATATTTTGTTACACAGCATGAGACCGTGGATAGTGATGATTCTATGAGTAATGGCTTTATTGGAGCCGGCGATGGAGCCGGTGGTCCTGTCGATGAATGGGGTGCCTTTAAGACAGGTGAGGAACTTGGGTACACGTAAATGCTTGTATATATATACTAGTTGTATATTTGGTATGACTTGGGAGCATAATATATATTCTTGCGCTTTTCTGCTGCTCAAATACATAACACAAGCATAGGTATACATGCACACATGGCACATGCATATATGAACTCAAGTACGTATGTGCAGTCGTTTATACGCATACGCGTACAAGTGCATGTTCATGTATACGCAAACATACACACAAACACGAACATGCATATACATATGCATCGACATACACATATGGATATACGTCTCATACACATGCACATATACTTATACATGTACATACACGTACACATAAACAACTGAAGAAGTGGATAGTGGAAGTGCATTCAAAGCGACCTCTCCAGTCGATGATGATATGTGGGGGGCTTTCGAGAAAGGCGATAAGAATGACGCCACATTTTCAAGACGTGCTGGAGTATCTTCAGATTCTCCTGCGTCTTCAAATGCAAATGATGAATGGGCGGATTTTCAGAGTGCTAGCAATAGTAAATAATTGGGTCAGCTCAGTTTTAGGTACTGTCTTCTTAGATAAGTGTTTATTGCTGACCGGTGTATGCGCTGATATTGAGGTAGTGTGAAGGAAATGCCCCTGTTAACCTGTACTAGTAGTTTCAATCATGTCTACACATAGTAGAATCTTTTCTGTACGTTTAAATTACGTGCGACTATACTACTACCGTCATGAACATATGTATGTAGACATACGTAGGCATCATGCTTTTCTTTTGCTCTTCCTCATATATCACATATATAGATAATATGGACCTCTTGACGAGTGCAGCGTAGACCACTTGTACGCAAAATGTGTCCAAAAAATATAAGAAACATACCGAATACTTAAATCAAACCGTCGCATGTTTTGTGTACGTGTTAAATTTATTCCTTGTGACGTTCGTGTTGTGTTCCACTTGTAATGCACAAGTTATTAATATACTCGTTCATCTGCGCCAGTGTGCCGGTTGATTGAACGAGCAAGACTTCTGTAACTGTTAAATCTCATACTGAACTCACTAGTACTTTTCCGGCATAAAAACCTTTCCATTCTCTGCCCAATTTCATAAACAAATGCACTTACTTAGACCATTTGCAGTTCGCTCAGCAGGCTTATAATTATTATATCTAAAGTACAAGCATAAGTAGCATAATCACACACATACAAAGCCATCGAGTTACATACATATACCTGAATGGACATTTGTTGACACATGCCACCTGTGTATTTGCAGTGGTTTATGTAAAGAGACTTTTTTTACTGACTCATTGAGGTTAGGTTTTTGAAATGACTGTACATTGAATATGTGTTTAACTTTGTATATTGCGCAATACAAGAAATTCACTGCTCTAGCAAGCATTACTTGTTTACATGTTCACGAAGAAACTAATCGGCAGCAGATATAGACGAGAAGCTCTTGTCGATATTACAGGGCTGTGCGTACTTCTCATATTAGCGTATTCTACATATTTAATGGCATTATTCCCGACGCTGCGCCCATAAGATTAAGTGTATACATGTAAGCGCGCACATACATGTATACCACAAATGCACTTGTTTGTGTTCACGTATGAATACTAAACGAGCATGAAGCTAACGGTGCGACTCATAATACGCAGAGTTAGAACTATCTGACGGAGACCAATACAGAATTATCATGCTCATGTTCATCCTGTACGAGAGACAGCATTTATCCTTTTAGAAGGCATCAAGTTGTCTCAAGCCATCGTACACTGCTATTGACACGGAGTTCGAGATGTTTAGACATCTTACGTGCTCAGAGAACATTGGCTGTAAGTGCGCAAATGCATTTGAAGTGTTAGTGTACCCAATTTCGTCTACATAACAAATTAGGTATATGCGGATGTACAAAATTGATGATACAGTCATTCAAACATACACACATTTATCTATAAAAAGGTCTAAAAGCTAAACTTAAGCAAACAGTATACGAGTAGATGACAATGATGCACGCATCAGAGTATGCGTGGTTTAACCACAAACCATATGAAACAGGCTAATATACTATGTTACACAAGTGTGAATGAGTGTATGTATGCATAAATATGCCTTCCAGTACGTTCGTATCTAGAGTGTGATCACATTATATAATTAATTATAGACCAAGATATTCTCACAACATATCAAGCTTTGTTTAATTACATCTGTACATAATCTATACACGCGCGACAATAATATACATACCTACATATTGCAAATAGAAATGCGCAATCTGGTAGCCTGGTCTCTTCTATGGCAGTATTACTCAAAACCACACTGCAGACAAATGATAATCTCCTGTGATTCGTTTCCGTTTGTCTAGCCATTTAAAGTCTGTTTCTAACATATAGGTACAAAAATGTATACAGACATGTACATGCAAATGCATCGAACTCACCAGAGTGAAACATCGATGAGGGTTCTCCTCTCTCCAATGTGCTGGAACTCCTGAAACCTCACTTCCGAAGAACAGATAGTCTCCTGCGTTTGGCTTCATTTGGGTATAGGGTGTGTTTGTCTTGGAAGTCAGAATATGAACCTTATCCTTCGGTAACGATGCAAAGAATGACTCCTGTGTAGGCAAAGGAGGTGGGAGGGAATGTAGTCGTGAGAGTTGAGATTCGAATTTACACATTTTTACCTGAGCATCTGCGCTTTTGTATGTATGAGCTCATTTTACACATATGAACCTAATTTACTAATTCATCCAGACCATATACATCACATGTATTTCAATACCTTGTCCGGCTGTAGCTCCCATGATAAATGTTCCCAGTAGTCGAGACCTGCTCGTTTTAAATGACGATCAGTAATCTGTAGAAAATGTGAGAGCAAGGGTGATAAGACAAAGGAAGAATGCAAAACTATTCAGAATATATACATTTTTAATGTCACATAAGCAATATGTAAACAGATATTTTCTTCTCAGCTTGATTTTGTCACCAATCAAGTAAAAATCTCTATTCGATTTGGCAAGGTACCCATTGCAAGATCGTGCATGGTGCATGGTTGTCCATGTCCGATTGTTTCCGCCTATGTATATAGATATTGTCGCATTCATTAATAGCACAGATACTTTAGTCCATGTTATGGAGATACCAGTCCATGTTATGGAGACACCAGTCTGTTCATACATACCTCAAATTTGGGTGTTCCTGCTATTATCATATGCACCTGTATTCGCGGGAATCGGTGTTGAATGAGTAGCAGCTTTTAAGTCGCAATACATGCAAGATGGTTCAACGCGCGTTCAGAATATCATATACATTCTCACATATGCATTCACGGATATGCATGGATTGCCGTAATTAGATCCAAAAATACACACACACCACATCAACACACCGATCATACTCAGACTATCCCTTCTATGAATGCTCATCTACCAGTGTGACTACCTTAAAATCTTTGGTTTTTCTATGCCTGTCGAATTTTTTCGGTTGAATACCTACCTTTGTTGCAGCACACAATCTTGAAATAGAGCCCGTATTCTGAGGAATGCTTGGATCCACGAGAACTACGTTTAGAAGAGGGCGTACAATGCGCTTAATGGGTACAACCCTACTCATGATGCATGTGTGCTTGGCTTCACTCAGACTGGTATGTAGTTCGCTCTCTTCTATCAGTTTTGGTGTATGAGGCAACCCATATGAGGCATTGTTCAAGTAATCCACCACCAATGTGAGAAACACTAGTTTGAGAAGTTGTTACTGACGTGTGTTTGTGTGTGTGCGTGTGTGCGTGTGTGTGTTTGGGTGTGTAATTAAATCATTTGATGTCAGAAGTGTCAGTTAGAGTTGACACGTGCGTGGGAAAAGCAAAACCCAATACCCAAAAAAGTGAAATCGACTTTTCATAATCGGCTTTTGTAAAATTGGCTTTCGCAAAATCGGCTACTTGACTTATTCGCTTTAGCAAAAAGTATGGTCAAAAAATCGGGTCGATAATTATACCTTTTTTTGCATACTGAAAAGACTATTGGAATAAAATCCTAATCTTGGGTTTGAAAGATATTCTGTTGAAATATTCCTAATTTTTTACACACGAAATTTATTGATTAGGAATAGGTGTTTGTAATTTTTGAAACATTTGGTAATTTTGCGAACTTGAATGAAATTGGAATTAAACCAATTATGTTTTTTTGGAATTTTCATGTGTACGGTGCTACCAAGAACATTATTGAGAAAAACCCTAATTTTCGGTTCGCTTGAATACTAGTCCAAAGTACCGAACACTATTTTCTCATTAGTGAGAAAATAATTACCAATAACGCGGAATAATCGATTAGCTCATTTGCCGATCATTAAAACTAAAGTAAACACAAAACGAACGAAAACACACACACACACACATGCTATGTTGAATACAGCATACGTACAGCCCGTGCAAGAACACCAACATCTCCCGCACACCTAACCCACATTCGTTGAATTAGAGAATTGTCATACGCCCCTCCTTCACAATTGTTCTCAAATATCAGCAGGTGATTCTTCACTGCATACATGTTAGCCGAGTTTGCTTTAACACTCTTAAGACATGAATGAAACACTTCTCTCCATGCAGCCTCTTGAGGAGTTGGCACAAGATCAAGTAGAGGTTATCGTTAAGGAGGTACTATGTATGTATGGAGATCTATAATGGTCAAAGTAGAAAGTAGAACAAACACGTGAGTGTTGTGTATATGTGTAGGTCTGGTTAGGCCAGAATGTGTATATTTGAACGAGTTTGTTGTAATGGGCACTTGGATGTGGTATGGATGGCTAAATTTTCTTAGTAGATTGCTGTGAGGTTTGTACTTGTGTTAAGAAGGTACTATGTATGAATGGAGCTCTATGAGGATGAAAGTAAAAAGTAGAATAAACATGTGCGTGTTGTGTATATGCCTAGGTTTGGTCAGATCAGTATGTGTATATTCGAGCGAGTTTGCTGTAAGGAACACTTGAATGTGGTATGGATGGCTAAATTCGCATGTGTAGATTGCTGTCAGTTTTTGTACTTGTGGGAGAGAGTGCGTGTGTTACAAACGCTAAACCCAAAAATCGTGTGGGTATTTGTTTGTGTTCATACTTGTGTACAGTTTCATATGTACTTTTTTAACGATCTATAGAACTTTCATGTCCCACTGTCATTTATTCATTCAATTGTGTCGTATAGTATATGCGTGTAATCGCAGGTGTTGATGAGTGACTATCAGTGGACGAGTCTTTCTACGTGTCCGCTCATCCATTTTTTATTAAACTATTAACTCATCAGATCCCAACGGACAAAGAGATATACATTGAAGAAATTCTTTGGAATTCGGTGACCAGCGTTGTGTCCGTAGACAAATTCAAAGTAAGATTTGGCTTTATACACGTATTTTCGAACATACATCGGGCGCTTGTGAAATTTGTATATATACGCGGTGTTACCTACTGCTTTGGATGTGAAACCATATGGTACGTGTGTGTGTAAATAGTAGTCAACATGACCATCGTGAAACTTCCCATTACAGATACTAAAAAGTTGATAGACTTCGTGTATATGTATATTAGTACGGTCGATAAATTCATATATGTTATGTGTGTGATACTACTCGCGCTCACGCTCATCGTCTTTTCATAGAATTTTGGAGTGAAGTCCGTCAAGCAATTATCAGATGCTGATAGCAAACCTACATGTGCAGCATGTATATTTATAGCGACAGCCAACGTCACAGTTGTCCGGCACATTGCTGGCAAGTAATGTATATGTGCAGTTTTAACCGTGATATGATTGTGAGTACATATATGAAACGTCTGCCTCTGTAGGTTCCTTTTAGTTGAATGCATTCATTTGTTGCTTGATTCCTCTCCACACTAGAATATATATTTGATTGTAGGGGGTTGTCTTTATGCACGTTGCGCAATGTTGACTGTGCACACCTGTATACGTATTGCTTGTTGTTACTACCAACATTTATCATTCAGTATTCTCCAAAAACTCTCATAAGCGATTGACAATCAGTGCGCTATTCGTATACGCACAGAATACATGAATGTTTTGTCTATGAATTGCGAGGGTATTTCATGTTGTTACACTTGTTTTTACAACGAGAATCAAACATGCACACACGCACAACAATACTACTTCCTACATTCACCTCTAACTAACAATTTGAGTAACATGATGAAGCCATTTTCATTATTTTCAACAGACATAATTCGATCGACTCCTAAATGTAATTACAGAATAGTCTTTTGTCCTCGTCGAAGCCTGGTAAGTATGCGCAAGTGTGCGGACTGTGTGATGGGTGTATATGTTTGCTTGTGGTAACGAATCCACAGTTGATCTTGTTCTTGAAAAACATCACTTAAGTACATCACTTTCTCTCTCTTTGCGGACATCAACCTCGTTGTGATATACAGAAGGGTTATTGCGCACACAGGATTGTATTCAAAGCACTTCAGTAATTGCCCTTAACGTACGTGCATGTGCAAGCGTGAGTGATCTTTTCACAAAACTCATTGTTAACCTCGTCACCACACATATATCGATGATCTTGCATATGCTTCAGATCTGCGAAAGAATGCTCGAAAAGGAGGGTGTGTTTGGAGGTAAGCTTAGGAGTAAACACGCGAATTAACAAATACACGTACTCACAATTGGCATAGGGCTATACACGAAGATACATTTACACATGCATACATAACTATATTGGCAGACACCTACACACGTGCCTACATATCTGTAGGCCCATTTCCACGTACAAATACTCTCCACGTATAATAGCATGTATTCGTCTCTGCGCATGCATTGCAGCTGTGAGTATACACGAACTCAATTTATCGCTCATCGAGGCGGGTGAAAACTTGGTTACCTTGGAATTGCCTCTTTTCTTCAGACAAACCTGCATTGTGAGTACGATTTGTGTTCCTTCTCGCGTACGTGTATCAAATATGTTCTGATTGAATATGTTTTGTTATATTTGATAAGTGCACTCATCTAAGTGTGTATATATGTGCAATTGGAAACGTTTTTATATTTCTGCACTCCGAATCTGTGACAATACACATCACCATTACCTTCTGTGTATATACTGGTACAGGACAAAGTTGTAACCCCATACTACCAAGTAGCACAGGCCATTGTCGCCTTGCATGTCTTAAATGGCGTAATTAAGAAGAATTGTGGTATAGGTCCTACTGCTCGTATTGTATACGACATGGCATATCGTATGATGAGAGACTGTGGGGAAGAGCTGGTTCAAAGCTCACTTTTGGTATGGATGTTGCTCTCCATGCTTGTGCAATCATAATTTGTGGGTGTGTACGTGTATCATTCATCCAAGTATATTAGCTTATATATCAGCACATTTTATAGATGGTGTACATATAATTATTTATACACATGGAAGAAGTATACATCCGGGTACACTCAAATAATACAGAGACACCTACAACAAGGCCTTGTACTGTGAAACAACTTTTCACATTACATTCTACGCTAGATTCAACATGTGTCAAAAACTACTTGTGTTTTTATGTACAGCAAAACAAAAAATCACATCGAATTGGCAAGCTGGTAATCCTGGAACGTAGCATGGATATGCTCACACCACTCTTACAGGCAAATTCATTCGAGGGCTTGCTGGATCATTTTATAGGTGTCAGAATGGGTACGTATATGTATTGTGTACGTATATGGTGTTTAGGAGAAATGCTAAATATGGGTACTGTGTTTCAATTACGCAAAAGTTGTGATTGTTTTTTTTAATAAAGTCTGTTGTTCTTTCTCTCTTGGGTCTGCAACAATCTTAGGTAAATTCAATTCCATTACTATCAATGAACCTCCAATTTCGGCGTCCTCTTTGGGGGTATGTGAAAACTTCACTCATTCATACCAGAAAACATGGGCGGATGATTTATGCACATTGAGGCGTTCGTATGTTCGAAACAAAGCTTTCAACCAATATACCCGGTCTCGAACTAATCGGGAATTGCATCTGTTTACACAGCAATATTTTTATATCACAAACTCACGTACGTGAAAAAAATGTCTATAGTATATGTACCATCAACAAATAAGTGATTTCGTCCTCTTGCTATTCTACTCTACAACAGCCTCTGTACAATACAATCAGAACACTTTCCTTTGAGGAAGCCGCCAAAGAGGTCACAATAGAAGTTGGACGTGCATCAGGCACCTATTCTGTAGGTTTTATGGAATATATGTACAAACAAACGTAGCAGATAAATGCTCACAACTACCCACACATATACACTCACACATGAGCTACATGCTGACACCTGCACGCACACTCCAAACTATTCATACCTAATCACATATATACGTAATGACAGTGTAGTTATATATCATATACATATGGGAGTTTTCTTGGATATGTATTTGAACGATGAAGTGGTGAACCTCGTTGGTCAGACAGTAGGCTCCTGTATAGAGGTGCATGGAGGGGACTGTACGAGGCATTATTATGGGGAAGTGGCGGCGATAAACAATTAAAAGAATACGACGTATACTTGGCTGACTTCCGTGTATGTCTTTTTTGTAGGCAGATGCATTTCCGCCACTAGTCGAGGTTTTCGAAACTACAGCCAAACTACCAAAAGCGTATCACCAACTAAAAAACGGTAGTTGGGTTGTTGTACTCTCTTTAATTGATGTATGTATTATATATGCAAACAACTTTCCCTTCCTTAAAAACAGAACTATTACCAGCAAATCATATATATACACACACATATATATGAACCACATACGCACACACGAATGTACACGACTACGTGCAATATGTATACTAATATTTTTAATTGCTTTACTGTACAGTGGCTCGTTTACTAAAGCAAGTTTGGCTATGTCGCAACGACAAGTCACAACACGACTACCTCCGGATACAAAACTGTAATTATTGTGTGTGTATATGTACATATGCGCCAATGTAAGTGAAGTGTATGCCATGTATATCAGTGTTGGATGAGGGACGGAAGCGCGAAGTTTAAATGTCGCTCTCACTGAAACATTTTATCATTCCCTGTATGACATACGCACAAACATTTTCGTATGTATAAAATATTTGCATACTCACAACATACAAAACCATACCACACAGTGATAGTTGAGAATGCGGCATCAACATCGGCATCAGCATCAGCAAGCACACAACAAACAAATAAAGCGGAAACTAAGCGAGAAAAAGAAAATCCTAGTGTGATCGCATTCATTGAAGATTTAATGCATAGGCGAGGCTCGTCAACCCAAACTCTATCTCTTATGTGTCTCATGTCTCAACTAAGGTATATATCCGGCTCTAAATGATAAATTTATTCAAGTTTCAGTGTTAAAGAATGACAAGAGTGTATGAGTGTGCATCATGTGTACATGCGCGCGATGCATACATTGTAGATGTGTATATGTGCCCAACAACCAGTGCTCTGCCAAATCCGCACAACCGCACAGCACATGAATTCCACTCATGCAATTATAAACACGTACATGTATATGCATATCCTTGTTTACTCACGTATATCTAACCAATATAGGGGAGGGCTAACTGAAACAGTGTGGCAAAATCTTAAGACCATCTACATCATGGTAAGTATAATTGCAGACATGCCATTCAGTGGAACATGTATCAAAGGCTCTACATTTAACAAGTTTGTGCGTATTTTAAGCTATATTGTGGTTATATGTTCATTGTACTTATTCTTTACTTTTTTCTACGCGTTCATGCTCTCCGTATTAAGGCAAACACTCCCACAATACTCGCATTCACACATAGTACTGAATACAGAAAACAATTTGTGACGAATTTGACTGGTGCTAGCACAACTAGATATAGAGATTTCCACGTTTCCACAACATCTTCATTTGTCTTCTACGACCTATGCCAACCTGGACAGACTTACGGATTTGAGCATTTGCTCACATTCAGTCGGTTGGAGGACATTGGCATGTACAATAGATTCGGAGATCCGAAAGCACGGCATGTCAAATACAACGGGTCATTGCTGGTCAAGGCACTAGAGAACGCCTTTGTCGGGAATGCCATTGATAAAGGCATAAGTAATTATACGAGTGTATAGTGTATACATGTGCCCTAAAGCGAGAGTCCTAAAAATCATACATGATCGGCAGCTTTACCCAGTATATGCATTCCTTATCTGACATTCCTTTACGTGTATTTGTCATATCTACTCGCAGACGTGCATATGGGTGGAGAGGTCCGTAGAGAAAAGTTCGATGTACAACATGAGCTTTCGGACTTCAGTAGTTACACCAGGAGAAAATCTTTACACAGAAAGAGAAATATCAATCGGGGATCTTCATCTGGATCTGGTTCAGACGATGACATGGGTGAACTTAGCCATAGCACTACAGCTGCAGATGGTGTGTATATGTGTGAATATTTGTCTGTATAGTCGAGATTCCCAATTGCAATCGTATGCTATAGAAAGAGGGTTTCTTCTTCAATGTATGAGTGTTTCTTTTGACGGCACTATGTGTTTGTAGTACAAGCGTATGTAGACTTCCCACGATCCCTTGATACCGACATCATCAGAAGTTGCCCTGAGCTAAGATGTCACACATAAGAACCCGGCAGTCGGTCAAAAAAGTCTCAAAATATAGACATATACCCTTTCTTTAAGAAGCTATCTCCATGTTGTGCTGCACATGTAGTTTGTGTGGTTCTTTCACAGTTTACCGTAATTCATACTTCACAGAAGCTGTTGTGATTGTTGTGTTGGGTGGAATTACTATCGAAGAACTTCAAGGAATGCGTACACAAGCAGCCATACATAGTAAGTGCAAGGGCAATGTATAGGAGTCTCTTATATAACGAGATCTGCATGTATTTCCTCAAACATCTCATGTTGTTAACTATCGATGCAGTTTGACTTGAAGTTAGTTGACCTTCATGTTGTGCAAATGTAAAGTAACTGTTCTTATTCACACTGGTACTATGAACTGTGCCCAGTATTGCCTCCAAACTCACACCTGAACTCATGGTTATGCAGAACGAAAACTATTGGTGTGTACTACCAATACAATAACTACAAATGGTCTCCTTCACGAATTTATGACCCCGAGAAAACCTTGCGCGTGAGTGCTCGAATGAACGATTTAAATGGGGACATGCAGCACGGATAAACCCAGGTGTAGAAGTTTGCACTTTGACTATAGGCCATGGATGGTCTCCGCTCATTGGTCTCCGTACCACATAGCCAATCTATTGTATAGTAGGTCTCAAGATTCATGTCATCAAGCAAAAAAGTAATGACATAATAGTGTCCGTAGAGATATGCAGCTCCCTATAGTCCGATCATATGTGTTACCGCAATGCCATCCAATAAAAGTATTAAAAATCGGTGCAATACAAATACTGGGTCGCAGCGCTGAAGTCTGCATTTGTCGTATAGCTGTTTGGTGTACTCATCACATTGATTAGCAAGGGAAGGATATCACATCTTCACTTCATGATAATTCATTTTGTTGAGTGTACGCCCTCAGCGTAGGCAAATGATACGTTCACTAAACAGACAGCCACTGTAGCAAGAGCCATCGCCTCCAGTATTAGCTGACTTAGCGGGAGCTGTTGATGTAGCTTAAGTCCGGAACGAACGTAGATTTCGAATTGGTTGCTCTTGAGAAATATATTCCTAACAGTCGCCAGTACCTGCTGGGCAATTTCGGATCATATTCCTTGACGTGCAGTACCATTCGCATTTCATCCTGGTACATCTTCTTTGTTTGTTGAGTTAACAGAAAACAAATAAGAACACATTGAATGTATTTTTGACGTTTTCCTATATTTATTTGTATGGTACCAAGTTCGGTCTACTTCCAACTTAGATTTATGTAATCATGCAGACTCACAAATCAACGTAGTCTCAGACGCAAGGAGCGCCACGGTAAACGATCCCCCGAAGGAGTATGAGGAGAACTGACAGAAGAAAGATAGAAATGGTGTCATCATGCTTTTTACTCTACTGCTAGACCACTACCAAATACAATATAAACCTCTTCTTCGCTTGCTAGTCATTCATGTTTGAAATAACTTGACGTAACCATGGTACGTAGATGGTATCCAGGTAGCTGCATATATTAACGATTCATCCAATGAATATAATGCACGAGAGTATGGGTTTGTGTAAGACAGCTGTTAAATACTAGAGGCGCATGATGGTCTAATTTGGCCACAAATCGTCATAATTTGAGGACGGTCAAGCAGATAAGTGTGTTAGAGGAGAATATATGTATGCGTATGTCTGTGGTAGTGGGACTGTGTATATGCATGTGTATCTGCAAGTGTGTATCCGCAATTCTATTCTACACTTTACACTCACACATGGTACCAATAACCCTAAATAGGATATTGCCTCTCCACTGCAATATACAAACAAAGGACATTCAGCTGTAATCCTTAATAGACGGATTCAGCACACTCTCTTATTCTAAATAAACATCTTCAGATGCACCACAACCAAGTATCCTAAACTACAGGGTTGTGTCAGTTCGAGACATTCTTCACCCCGTCGCTGGTAGATATGCAGTTTTGTGAATCTTTTGCTGCACTTTCCGCATAAAGTTTCTGTCGTCTTATTAAATTCTCTTCAATTTCAGCCTCCTGTTGAGCATTAAGAAATGTGATATATTCTCAATATCGCAGGTAATTCAGATATCAATGAATTGTGGTGGGGGTGTGTGGGGGGTGTACGATGTATGCGCTTCTATATACGTTGAAAAGGACGAAAATTGAGATTAAGTGTGATGTATCTGTCTGCAGCAACGTTTACATATGCGTGTCTGTATATGTAGATTTCCCCGTTTTATACATATTTACATACAGTCGGCTTTCGAGCAGCAAAGTTGACCACTGGGCGACCGTCTTCCTCAAGGTAGGTGAGTTTATTGTAAATCAACTCGTAATCACTTTTCTCGCAAAAGAATTGTGGAAGTTCATCTGTACCTACAATGAACTGTAAGTAGCATAGAAAACAGGCACGCGTAGATGTAACGGAGAAAAACGAAACGCGCATTAGTAAATATTGTCATTGTAAGTATGTGTCTATGAGAAGTAATGGTCTGCATGACATAAGAAATAGTTCGAATGTCTTCATCACGAAAAAAACAACACAGATACACACATAGTCAATGCTCTAGCTTCTCCACACACGTTCACTTCACATAATTGTTCGTGCATGGTGAAGTATGTGTTTTGATGGTCATAGTTCCAGCTCTGAATTGTAATGCTTCTTGGTCCTAAGCAATATAAGACTTTTTACTACGCATGCACACACATACGCACACATATATACATACACACACACACACACAGAGAGAGAGAGAGAGAGAAAGACGTACTTTCAGCTTTTTTGGCCTACCCACTGCCGAGTTCTGAACACCGTCGCGGAAGTGTTGGATCATGATTACACCACCAGGTCGGATAAGGCTAGGAATCTATAGCATTCAAATAGATTTTGTGAGCGAAAGTGTAGAAGTGGTGACAAAAGTACACAGATACAGATACAGAAGTATACCAGCGTTATGCATATATATAAATGTTTTTTGATGCAATGGAGTGGTTTCAGATGTGAACTGTGTAAGCACGACTTAGAGCACAGATTGCGCATGTATGTGCGAGCACCCGGATGTGTGCATGTGAAGGTAACAAAGAATAACGAAATAAAAGGGCCATGAATTAGCAAACACATATTTAATACAACCAACATACCCTCGCAATTAAAGCCGTACAAATGCAGACACTCACTCGCACATCCACATCCACGTTTTCGCTAAAGCGTTTCGTGAGACACAATCTGAATATAAAACTACGGGCACACATATTACGACCAGCACAAGTCTACACCAAACACACAAACCCACACTGTATACCTCCGCCAAGAAATCGCGAACAAAGAACCTCACACACAACACCACATCGAACTGTCCCAAATCTTTGAGTTTCTTCTGACCGTCTGCCTGAATATTTGTTTTTGGAAATGAGATAAGAAAAACAATTATTAGATTTTGTATTGCTCTGATTGTAGAACAAAGAACACTTTACACAACCGTAAGTTGTAGATGTGAGCATCATCAACGCGCGCTTCGTGGATAGTCTGCATAAACATACAAACATGTGCCTCTTAATGGTTGGACAGGTTGGACCTGAGTTTTGTAGCTCATGTTCAATTAGTGCTTCTATAGCGAGTTGAGCTGCCTCTACTTCGCGTCGCATGTCATGTTGTACGAACATACCATACCACTATCTCCGTTTCTGGTCGTCACCACATTAAGAATATGGAACAGTCTATTTCGCAGTATCAACCGCACCTTAGTACAAGTCAAGTCGTCACACCAACATGACTCAATTTGTGTAACTCCAAACTGTGCCGATTTTCAGACACATAGCAAACACATCTGCCCACTACGCACATACAGTACCGTGAATACACCGGGCTTACAGTCAATACACCGTCCGCATGCATTGTTCTAACCAACCCGATTGTATAATGAAAAGCAATACTAAACGATACCACACATTGTCGAAAGCCGTAGAATTTATTCATGCCGCTAATAAAAAATATTACACGCAATACTGCTCTTACAGAATAGTGTTCATGAATACGTACACACATACACGCAGACAACACATAATCAAACATCATGTCGACCATAGGAACAGAGTTCTATCTACGCGACCCGTACACATATACACCGAAATATGTATACATACTTTCAAAACATCGGCAGTGACAGTATTAATATTCAGCCCATGTCTATTCGCAACCTCTTTTAGCAACTTTAAACGCCACCCCACATTGTCCACCGCCGTAGAGGTCCATCCATGTCTTGTAGCCCACAAAGAATCTCTTCCTGTCCCACATCCCAAATCTAGCATACGCACGGGTCTGAACATGTAATTGCATGTACATGCGTATATGTTTGTAAAAGGACGTTTACGTAATTTTTCCACATGTATGTGCTATGTTGATTATGAGCATATATAGTAATAGTAATGTTCATGTTGGTATGCATGTAGTGTATACAACAGATCCATACATTGTATGTGTTCAGTTGCATTATTGAGTGTACATACTATATATTCCTTCGACTACATTGATCGCACATACTCACTTCTGTTATGACTTGGCAGTGCACACGGCACTGTATGTCTGTTCATCGAGTTATCTTGCTTTAACTGAGTGTTAATATGTTTGCGATCACTTTGCACTGACTTAATTGATATGCTTAATACCTGCAATTGTTGCACTATGTATAAGCGTTCTGAATTCTGATTACATACCGGTCCAGCGATGAGAAGCATTTCTTGACGTTTTCAAACAGAGACTCAAAGAAAGGGCACGGCTTGAATATGAACTCTGAATGAGTACCAGTTTCGCACAAGCTGTGTAATGTATGTATCAGTAAATCAACAGGTTAAAATAGATTGCACTATTATGGCTATTCATACATTTGGCGCTACACGTGATCATCTGCGTGTTCACTCACACCTACATAAATACAACTACTTTAAGCACACAGCCAGATAGATCATCCACCCATATGATACAGGCATTAATCGATATATATTGCCAGGAGCAGGTGTTCCATTATTTAGTCGAATGTGTTTGCGTATTATGTGTTGTGTCGTACTTTGCCTCTCTTGCGGCCGTCCAATCGATTTCGTCGTGCAGTATTAGTGTATCTATCTGTATACAGTAAAAATATAAACATCAACCACGTGAGTAGGTAGAAAGTCACATGGTGTGCACTGCTAAAAGATTGAATGCGGAAATAGGTGTGGATGTCAACGAGAATATAGATACAGTGCAATGCTTGTAGGTCCATAAGTATGAGTTTAACATGTAGGTAAAATACACAGGAGGCTCAAAGTAAGATGTGAACATAATCAAACACCCACCCAACCACCCATCCACCTACACCCACACACAGATAAGTTTCACGATAAGTTCATGAATTATTGATATACGATTATTACATACAAGAATCCTATCTTTTACGCACTCAAGACTCTTCTATATTCCACACTAGGTAGGTTTATTAGTACGTTCACATTTTGTGTATTGTAAAATTATGGAAGAAACACAAAGAACACACGAACAATCTACTTACGAACCAAAACGGGTGGGAATGCAAAAGTATTATAACATTATGTATATACATTTACATGTACACTAATACTAAATACATTTACATGTACACTAATTCTTACATCCCACACGTACGTATGCACATGCAATATTCATTCATATAGTTTGAAAGATACTGTAACTCACCTTCCATCCTTTCTCGGCTAGTTCGCTTGTCACTTGCTCTCGCAATGATGTGGGGCACATAACATGCAGAGGAATCTTCCTAGGAGGCAGTTGAAAAAAGTGCATATTTCGCTCGCTCTGTACCGGGAAAGAGTACACACAAAAGTAGCGACAAGAATATGCAAAATAATCAAAGAATATAATCATAACATGGTCAAATATTGTACATAGGTAAAGAGTAAGTCAGGCAACAAAAAAAATACTGCTAGCTCATGGGAATGCATAAATTATACGTAAATTGCATGTTCATGTTTTTTTTACAGGGTTATATATCTATGAATTGAATATTTTTATTCGTTTCATCCGCTTCACTGGTCAAAATTCAAAAATTCAACACTTACCCATGGGAAGCTTGTGGACCCGCGCACGTGTTCGATCGCGAAGTTTTCGCTTTCCCTTACATCCAGAAGGCCAACACCGCCATTCTCTAATAAAAAGTCCATCACCGACTGATCGTGTACGAGCACGTGTTCGTAGTAGTGTGTGCGTGTGAGTGTGCGTGTGTGTGTGTAAGTGTGTGTGTGTATGTGTGTGTGTGTGTAAGTGTGTGTGTGTATGTGTGTGTGTGTGTGTGTGTGAGGTTTGTGGCGTGTGCGTTTGTGGTCAGACCTCGTTTAAAAAAATGCCACAGACAATTTACATGATAACGTGATCTAAACCAAAACCCTCCTTCCTCCCTCACAACAACTAACTGCTCTCACGCTTCTCTCCAACTATCTACACGCACATTTCTTGCCGTTCGTCTACGGACTATATGTCCATCTTGGTGGGAATAGCATTTTTTGTAGATATCTTTCAACCCTTTAACTATCTTACGTAAGCCTTTCTATCTACTTTCGAACGGCACGATAGACTTCTTTATTTGCAATACCAACGTGCTACGCACATGGTCATTCGTACATTGACTCCTGCATGTGCAGAGAAATGTGAGCACACCTGAGCTTGCGTTCAAATATATGTGTGTGCTGGTGTAAATAAGTGTGAATAGCAGAAGTCCGCTGGGATCTCACTTACGCATCAAAGAATTTTCGCTCATTTGTGTGATGTGCGATTGATTTATCCATAACCACATATTGTAAAGTACACTCACAGATTCAATGCTTATTATGTATATATGAATATTGTTGGTGAAGATTAAGTCAATGAACCAGGTATGTGAATAAGAAGTTGCTACATGTAGCAACAGCACAGGGCGTGCAATGTATTAGTGAGCAGTCGAATTGGGGTATATAGGCACGCCCACATCGTATTTTATTATGTTCAGCAATACGAGCGTCTTTACGCTCGCTCTGTCCGCTCCCGAGCTACTTACACACCTTCGTATTAATTTCACGTGAGGATTATGGGGAGCAGACATCTATATATATATCGTTCGTTTTATCCGCAATAAAGGAAATATGGGCACACCCAACCACACAACTTGCATCGTGGTTGTGATATTCGGCCCAGAGTCAGGCAGGGTATAGATTGGCCGTAAGATTATGCACTACTCGGAACATTTCCTCACAAATATTACAACTGTTCCACAGCCGCATAGGTACATGATAATAGGTTCTTGTTTTGTATGACCAATCAATCACGTGCGCACACATGCAGAGAGACCATACGTGCACAACACCTACAACACCACAAAAAGTACCTACACCTACACGCAGGTTGCCCAGTAGTTGACACAATGTCAACTAAGCCAGACAACACATCAATGTGTATGCAAAGTCAAGCATCCACTTTTATATCACTCCTATCCTAGTGCCACCACACAAAGTACTCCCATTTCTCACAGTTAACACACCTGCATTGATTGTATATATATCTTCATGTGGTATGTTGTGGGTGCATGTGATGTGTGGTTGTATGGCTGCACGAGAGCGTACGTAGTTTACATCATTATATTAAAATAGCTGGGGTAATCGGTTGGGGTTGGCGAGGGAGCCATTGGTGAGCGAGTGGGGGAGGGTGTGGATGGTTGTGAGTCGACCTTCTCAGCAATAATATTAGCCCGAGCTTTATTTTTTACCGGAATGAGAGAGCCCTCGCAAGCCGAAGGTGAGCTTGGATGTACTTCCATCTCGTTCGTTACGAACCTGCACAAGGATTTTGTTTAGTTAGTACTTGCATTTTGTACAAAGGATAGTTTACATATCCATGCTAACCATAGGTAGTATAGGTATGTCTGTCTCTTTACGCGTTTTTGGCGTGCATATATTCATTGCTGTTGTTTGGTGCAGTCATCGTGCAGCAGATAAGAGATCACTACATTCAACATGCAACAATTCGAGCAAAGGTATACATCACACAAGCAAGCTGCATGTTAGAAACCGTATTACATATCTGTTGAGTGTACATGGGCACACACATAGTACATTCTATTTTAAGTACACGTCGAATCACGGAGTATATACTCATTTGTATACAGAATATCATTCCCATGAACACATGTCTATTCGTATGTAGACAGAAAGCAACCTTTTCACTTCAGTGATGATGTTTCTAATGTCCGAGCTTCGCATATGATCATCTACTGCTGATCTGTTACATGATGTTCGCATATTGCATTCGCAGCGGGGTAGATATGAGTGTACAGGTCGGAAAGTGTGGCGTATTTTACCATACTGTAACATAGGCGCGAGAAAAGTAGCGCATCTTTTGCACTATACATGTAACATATTGAAAGTAGTTAGACATATGTACATATATTCGTACATACGCACTTGCGTACTCGGTTTAGGATACATCTACAAAACAATGTTTATGTACTTAAATCTTATGACACCCACGTTGATATTCAAACATGTAGTATGAAGCACGCATTATATGCAGTACTCGTATATGTCAATCACATATTTCTTTGCATGCATATACCTGTCATACTCGTCTGCTGACTCAACCTCATGTACATCGTCATGCATTGTAAAACTGACATTCGACACACGCCGTGAGCGTCCTCCGGGTGATCTCAGAGCTGAACTCAATTTTCCCAACGTAGGACTGTTAGGGACACTGTCGTCGTCATCTGAATCCGAGAACGCATGCAAAAACTAGAAGTGTTTGGTGAATGGGTGAGTCCGTGTACAATTTGCATGCGTCAATGTCGCGAAGCTAAGCACGTGTTCGTTTATACGTTCGTGTGTGTATACATGTATGTATACGCACTGTGAGGTGAGAGTAGGAGTGTATATATGCGGGCGTGCATATATGCGGGCACGCATACAGGCATAATCGCAGGAAATTCAGCTTTAGTCTGCATTAAACCAAGTATCAATTTAACCACTCGTGCATTATTGCACAGTAATCAACAATGAAAGTACATCATGCTATGAACATATACACTTTCGAAAGTTCGACGTCAACCTGCACGCAATGTAACATACTACACGTAATCGTGTACGCACAATATACAGACGTACTCGTGTGGCTGTAGGTGTAGTGTTCGATTTAGCAGCTGTAATACTCCTTTTAAGTCTTGACGGCGACATTGGCGCGTGTGGATATACACGTGTAGGAGACGGAGAAGTGTTTTTCTTGTATGCACTCGCCGTTGCTCCCCCATGATTTCCGCCCAAGTTATCTAAACTGGAAACCAACCCTAATCCGCTTGTGTTGGACGTACTTTCGAGTGAATCTTGGGACTCGCAAAGTTGTCCTAGGTTGTCGGAATTATAATTCATGGACGTGTGCAAAGGAGAGTGTATGACTGGTTGAACCAACATTTCTTCATGTGTGGGTTCTTCGTTAGACTCCACGGAAGACTGGAGCCATTAATCCATTGAATATACGTGAGTGAGACAGGAAAAATGAGAATAGATAAAGTGACGATTGAAGCCAATTCAGCAATAGCGACGCGGAGCGAGTATGCATACATACTAGTATATATATCAGTATTCTGTATACCACATTTCATCTTTGTTATTCAAAAGTTACTTACGGTAGGCGGCCCAATATAGAAAAAAGCCTAAAAAAAAACTATACATAACATACACAGTCGTGTGGATGTACAAGGATCCAATTAACTCGAGCTGTATACATACATTTTCATGTTCGGAGTGTTGAATAGTCAAGTCAGACGATTTCTGTCGGATTTCATCCGAATGCACAACTGATGGTTCTTGTTGTGGCTGGATGAAATTGTCAACCGTATATCTGTGACCGCTGACAGTCGCTTGCTATACATTGTATATCATAAATTTGATGAAAAGGTGTATTTGGACGAGAATCAGTAATGATATAGAATTCGTCTACTTGTGTCTGAAGAGTGCTTAAAGTATAACCTTGGAACATCATGTGCATGATTTCTACATTAAGTACCTCGGGATCGAGAACTGTTGGTTGTGTTGGGGAGAACGTGGATTTCTCAGCGCCTCTTTGGGCTTGTAGCACAAGTTGGTAGACCTCTGAATAGGCCTCCGGAAAAAGATACATGTTCACTTGTTACTGTGTTACGTGTGTTGTGTTTATTTGTGTATGTGTGTATGTGTTTGTGTGTGTGTGTGTGTGTGTGTTCGTGTGTGTGTATGTTCGTGTGTGTGTTTGTATGTGTTACGGGTGTTGCGTTTATGTGTGTGTGTATGTGTGCGTGTTCATGTGTGTGTGTTTGTGTGCGTGTTTGTGTGTGTGCGTGTGTACGCATGTGATTATGATGTTGCAATACCTCACGCACCCGATACTCTGAAATATGGTCTCATTCTGTCCTATCCACTATTGGTCCGATAAAAACATAGTCCTGAAATGCCCTAGTCCTGATTTTGACTGAGCTAGCCAGCCCTGACAGGCGGTATTTTGTGGTTGCTCATACTATATTCTGAAAGCCTTATAAATAGCAGTAATAGAACATATATGTTTAATATTCTTTACATTGTAGACCAATCCCCACTATGAGGAGACAGGTTCCCGCACGTGTTGATTATCTATATAAGGGGTAGTGCACATGTCTTTTGTCTATATATGGCGTCAAATGCTTGGGCGAGATTTCTTTGTCCATATGTAAGAACGAATGACAACGTAGCGGCATTTCCTTCAACTTTCATTGAAGTGGTTAGTTAAGCTTTGCCCGTGTGTCAGAACGAATGACAACGTAGCGGCATTGCCTCTACTCTCTACTGAAGTAGTTAAACTAACTTTGTCTATAGTAAGAACGAATGACAACGTTGGCCGCATGACCTTCAACCAGAGGCTACTGAAGTGGTTTAATGCTGGACGGCTCCTTGACGATATACAGTCAAGTCAAGCTTTGTAGAGTGCTCAATGTCCACAGCTTACAAAGACAGTTGTATATGCACTGTTGGACACGCCAATAAAGCACTAGCATCTTAGGTTCGTACCGAAGACTGCCAATGTATCGTCATTAATTGTATCACGTTAGTAGAGTTTTTGTTTGTGGCGACCGTATACAATGAAACAGCTAGTAGAAACCGGCAGAGTATAACACGGCCACATATGTGTACACACACAAATGTAATCAAGGATGGGTAATGAACACAACACATCCTCATACTCTAGGAAAGTTCTCGTACAGTATATTTTGTTTTATTGTACGCGTGACAACGTTTACAAGTATACCAAATATACATATTTATTTGTACTAGGTCGATGCATACCAACGGAAAGACTACTCGTATGTTCTGAAACATGCAAACAGCTAGCACTATTTGACTATGTATATACTTCGTGACATTTTGTGTCAATACTACGCCTGTGCGTAATTGTTGCCACAATCTAATTTTCCTGCCTTTTCATTCTTTGTAGGTTTGAGGTTTTCTTTCGCGCTCTCTTATTTCTAACTCTTTCTGCAGCATATCGTTTGTTTTTAAGCTCAAGCACTCGATGTTTTACCGTTGCTAGCCGTTTAATATGGTATGCCATATTACCTGTATAGTTAGTTGAAGAACGAATAGGTATTTTGAGTGTTCATTGGATATTCTTGTGATTCGCATATGGGCGCAGGTTCTTCAATTCGCACATTTGTGAGTGGAGTTTTTTTTGGAACGCATTCATCCTTTCGCAATATAGGTACACACATATACAATGATTACACAAGCTCATATTGTGCTTTCTTTTAACGTTTTGCCACTGTGAAGTGAATTTACATAGTGTCTTCCTTTCTATGACTGTACACTAGACATACTGATTGTAGGAACATATCTATACCATGATATCGTGTACTTACTGGAAGCCTTGGTAGCGTCCATGAACGGAAACACGGTTTTCATCTCCTTATACATTCTATTTGCATCGTTGTATGTGAGTGCTGGGGTGTACTTCTCATGCCCTTCCAATTCACCTCTTGAATGGTCATCCATATTTTTTTCGTCATCGTAAGTGTTATAGTCTTGATCTCTGCTCACGTAGTGAATATGCGAGAGGAAGTCAATATTTGAATACACGAGTGCAGGTATACGTTTTGTAGCTGTTGCCCATCCGGCAATGGCCTTGCTTCATACTCTTGATATTGAAATGAATGACATGTGGCTTGCCCCATACAACAGATATATATATATATGTCAATAGATAGTCACATGTACTACCTATCTGCATCTAAAGACCTCCGACGAGAAATATTTTGATGTTCAGACGTGGCATCAACGCGATCAGTGCCGCTGTTTAGTAGATGTGCATGTGGGAACGATTCTGACGCGTACTTGGGTTTATTCAGGTCACGGTTTGGTTTCATATACCACTTCCCAAATCTGTAGAAAATGTTTTGAACAGTCAAGCAAGCGCGCGAAGCACAATAACAATACAAGCAAAGTACAAGACTACACACTCATGATCTATATAACTGGAACAACTACGTACGTTTGGTTGAGTATTGTCTTGGTATCTACTGGACAGAGCGCGTATGTGTCATACCATGGGCAAGTGCATGCCCCATCGCCGGTATGCGGATTGAAGTCGAGGTACACGTCTACTTCACACTGGTAGCACCTATTTGATTAAACAAATTGAGAACTGCTGATTGTTTTCTGCGTATATGAATATTCCTGAGGGTTAAATTGCACTTTTCATTACCTGTGACAAGGTAAATACGTACATATTTGTGTTGTGCATGCGTGTGTAATGAACATACCTGTTGTTACGCCCGCGTGAAAAGACCAAGTTATGGAAGTCAAATGTCTCCCCAACGCAATGCGTCCATAACTTGATGGACGCCATTTTGTGTTCTTGCCGGACTCTTAACAGGTAACAAAGAATACGTACGGAACAATTTATTAAGCAATACACTGTGCGGATATTTTTATAATATTCTTATCACATGGTAGTGTGTAAATGGCACGGTAGAGGTAGAGGTAGAGCTGGCGTACATGTAGCTAACATGGAAAAGTTAAAGAAAGCCCAAGCGTCAGAACTATACACACTCATAGTGAATGTGCAGATATCGAGGTATACCTTGCTGTGATACCTGTCCCATTGAGAAAGGCCTCGAATAGAGGAAGGAACACCTTGTTGGCCCATTGGTGCGGAGTCATCTCGCATAGTATGCCACTTTCTTTTATATGCTGATCGTATATGTTGGTAAGTAAAGCAATTCTATTGATATAAGCTCAGGCCTGATTATATATCACGGGTCAAGCTGTATTCAATCTTCATGAACAGTACGAGTTCATCCAAGATAAACGATAGATATATTAGGATATATGCAACAGCCCAACTTGGACAACACAGTATACCTCAATGTAGGGATCTTCGGTAGGTGCTTCTTTGATTTCTGTTGCAAATAGAGAGTGTGTTCCTTTCATTACAGATGAAAATATAAACACGTCGAAGTATTGAAAGTACTATTTCTTGTTGTCGTTGAAATGGAGAGGAAAATTCAAAAACTATCTACTTTACTTGTTCATCTGAACAGACTCACGATCCCACACAAAGCATATATACCTGCGCAAGAGAAATTGCTTCCGAAAAGATGCAAGTTCCTACGAACTGGTACAATCACGTCCACATCTTTATCGAACGGAATAAACCCACCGTGCCGGTAACTGCCCAACAATGAACCCGCATCCAGTAGATAATACACCCCCATTTCATTTAGTGCTTTGAGAAGGAAGCTTGAATGAGATCCAAGACTGCGTATAGAAGTAAGTTGTAAGCTAATGTAATTATGGCTATGCCAAAATACGGACATATTTCAGTGCAAGTAAATGTTACCTATTGTCTCGTAGTTCATCAGGTTGCATAGGAGGGACTTCGAGGAACCCTTGACATGGGGGTATCTTCCACGGTAAAAACGGATTTGGTGTCCCGTACCCTATTGCAGTAGGTTCTAGTAAATGTGGAGATTGCTCCGAATATGGTTTCCGACCCTGCCATTCGTGCAGAGCAGTCGAATGATTATATGGTACAGTAGCAAGCATTTGATTCTTTGTGTATCCCATGAGGGCAAAGGACAAGTCCACGCGCACTCCTTCAGGTGTCAGTGTAGGATAGAATGTTATGTTCTCTATCTCTTCAGCAGTAAGTTCAAAAGGCCCTGGTAGTGTGTCTCCCAAGACGTAACCCACGCCTCCATCACATGTTTTCTTCTTCTTCACATTTTTTGTTGTACTTGCCTTTGTCATTTTCTCGTCCGCTCGACAAGGAGCATGAATTTTTCTGTACATCTGAATAAAGTATCGATCACTCCTTTGCCATAAACTTGCACGGGTCCACTTGTCTACAAACTCATGTTTTTGTATGTCTACGGGCTGATTATATCCCAGAAATCGTTCATCAGTCACCTCATAATCGGGCAGAACATAGTTCAACCGTGGTACCTTCACACCCTTGCAAAAAGGAGAATGCAGGAAGTCTGTTTCTGGATTAAATGTTTTGTGTACTTTGAGATTTTTGGCCTCTCTCCTAGAAAATGTCATTTTTCCGTCTTTCGCGAGTTCTCCACTTGAGCGAATTCGTGGGGATGGCAGCACAAATGGGTTGAAAAATCTCTTGGCGGAATACTGGAGAATAAAATAGTTGTATGCGTCTTTATGTGATGACTTGACTGCATCATTCTCACCGCGACTTTTGGTATTTTTCTCATCACGAACTTCTTCAGTTTGTCGTAAGCCAGCAACATCACCTTTGTTAATCATGTCTTTGTCTGGAGCTTTCATGTTACCATCGTCTCTAATTTTTGACTCCAGTTCTCCGGTAGGAGTGACCACAACCTGAGCTCCATCCCCTCGACTGTGGTATTCATTCGTTGCTTCACCCATGATTTGAATCCCGTCATTATATTCTGTGGTTCCGCTTAGATGTATAGAACGGTCCTCATCATTCATGGTTCGGTGAACACTGTCCCTACTGCTGTCGTTGTTGTCGGATGCTTTCTCGTCTCCACCCCCCCTCTCCTCTTGCAGGCTCGCAGCCTCTACAGTATTCTTCGTATGAATCTCATTCCCCCATTTACTTTGCTTTTTGCGTTCTTTTTGTATTTTGCCTTGGTTATCCCCAGTTACCATATCGTTGTCTCCTTCCTCCATACTAACAATAACACTTTCAACTTCTGCTTCACTACGAAATCTGCTCTCATCGGAAATGCCTTCATCAGTCCGATTATAATCCGTATCGCTCAAATACTCGATGCCATTCTTATCGTTATTTAGACTCATTTCCACGCTACTACTCCGCGGCAAACTAATAAGTGGTCTGCCTAGTGATTTTACAGTATTGAAGTATGTATTAGCGGTTTCGTGTGCGGTTTCATGTTTATCGTTATATGACAAAGGGTAAGTCCACTCCGAAAAGTCGAATGTATTCTTGGTGTTCAGCTGAATTATAGATCCGAACATCGCTGCGGACATGAACACAAAGCCGAACAAATACTTGGTTCTACTGGAGGCCATTATCGCCTTCTTAACTGTGTTAGGGCCCATGCTCTATTCGGGCGTGCCTAAAGGTTTATGTGTACGTACATTCTTGCGTGCAAATGGAAATACACGCGGTGAGAGAATGTATAATAACTTATATAGCTGATTTTGTGCGTGGTCATATGGTTTTTCGAAATTACCCAAAACGACTCTGCTCATTGGTCTGAGGTTACTGAAGAGGGTAAACGATGAGAGAGGTTGTATATTATGTCCGATGCATATCTGAATGCTGTCGTACAATGTTGGGTATGTAGTGGGTGCGAGCTCTACACAATGCTTGATGCTTAGAAAGAAGTCACCCGCCCCAGCCCAGAGCAAGAAACATTTGTCGATGTCATGGCAACCGGCTCACGAGATCTATAGATCATAAACGCAAGTACATTTTCTATAACTGTACGAAATGGGCTCTTTAATGTTCACCCAGATGATTGCGTAAACTGTACGTGTTTCCGTTTCTAAGGAAAACGTACTCGTTTCTGTAGCAACGTATATCTGCGTGTTTTTGCCGCCATGAATGCAAGCATTGTGATCTGTACCCACCCACGCAGACTGAATGTCGTCAGTTGAACGCGCTGTTTATGAATTCGATTCACAAGTATGATGTACGCCAACGGGAATCGTCTCTCTTCATGGAAGAACAGCGTAACTTCATAGAATTGAAGGTCCTGTTTGCTCCATTTCAACATCGTATTTCACTAGTTCGCATACTTCACGTACATCAAATACGACCAGAGTGGGAGGATGGGTATATACCCGGGCTACTGTGCGCTGAAAGGATTAACCTTGCACATGACGACCAAACAGTAGATTACATTGAACGACTTACTCTTACAGTTGAATCGATATAGCGTTATCACTTCTCAACATCATTAGATAACATCAGATTGTTCTGCAGGCCACATAACACTATGTATAACTTGACATATATCGGAAAACGAAAATACAGAATGAAGATCTTTTACTATTCTTTTAAAAATCTCTTGACCTGCACTATGCCACCATGTAAATTATAACCATTTCTAGATATGCCAGGCTTGATATGCATAGTTTGTACTTGGGTTATATATACGAGGATTGCAGTAGACTTACATATCAAGATTCCGTTTCCGATACAAATGACGTGTCGTCATTTTATCCATAGTGTATATTTGTCGTACAGTGTTACTTTCATACATAGAAAATTGCAGAAAGCGAAATTGTATACTAGTCCGACAATAATATACACACACTTCGTGAAGAGCTCGTCTATTCGGTAGACTTGCTATTATGTAACTTCATCGTATATTCCATGTTTCAAGATTGAGGTAATATTAATTCAACTAATAAGCTTTAAAATTCTCAACAATCTACTTTTTCAATAAACATTTCATTGTACGCACTAGACATTTGTCCTAGTATATTAAACAAGGGCAGAATCAATTTGATATGTGCAGTCCTCTCTGGGTTTTTAGAGAAACATGTAAGCTAAATACACAAGTTCGCGCTATATTACGAACAGGTCGCTAGGTAGTAAATACCGCAAGGGGTATCCCTGATACTGAAAGACTAGTGCTACAAACAAAAAACATAATATTTCCTGCTGTTCGTGTACTCTTCATTTACCCATATTGTCACTGTACGCGAACGAGTGAAAGGCAGGAGAAACGATTTGTTATTCAACCAAATTTGACTCATGGATAGACTTGCAATTTACTATAATCAACAAGGGAGTAGTACAGTAAAGAGTTTTGCATCTCAATAGGCATCCACTATAAACCTATACTGTACAGGCGAAGCGCATGGCTATATAGTGTACCGTACATCAATCCGGCCAATCCACGTCAAAAAATGAAGGCTTCGTTTAAGAGGACTGCTTAATATGTATTTGTACACGAGCAAATGACTACGTACAAAATACAATCTACATGTATGCTCAGACTGAGCTTTGATATTTAAGGTATATTTTACGAATTGTGTCTTAATGAATGACACAATCAACAAGCCATGTCGAATTTTCTTGTTAATTGTCCACTGCCATTGCTACATCCTCTTTCTCATATCCATATTCGCTATATACATGTTCCCCCTGTAAAAGGAACAAAGATGTATTAGAAATGCTCAGGGAGCAGTGATGCACTTTAAATACTCACTCTACGAGTGCACTAGTAATCCAACGCACGAAGTATATATGTATGAATTTATGTGAACGTATCTCAAATCACGGAGCCCAAAGACAAAATATATCCTGCGCAGCTTGAAACTATAGTATATACTGCTTGTTTACGACGGTGCTTCGAAAAGTACTCGACCACTCACTGTAAACACAAGAAAAATAACATCCATGCACAGAATTCTATTTTTACGCATACCATAGTCCAGCACTGCAGCACATTATCCTCTGACACTGTACAAATAGTTCTCTCTTCGTCAACGCTCCAATCAAAGTCAGATATCTTAGCCGTGTGACCTGAGTGCACAAATAGAAGCTCAGGAGGGCCTTCCGCTGCATCCTTTGCCGATTGTTCTTTACCGATGCGTGATACATCCCACACCATCAACCGCCTGTCTGATCCACTGGAAGCAAGAATAGTTTCGTGGTGGGGAGACCATGCAACCTGTACCACTTCTGTATATTGATTATTGAGAATAGAAAGTATGTATGTATGTATGTACTTAATATGAACAAGGACATGTCTGCTAAAACATTAATTTATCTCTAATGTCTATTTACACAGTCAGACGAGTACTAACGAACGTACAATACCTTCAGTGTGCTTCAGTGTGTGCATGCTGCTCTTCAGGTTTCGCAAGTCCCAAAGAGCCACAGTCTTCGAGGGAGATGAATCGGGAAGAGTGAAAACATGGTCTCATCAAGTAAGTAGTAATGTCGCAAACTCCAACGACCAATACGAATACAACCGCTCCTGATACCCTTGCCAGCAAACCACACACATGCGCGAGCGTCGCTATACACACAAACGCACAAACACGTGACCACTGCAGAATATATTCCAACACAGAGAAACTCTCATATGCACATTCCTTCATGTATGGTTACCTTGTCAGCTGACCCAGTAGCAACGATGAAATCATTAAAAGGGTTAAATGAGAGAGTTGTCACCTCCGCATCGTGCACTCGAGCAGACATAACCGGCACCCCTTCCTTCTTGCGGTCATCCCATCTAAATATGTGATTACGAGAGTATATGCATATCAGTGTGCGTTAGTGCCGGTGCGCGTTGGAATATAAAGCAATAATACATTGAAAAGTTTTGTACTCGTGTATACAATTACAGATGTATATCAATACGTATATAAACACACAAATGAATGCATGTTAACAAATAATTGCTATATACATAGCAATCCATCTTATGGCAGTGAATACAATCCACTTACAACATTAGCATTTTGTCGTCAGACACAGAACCAAACACATCTCCATTTGTGCAGTGCCACGCAACGTCCTGTTTTTCAAAGTGGGATAAGCAATACATGCGATGAGTATGATCAGAGCAGATCTATACATTTGAGGTAAAAAATTTGAACGTGCGCTACACATAACTTTTGAGTTGTTGGTAGGGAAAAAGCGTATATCTACATGAATTAGTGTTTGATAAACTTTTGTCTATTGTGTACGAACAGGCGCAATGCCAGGCTCCGAATACAAGATAAGATTACTACCACTACGTGGATGATTGACCCATACATCACACCGTTCGTCTAATATACTGCCAGTACACTTATATATGAGGTAAAATGAAATACAAACCTCCACTACATCTGTATGTTCCGTATATTTCATTCGCGCTGCTTGCGTCCCAGACAATGATGTCTCATTGATATCCCATACGCAAACCACACCGTCGTCTGAACCACTCAGCAAAACGCCCTTCCGCGTAGGATTCCATGCTAATCCATAACCTATACAGAATATTGAACATGATTGGTGCAAGTTGACATAATTTTGTGTTTTGGTGGTTTGGAGAGTGGCATCACGCAGTTCGATTATGTGAAAGAGAAATATGTAGCTCTAACATATATATTGTACATATCCATGCATGCGCGTGTAATAGTATAGATATACGTAATTATATATGTATCAACTGCGTTTTCGTATGCTAACATAGATTCACCAAACCATACACCTTCTTTCTCGTGCCCTGTTAGTTTCATTACAGGTTTATCATTACCACCGCTAATATCGTACAGGTTTAGTTCGGCCGTTGGTCCTTTCGTCGCCACCAGATTGGGGTTCTTATAGTGGAAATGGTGTCCAAACGGTATATATTAACTCAGAAATGGAGTTCATTCATATACACGTTGTATGTGTATTCCTAGTAAAAATACCAACTCCAACACAAGAAAAAGATTTCCCTTACATCCATCAACGCATTCACGTAGTAGGTGGACGTAATTTTGTAACATTGTACTAACGTCGTCGAAAGACGCCTTTGTGAGTTTTAGACACGGGTTGCACTCGTACTCATACCTGAGGCATACAGCGTGCTCTGTTAATCTCCCCGTTGTGTTCATAAGTTTGATTGACATCGAATCGACCTGTTCGTCTTAGAAAATCGTCTGTATAAACAAGAAACACACAATCGATTTATAAAGAATATAAACACGGTATACATACATAAAACAGTTCACGTGTATGCGCTAATATAAAAGAAATATCACGCAAACTTATACACAATCAGTAACAAAACAAAATAACAAACCCGAAAATACACAAGTGTCACACCTTCATCTATATTGCTTTCCATTACGCTGATAGACTCCTCTGTAGGTAGACGCAAGCTGCCGACCTTTAAGTAGTTCCCCTCAACCTTGTCCTCTTCATCCGATGTATGGGTGCCTAAAAGTAGTCCATGCTCATAGAATAAGCCGGCAGCACTTCTGCGTACAGGTGTATGCAACCAAGAGTGGATGAGAGTTGTATAGAATGATTATATATAGTAGACATGCAAATACAGTTTAAATCCCTTTCGGAAAGACACTTGACAAATGTGTCAACCCAGTCCTCCTTCCTTCACCCCCAGTCTCATGCCACAACAAAACACATGTACATGTATGTATCAATACCGGGTGTTGACTATATGTACGTGTACTGTAACATGTATGTACGTATGCAATACGCACGCACGAATATACTTCAACTTCATCCTCCGGTACAACGTACACTCCTACGCAGACAAAAACGCAGGTAATCATAACGTCGACGACTTCTACATGCTAGTGAATGTAATCTTCTATTTATGTATATATCAACACTATTTTATAGTTTGTTTCTCCGGGTGCACAGCAGAACACCAGTGTATTCCACATGGACAGATAGACAAGCACTCCCACCTAAATATGCTCACAGCAAGACCGATACAAACAAACACACCTCTTTCCACCTCCAGGTATCCACTGGACTGTAAGACTGGGCCATTCGAGCGCATGGATCAATATCATATCATATAAGTATGTGGAGTTCTTTTTCCATATCTTGAACTCTTCGTTGATGATTTTTTCCTCAAGGATTGGATCAATTGGTTCGTCATTTTTGGAAGGCATGTTGGACAAGCACGGTACTTCAGTGCGAGGGGGAGAGAGAGAGAGGGAGAGAGAGAGTGAGTGTGCGTATGTATGTATGTATGTGTGTGTGTGTGTGTGTTCTATGTGTAACTGAATGTGTATTTCTGATCTACACTTCAGACCTCACATGCCCAACTAACAGACTGGTGCTGTTTGTACAGTACTCTTACACAGATGTTCACGTTTACGGTTCGTTCTATGCTTGTACATGTAAAAACATATATATACATATATAAAGTTCGGTACACTGGGTTTGCACATCGTATATAGTTCGGTACGGGTGTTTTAGTTGTGTTATGGAAGTTCGGTATATTTACAACCTTAAAGGGTCAAAAATAATCGGAATAGAGGCCTTATAATGGGCCAAAACGAATCACACATTTGATTGTTACTACACACAACAAACATGCAACACCAACCTAACAAAGTGCCTGATTTGGCATAGATTAGTAGTAGAAGTGAATGCGTGTGTGTGTACTACTAACTGACGACCTCATCTTCATGAAGTACATCCGTGCGTGTGTGCGTATAACGAACGGCCTGTTCTCCTTAGATTAGTAGTAGAAGTGTATGCGTGCGTACGAACAACTAACGAACTACCTGTTCTCCTCGAAGTGCATGCGTATAACTAACAACCTGATTTCCTTGGATAGTAGTAGAAGTACATGCTTGTGTACGTGCGTGCCGTAGGAGTATCTAATCTGATCGTACCAGAGGTGCGAAGTGTATTTTTCGTCTATTCAACGACAACCATTCAAGTTGTTCGCAACCATCTCTGTATACCATGAACTCTCAGGTAGGCAAGCTTGTACGAATACTGGCTGTGGTGTGTCCAAGTAGTTTTACTCATGATTCCGACGTCAATTCACTTTTGTGCGTTGGGTTATTCAACTTGCATGTTGTTCGACATTCTTGCGTGCATTCACTCATACTACCATGGCACTATTTTTAAAGGTTTAGGGTTTATATTCTGCGCCGTACTTAATTCAAGTATGCTGTAGTCGCATAGAAACGCTTGAACTGTTGTACCTGGTGTGCAAGCCTTTCGCTGGAAGTTACAATGCTTCTAAAACTATTGTTTCTGTCGGCTGCATTGCAGTATGGCTATACAATGTAGATTATTACACAGCGGATGTGAGTGTTGCTGTGTATTAGTTGTTTTTGGAAAGGTTCTTCAACCACTATGCCATACATGTCTAAACTGCAAGCGATTTTTCTGTCTTTCGTTTGCTCTTTTTAGTATCAAAGAAGACCTGACGAAGACCAACTGACAAAAATCATATTGGAGGTAAAGAAAAACTGTTTATTCTATATTGCACACGTGCTTCTTGCGTTGCCTTTAACACGATAAGAGTTATGCTGTCCAAGATGAAAGCCGAACTACCGCAGCAGTGTTATGTACCATATATTTTCGTAGATTGTCTTTTTGTTAGACATACATGCGCAAATGTATAACTTCACAACAAGTTATCATGTAAACGTAAGCCTTGCACGAAACTTGAAAGCACGCACATATCTATACATTAATAAAAAATATTCTCATTTGCACCAATGTTGGTTGTATTTTATAGACCATCGACAGTGTCATTGATAATGGTGCTTATAGCTCATCCCGTACTGGAGAATGGTCGAAAGGGATCTCAGAAAAGACGATCAGAAAATTAGAGGGCTTTCTGGGTTACAAGTTTATTGGTACGTGACATGATGTGCCTATGTGTGCCCAGAAACTGTGTGTTCCTAATCTGTGCTCTATACGAGTAGAAGAGTTACGAAATCGTTATCATACTGTACAGACATATTGAGAACCACTGAAGCCTAAATATAGTTCGTTCTGTTCACTTGTGTTTTTCCTTTCGCCTTCTGTACACCGACATGCACACAGCGGATACATTAATAACCCAGAAAGGATTTTCTGGTGTACATACAGCCCACACTAGCTTCTGGGATGAAGCTAATGACGGTATGCTATAATCCATTCAGTTGCACTATCATATCCACAAATGTAACCACAAAATTTTGCTATACACGTGCATACGCACCGACGTTCTATCATGTCCGTACCTAAATGGATAGACTATTATTCAATTTGAGCAGCAGATGATAAGAGAAATGTAGCTCGTTCCTCATTGTACAATGCCTTTTATTATTATTTATATTTTCAACGTTTGAAAAATTAGGTTGTACGACTGTACGTTGGGAGAACAACCGAGTGGTCTGTATTGTCAAGCTCTTCTTCCTGTCCATTACATAATAGTATCCCTTATAATGTAAAGAATCGAAATAATAAGATAAATTGTTTGATTTAATGTATGTGCGTTGTTGACAAGAGTACATGTGAGATTTGTGTCCGTACTAGAAGAATCTGTAACGAAAGAAACTTACGATAGCATGTTCTGCGACACTTAAATTAATAATTGTTATATGTCGATGTAATGCTTAGTGGATGTATACATGATGGTAATGAGGAAAACGGTAAACTCTTGATGTACTGAATTTAATCGGTGTACTGCTATGGAAAGCTTGACTAACGCTTGCTGAGACGGGCAACAGTGCAGTTGCTTTATTGTTGTTGTGAATGGCAACAATATTGACAAGATTTTATTGTGGAGGACGTACATTTACTCTTGATTATATGGCTCAAAAGGCACAACCCCATTGGTTTGGCGAATATTGATATATAATGGATTTTCAGGGATTTAGCGAACAAACAGACTTTTGTACAGAAACCGACGACGAGTGTATACTACACGTTCCAGGGGTGAGTAAGCCTTCATAGTTGCACCAAAAAAAAAGTGATGCTGTGATGTTGTTTGCACTGAAGTACCTCAATATAGTGTTCGACGCAGTTGTGCGGTCAAAGGATTTACGAACACATCATTGGTGGGCATAGTACGATGATTTTCGACTATACTATAGCTCTTAATGTCACCTCACGCTTTTAATTTTGTACACAATATCGACATTTACACGTCTTTATACACCTCTAAGTCTATTAGACCTTACTTCTTCTTACTACCTCCTTTCTTCGCTCCTTTCTTTGTGAGCATGCTCTTATTTACCTTTAACACACCATCTTTGAACTGCCCAATAGTACCCAACGAATCTAATCCTCTATCACTCTTGCTTCTGCGAACCTTTGGTTGGGCTTTCTTTACATACATGCCAGTATTCTTGAGATCCGTCTCCAATTTGAGGGCTCTCTCCTTCGCCTTCTGGTTCATACCAGTCTTTATTATGAGAGGGACCTTGATATTCTTGGGTGCCTGTTATGTATGCGTGAAGTTGTATAAATATGAGTATGCTAGTAGGTATGTAGCAACATGTACATGGATGTGTGGACTATCGTAATATTCGTACATCTGCATTTAATACGCACGGCAACCGGATGTATTTCTTGCACAACCCGATAATTGTTTGCATATTCGAGTGATCAGCATAGCATTTTCCATACTAGAATATATCAAACGTCTAATGCGGGAGTGTCATACCCACAAAGGAAATTTCCTACATCCAGATATATGCGCAACAGGTACATACATTTCCGCCAAGTTTAACGATTTCATTCGCTTCGTATTCTTTCTTTGCTCTTCCAGTCAGCGTAGAAGCACCTGTGGACACGTACAGCAGCATACATCATGGGACATCATAGGTGAATGACATGTACACGAGTGAACTTGCTATAAATCTCATACACGTAGATGTATGAGAAATATAAGTATTTATACTTCCAAATAGTCAAATTGAAACTACCGTTATGACCATGCAGTTTAGTGACTTGGGTACGTGACCTTGGGCACTACACGTAAATACCTCCTGTAAAACTCAGATTTCATTCATTATTTGACTTAGTGCCCATCCAACACAATGGAATACGTGTACTACACACACATATGTACTTAAAATTTTATGCCACGTGATGAATCTATGCAAAGCAAGCGTTATATACATATGTGACATACCCAGTTTCTCAACTTGTTTATGTACATCCTCCATCCATAACATGTAGTTATCATTTACTTTGTCTTTTAATCCAAGCAACTCTTTCTTACGGCCAACGTGCTGATGTACACTAGAAACATTCGCTGACAAGAAGCTGTCCCTGGCCTTCCTCATGGCTACATCGTTGTGCTTGTTGCTCATGTTACTGTAGCAAGTCGCATCCACGACAAAAGGCACAACTTTTTCTTTCGATTGTGTGATTGTTTGTGTAGACAAACTAGCTTTAGCATCTCGCCCACGTGACTTTCGTGGTACGTTGATGTGTTCATTTTCTTTACATAATTTTCGTTGCTTTGTTGAACTAATTTTTTCGCTGTCACTCTCACCTCCCCCAGTCTCACTATCGCTTTCGCTTTCTCTTTCGCTTTCCTCCTCTTCTCTCACATTCTTGCCTACATCCGAACTTTCAGTATCGCTGTTACCTTCGAACTGGCTCATGAACCGTTCCCCTATTTTTGCCAAACGGGCTTGTAGAAGAGCATCGTCGTCAACGACGTGCTGCTTAGAAGCTCTTTTTCTCTTTTGTTGTCTCATGAGTGAATTTGACTGGAACAATGGTGCAAAATAAATGTGTTAAAAGTGTTCTCGCCAGCCACTGTCGCTTGCAATGAGTATTAGTTGTAAGTGTATGATTATACACGTATATATGACGGCATCAATATGAAAACTATCAGACAAGGAAGTTAATCAGACCGATGTTTTGTGACTGAGTGTGCGCGTGCGTGTTTATGTGTGTGTGTGTGTGTGTGTGCGTGTGTGTGTGTGTGTGTGCGTGTGTGTGTGTGTGTGTGTGTGTGTGTGTGTGTGTGTGTGTGTGTGTGTGTGTGTGTGTGTGTGTGTGTGTGTGTGTGTGTGTGAATGTTATGTATCCCCGGGCCACGTGTTGTTTTGGGACATGTGCGAGATATAAAAAACTCGCAAAAAAAATTTGAAGCGTAGAAAAACCATTTGTTTGCGTCATCACTTTCGAGAGCATCTACGAAAATCTGTCCTCAGCCACGATACCCTAAATTATTTTTATGTAGTAGTAAGTAGTATCATTAGTAGTAGTAAATGACATCATTAGTAGTAGCAAATAGTAGCAATGATAGTCAAGTAGTAGTAGTGATAAATACTATCAATGATTGTTAAGCGTATTAGTAGCCAAATGATTTGTTAAGTAGTAGTATCAATGAGTATCAATGATAGTCAAGCAGTAGTAGTAGTATCAATGAGTATCAATGATAGTCAAGTAGTAGTAGTAGTATCAATGATTACAGTTGAACTAACATCCAAATCTGTACTTACCATTAATCACCAATGCAAAACATTAGTGTTACCTGAGACCATGTAGAGCCCTGCAAGAAACGTGACCACTCCATGAATTGCGTAATATTGACATGCACTTAACATGCAGTGGTCTATGCGTACACTGCATGGACTTCTTTAGTTGACAATTATTTTGCACATGTGATGTACATATGTATGTAAGTGAATAGAGATTGCAAGTATTACTTATCTGGTTTAGAAGTTCATCGTTGTTTACAAAGACACATTGGCTTTGCTTTTTAAAACATAAAAGCAGTAGTTATTCAACATATATGTGCTAAGGGAGAAATTGACGGTACATGAATAGTTGATCGTGTGTAGCGGTGTTCAGCTCACTGCGGCTGTTGACAAAAACAGATAGGACAACCTACGTTACACGATTCTGAATTCTGACCAAACGGTTAGACCAACAGATGCCGAATGGTTCTTTTAGCAGAATAGTGCATGCTATGAGATCGTCGATCCATGCATGTCACCAGTGTGTTATGCATATTAGTACAATCTCTTGGCAAGGGCAAACACGCACTTCTGCATTGACTGATTTGCGTATTGTCGGGGTCAGTTCTAGACAAATGATAAAAGGGTACCTCGCCATAGTTACTGTATTATTGTTTTTATTATAATCTCATTTATATTCATTATGTCTCTCTACAATCCACACCTTGTTTGCGTTAACTACGTGGACAAGCTAATCAATACGTATTACTTAATGGAGGGCGACGATACTTCGGTGTATCTGCATCCACTGTAGGCCCATGAGTTTACACTGAAACCAAGACTACGTACGTATTAGTACCCAATACTTCATCAGTAAAGCAGAAAACGGGTCATACTGTACTGGCACTACCTTTATAAACCTAGCTCTTCCTATTTCGGAATACATGCACAAGATGTGTTTAAATGGTGGTCGAAGTTTCAACACCATACGATGGGCATCTGTCCTACCTAAGCACAAGCATTACCCTTCACATTTGTAGTTTTACTAAGACTTTGTCATCGTCACTAATCATTATGTCTTACCGCCACATGTATATATTTACATTTCATAAACAAGATACTATGCTATTCTTTCGCAAAGTGTATTGGTAGCCTATGAGCAAATGGAAGAGACTCGATTTCCGCATCGCGTAAAAGAAATTCTGCCCATCCGTATCTGTGTTCAAGAGCTTGTGCAGTCGATTGAGTATACCCCAAGCCTGTGTATAGAACGTCGAACTGAAGCACTTTCATTAGGAATGATCGAACCTGAGAAGAGTAGCGATCGATTAAGCATACAGGTGTGTTATAATTAAGCATACAGACGTGTTTGAGTGTCTATGTCGCCTATTTTCGTTACGCATCTTTGACCTTGCATATGCTACCATAATGGATCAATAATATCGTTTAAGTTGCCAGGACCCTAGAAACGAATACTATGATCAAGGCAGGATTGCGTACTATAGGAAAGTAAAGTGTTCATACCCCACAGTCCACTTAGTACATCCACGAATACTATGATCAAGGCAGGATTGCGTACTATAGGAAAGTGAAGTGTTCATATCCCACAGTTCACTCAGTACATCCCAAACAAGTATTTACTCCTGGGAGAAAGTGCGTGCGAAGTGTAGCCGGTGAATTTGGAAACAGTAAGAGACTAAAGTCCGGAGTATTGTATATTTGGAAGATACTCAAACAGATACACACTGTTATCCTCACCTGAAGTGCTGACGGGCGATGTAGGACTAAGAAGTACTCTAAACCTATGAATAACATGTCGAGAAGCAATACTGTGAGATGTTATACATCATACGACGTGGTTCTTTCAGGATTGTGCTCACCAGCCGACAAGACAATTCAGTGCGATGTTTATACCCCGACAAGTTTGCGGTATGGACACTACAGCATATTCGAACAAGTACGTCAAGTCCATGTCATAAACAATACTTATAACTCACATTGAGGTACTCGATGTTCATGTCCTCCACTGTGTCATAGTGAGAATTTCAAACTATCACGCATACGTTGAAAGGTTCACTGTAATTATGCGTACTTACACTAGCACCAGTCACAAAGCACACATACAATACAAAAAACAAGCAAAACATTTACCCGCTTTTCCATCGGGTATTTCATTAAACGCGCGTGTTGCTTCTGCTGCGCCACACGTCCATTGATTATCACTCTTATGGCACCCTCCGCCTGTCAACGCTTCGAAACTTGTTGTGTGAAGCCGTTTCAATACCTGGTCCGTGATGAATGGAAGTTCGATACCCACCTCTTGAAAGACTGTACATGTGCATCGAAACATGTAAGCGTAAACAGTATATATAATTAAGACTGAGTTTGGGAGCCAATTGTGATCAAAATGGGTTACAAATCGTCCGTACAATTATAGCAGTCATTAAATCCAGAATGTACACAAGTTACAACATCTTTCGAACGGCAGTTCACATGTATTACGGTGCATAAATAGACTCGCATGCTTTCTGTATTGTGGAGCGGGGCTGCTAACACCCACCTATGAACAGTTCAACACATGTAATAATTTTAATATACACACTTATAGGTAAAAGAATTTGTTGTGATACTGATAGAAACATTAATAACCACCCGGTGGAACAAAGAAGGCCGATACATTCATACATGCGCAGTTACATCATGCTTCTACGGGAAGTCTTCGGTTACCTTTCCGAACTTTCTGCCAGGCGTTCGGCCATGCTGCTGGTACGGTGCGGCGGTTCAATTCGACAGCTTTATCGCAGTTCCCAGTATCATGGTTAACTCCACCCCACACAACCAACTGAAACTCGAAGCCTTGTTGAATCATCAATTTAATGACTGTAGAGTGCCATCCAAGCTCTGTGTATGCATATGCATTTGTTGTGTATGACTAACGTATACGCAAGCGGCACATTAACTGTAATTACTATTAGGGCTGAAAACAAACCATAAGAGTAAACGAGACTCCACACTAGTTGCCTGATACGTCTGGTCGGTATGAATGCGCATACATGCATGTATACACTTCCACATACCTGTTAGCATTTGAAGTGGGTTGTTTAAATGTTGTTCGGTATACTGAGCTAGTGCATCTGACCCTACAGCCCACACGACATTGCGATACGAATGGTTTCCTGACAGCCGACTATCCCATTGCTCATGTGGTCCCTTTGATATAACACGCCCGTGCAAGGGACAATCTGCGAACAAAAAGGTTTAACTATTTGTCACTTGTTGACAGGTGCAAGGAGAGAAATCACTGGAATAAGCTGTGTCAAAATACGCCGTATAATTCTGAACGCCAACGCGAGGCAAGCACCAAGTCTCAACTTGACGAAAGTGTTGTTTGCACGTACAGCTGAAATGTACTTTGAGACCCAAACTGTGAGCCTACTAAAACCGTGCGGTGCTGCCGATTCTTGATGTCTAAGAAACCTCTTTGATGATGGCATACCTATTTAACCACCAGGCACACACACACACAAAAACATTCACAACTTGCCTTCATCAGAAAAACCCTCTGCAAAGCTTTCTACAGGAGGACAACCCTCCAAATAAGCTTTCTTGTATTGTTGGGTGCTCACAATAGATGTTGGACATTTAGCCTTTGACACGTCAGTCTTCAAAGTAATTGCAATGGCGTTAACACAGTAAAACGTACTTGCCAGCACTAAAGCATCGAATATTCTCATGGTTCACAAAATAATTGGAATCACCACGGGATTATTCTCTTTTCTATCGCCATATACCGAGTAATGTACAGATGCAGATGTGTGTTATCACATTCAAACCACGTCAAGATGCACGTGATGGCTACTATATGGAGAAGAATCAATATATGCTTGGAGAGATTATTAAGGGCTGTGGTTATGGCTGAGGCAACTAAGTAGCGTGCGACAATACGAACCGGTACGCTAGATGAATATAGCCTTGCACATCAGTAGGAATGTTGATAGCACAATTGACACGTGTTCGATTGGTCGTATTCAAATTGTCTGTCACACAGCTTGAGCAGAGCAAACTGTCCCGTAAACGACGATCCAGTCGAACGAAGTTCAGGTCTCCTAGGGTGGGGGGGGCTAAGTGTAACTAACGGCTTGGTCACGTGAGCAAAACGCAAAAGAGATAGATATGAACAAACGAGTGTTCAAGCTTTGTGTATATGAGTCTGTCTGTCCAGATTGCGTGCCAGTGAATCTATGTGTCACTCACTCACTCACTCACACTGCTGCCAGTCAAGTGTCACTCTTCCTCAAACTCGTACAAGACAGTTGTCGTCAGGCAATTCCAGAACAGCCGTGGCATTGCCAAGTTAACTAACTCATAATAAATGGAAACATTTGTTTTTATTTTCTTGGGATTAGACGTTGGGGATTGGGAAAAGCAATATAAATTTCATCTAGGAGCAGAGAAGAAGAGTAAGAGATAGGAAGAAACGGAATAAACAAACAAAGGAGCCCCTTGCCTACCTTGGGAGGTTAAGGGAGGGGAGGAGAGGAGAGGAGAGGAGAGAGAGACGGACAGAGGAGAGGAAGGGAGGGGAGGGGAGGAGAGGAGAGGAGAGAGAGACGGACAGAGGAGAGGAAGGGAGAGAGAGGGGTAAGAGAGGAAACTTAAATTATAAGTTCGCTCGTTCGTGGTCAGGTTTTGTCCATAATCTTGGGCTACTAATAAGCAGTCACACTTGTGACAATGTAAGTATATCCTATGTATATATGTATGTCTGATATGTCTGTTATGTTTGGTATGTCTGTATGTCTGCATGTACATCTGTATGTATGTATGTCTAAGGTATGTCTGTATATCTGTATGTCTGTATGTCTGTCTGTATGTCTGTATGTCTGTATGTATGTCTGTATGCCTGTATGTCTGTATGTCTGTATGTCTGTATGTCTGTATGTCTGTATGTCTGTATGTCTGTATGTCTCTATGTCTGTATGGTTGCATGTCTTGTTTGTATATGGTTGCATGTCTGTTTGTATATATATATGTATGTATGTTGTATGTTCTGGATCTGAAGAGAGGAGCACAGACAAGTACAAACCAAAAAAAACAAGCAATACAAACAAAAACAAACAAGTCAAAAAAAAAACAAGCAATACAAACAAACAAGTCAAACAAAACCAAATAAATACAAACAAAATAAACAAACAAACAAACAAACAAAACAAAACAAACAAAATAAAACAAACCCGAGCAATAGAATGAATCTGTTTTAAAAGATTAAATCCATTTTCAGAAGTACCACAGCATCCATCATGCAGGAATGAAACCTTATCCTCCTCATTGGGTAGAGTGAGAACTCCATCCACCAGTCCGTGCCTCTCTTTTTATGTATGAACGCTAAGCGATTTACTGACTGGTCGACGCGGTCTCTCGCTGGTCCATGAGCGTGACGTCCTTGTCTATTTATAGAAAAGCTTCCGTCACCGTGACGGAGTGGGTGTGGTATGGTCAATTCAGCTCAGCCGTTCCGTCCCGTCCAGTCCCGTCCCGTCCAGACAGCTTCGTTCACTCGCTGATATATGGGGAGGGGGGGTGGGTTGGGCAGGTCAGGTCAGGTCAGGTCAGGTTAGGTCAGGGCAGGGCAGGTCTTAGGCCTAATGTATGAGTTTGGGTTGATGGCGCCAAGTGGCGGGACGAAGTGACAGTGTCTACACTACCAACACCTCATCATACCACACGTGAGTATATATACGAACATACATACACACATAACTCATACCACAAACACACATACACACATACACATTATATACACAGATATATACAAACACATTACACATACACATACACACAAATACACACAAACACATATAAATTCTCCTATAGTTTCTCTCACTTACGTGGGTTCACTCACACTTGGTTTTTCTATTAGTCACTCTTACAGTTTCAGTCTCTTTAGTTCCTCTTATTTGTAAGGCTCACTCGTGAATCTTACTATTAGTTTATCGCACATATATTCACACATGCGCAACCGAATACAGAACGTATACTGTCACATTATCACTCTTTAAACTTTACAAGCTCACATGCATAGAAAGTTCAAACCCAAACATCGCAAACCCATCCACATTACGAATGGGTTCTTTTGAGTAAATTTGTTTCTCATCACCTGGAACGCATGCGTCAGTAGGGGAACTTTTTGGCCGTGTTAAGTGCACGCATATAGAGGTTTTTAGAGAACCTTGCCTGGCAGTTATCCCATCAAAGAGAGAGAAAGGTCCTAGACGAACAGATATTCGCGCGTAAACCGCGTAAACCGACTCAAAGTCAGACGTAGAGTATGCTTTTTTAGGAATGCGGATAGTTTATCCGTGGATAGGTTGTGGCTGTGACGCTATTGGAAGAGACATGGTTTCATGTTTTGAATGGAACGTGAGTACAAGCAACAATAAGAAACACATAATGAATTATGCGAAGTCAAGGTCAGGCCTTTCTCGGACTCTGTACACCCTTTTGTTGATTTCATTTTTCTTTGAGTTTGTCAACTATGCACAAGCAGAGGATATTCAGGACTGGAGCGATCGCATGTCCACCAATCATAAGAATGTTAAAAATGTCGTCGACCCGTGCTATCCAGATCAGGAAAGTGCTGGAATTTTTACCTTTTGCGTCAATGTAACGCAAACGAATGAGTTCTTGTGCTATTACCAGGCCGCAATCGACACAGAAGGCAGTTTTATTGGCCACGTGTTTTTGCAGAAGGACATTAAGCTAGCGTAAGTGTACTGCTTGTTCTGTCATACAATTGGTTTGTGTGACTTTTGAGTCTGTAGGCGGCCGTGAAAGCTTACGTCTTGTTTTAAGTGTTTCCAGTGTTTTTGCCACTTCAAGTCAACAAGCGACGTACACTGTTGACAAGCGTTATGTGTAGATCTATATGGGTGAGTTTTGCTAGTATCGTGCATACGCGAATGTACTCGCACTACGCCGTTCCCCGCTCCCTCCCCCCATTGTTTCCGTCCACTGCAACGTCCATATACCCACACTTGTAACATCACACTGATATGATCACTCTTACGCTTTGCTTACAGAAATACCCTCTCATTAGTAGACGAACATGTGTATGATCAGACCGATGACTCCGACACTTTTTCGCAAGAGTCATTCGATACAGCTGCTCTTGATACAAACGAAACATACGTGTTCGATGGATGTGGACATCACATAGATGCGAACCAGTTTGCTACACCAATTGAAGTACAGTATCGTTCGAAGGCTATAGTACGGAATCTCACTGTGTTTAACGCACTCCCACCCGTACTCGTGATAAAACCGTCCGATATCGTTTTGAACGCATATACAAAGGTTGAGTGTGTATGTGTGTAGGTGTAGGTATATATATGTGTGTCTGTGTGTATGGGCTAGTTTTGTTTCATGAAATCAATTGAGCCGATTCCCACAACAAGACTGACACGCTCCCATCCCTACGTTTTATCCGATAATGCTAAGTAGTTCTTCCCATATATATATACAGACTCACACGTGCGTCCACATGTCCATGACACTCGTGACCCGTTCGTAGTGACTGGCACACACGTGCTCATTTGTTGTCTTTGTGATCTTATTACGTCTCCCGTGTTTGTCGTAACTAGCTCAACGGGCATGTTGGCCCAAACAATTGGCCGTCTCTGCTCCCAAGCAGCTCAACTACCTCCGAACTGGATGATTTGATTGCAGAGACATTGTTACATGAGCTGAACGAGTTCGAGTACGTGCATACGGGTGCATGAGTGGCAGTGATTGTGCTTGTCCGTTTGTATATATTGGGAATATGTGCATACATACTTGTGGTAGTATGTCAGTATGTATTATCCAGTGCATGTGTGCGTATTTATATTTTTGTATGTGGTATAGACTAATTTTTTTTTTTTGTTGCCTGTAATTGTGGCTGGCATGGCGTAGTGGTTTGAAAAATACACGTTGCCACTGGTCTACATACAAGTACATACACGCACGAGTACCTATGCTCACCTTACCCGCTCACACACTCAATATCCAACACCAGACATACACTATTTCAAATATAAACATATATAATCTTCTGCGTAATTACGCAAAGAAAGCTATGAGTGCACTAACCAATACTTTTTTTTTTTGGGGGGGGGGGGTTCCCGTATATGCGTATATATGGACATTTTCGTAGGCCCCAGTGCTTCATTGAAAATATAAACATTGCAAACTGCAACGAACCTTTCATAACATCCAGCTTACAGCAAAGCACATCCAAGGTACGTATCAACGTGCACGTAAGTATACTCATCCGTTTATACGTAAGTGTATATGCAAGGACCCCCGCATGTACTGAGACACTCACGATTAGCGATACTGTACCCAGTCGCATCTTCGTTGGCACAGGTTTTTAATTACTCTTCATAGTATCGCTCACGTACACATTGAGTGAACCGTGTCCCGTCATCCGTACTTCTAGGGCGACATTTTTCCGACATTCTGGATACATTTGTGTTTGTGGCTGTAATTATGAGATGTGATTGGTTTAAGTTTGTTCTCTCATATTCATTTCATGGTACTTCATATATAGGGTCTGATCGAAAGTAATAGCAACACTACTCTTCATCATTGTCATATCTCCAATTCCACCGGAAATGTATGTGGTGTAACGAATATGTTATAGCTATTGTATGATAGGCGCGATACCCGAGTATATCTGGGGGCAAGTTAATTGACCTTAGTGCTCGACCCGAATATATTATACCCACGTCTGTTTGGGACCTCTAAGCAATGTTATATGTGTTAATACTATATTCTTACAACTACCCGTTTTTGAAAATGTGGGCGTGTATGACTATGTCGAGCAAATATCAAATATGGGAAGAGAGTTTATGCTAATAGATGGTTATATATGGCGTACAAGTTCGACGTGTATTGTATTATGGGAGGGCGGACTGAATACGCCTTTTGAGAATTGTAAGGAAACTGTATTCTGACTACGAATTGACTGTTTGTACACTTGTAATTATTGGATGTTGATATCAGTTTGCGAACCTAATACATGTTTTTGTACTTTTTGTACAGCGAGTTTCTGGGGTATATTCCACTCAGTCTGTACACGTGTATGACAGCACATTATCAAATCTGATGGGACATGTATGTGAATGTGAAATGTACTCGCAGTAAATGTTCACATGGCCAATGTATGCACTCGCTGTATGTGGATGTACGTGCATATGTCCTTACTGTTTGTTTGTTCACTTGTGAGTGAGGAATGATACTCGCAGTGTGTGTATGTGCACCGCAAGGCTTATGTTTATATTCAAGCGTTTTTAATTTGTGTTTATCTAGAAACGATATATACGTTTATAATTGAATCATCCTTGCAAAGTGTGTGCATGTGCAGTACAACGTACCCTTCTGCGATATGTACTCAAAATGTTGTTCTCTTGCACACTCTTGGTATGTTTGTATACAAGCGTGTTCAATTTATGTTTATGTAGCAACGTGATGTACTTTCCATAGTGCACAATGCTTTTTGGATCGTCGATGCGCAGTATGTGGACCAATTCCACTCATCCTTCACTCCCAATACATGCAACTATAGATACAAGCGATGTTTTGCTCAAAATCTGTAAGGTTGTTGTTCAAGTATACGCATAATAACAACCAATATAAACTTACACCTTTATACTGATATACATACTACGATCTGCACACTTGATTGCGCGCGATGTTTATGTATGCGTGTAGAATAATTTCAGTTGCGGGGCCGCTATTAATGCCAGAGGGACCGTTCTTGTACAAAACTCAACCTTTACAAATAATACTGCAGCGGTGTGTAATGCACGCACGTACATGCATATTTTTTAGAACCCGTTTGTGCGACGAGATTCATGCCGTATATGGGCGAAATTGGAGATTTGCAGACATAATACATAGACAAACACAAAGTGCAACCATAAGCGTACAAATACAACGCACGCACACTCGTACCAGACATATACAAGAACAAGTCAATATGATATATTCATGACAACATTATTGACAACATTGTTTTGATATGTATTCGTACAGATCGGAGGGGCTGTGTGGGCTTACGGGGATGTTTTCATAATCGATTCTGAGCTGACTCACAATCGCGCACAAAATGTAGGTCATCACTGATGCACGTGCACATACATGCTTATATATGCTTACACAAGAAAGCATGCACGTATACCCGCACTCGTACTCACTTGCCTACACAACAAATAGATATACACTACCCATATAGGCATGTGTTGTACAGGCCAACGTAGAAGCGCACTCTCGTGTATTGGTTCACGCACGATCGACATATTAAGGAATACAGCATAAACATGATACACACGAGTGCTCACTCATATCAGTACAAACCAAACTCCACCCACACACATATTTGTATCAATACAATTCAGTGGATGCAAAAAATTAATCCAATGGGCGATACGACGTTCGGTGGTGGTGGTGCGTTGTTTGGTGGAGCAATGGTGATGTGTTTGAATTCGAATTTCATTGGTAATGTGGCAAGCCGCCACGGAGGCGGTATACTTTCACAGGTGTGGATATGCATGTGTGTATATACGCTGGTCGTTGTCTTCGTTTTATTTTATTTATGTAGAACACTTTTCTAAGCGTTATGCTTGTACTATAAATTGTATGAGCACCTCTGTGTTCACTTTACTCCGTAGTTCTACGAACAGACGTTTTATATATATGCGTGTATGTATGTATGTACATACAGCCACGCTGTCACATAATTTTGTACCACACAGTCACGTACCTACACAGTCACGTACCCACACAGTCACGTACCCACACAAGCATGAGGCCACAACGCCACGCATGTTTACATGGACATTGGTATATACACACAAACACAAAGATACAAGTAAAAACATGCATTTTGTAACTCACGAGTGATGTAATATCGCGCTTTGCTGTAGAGGTCATCGATCATAGCGCATTGTGTATTGAACAACAATGTAGCTGGAAGTGTTGGCGATATATCTGGCGTTGGCGGTGCACTTTATTCTATGAACAGTGCAACTATACTGGTGTGTTTACATATATGAGCTTCACATTAGAGATTTTTTTTACAATTGCAGTGTTAAATATTTTTGTGGTTCGCCTGTAATTTTCATATATGTACCGATACAAAGATGTATGATATTTGCATTTATTGCAAGTTTATATGTGCAGGAAATGAATACCAGTGCATGATATAGAGACTTTTCAAAATACGCAGAATAGCCATCCACACACACACCATGCAAATATATACACCAGTACGAAATGTCTATTGTGTATCAAACTGCAGGATACTGTTTTGATCAACAACACGGCGTGGTCTGGAGGCGGGATGTATGTTGAAACCGAGGTATTGAGACGCACACATAGATACACGCATATACATTTTTTGCTAGCGCGCTCGCAGGCAAGATTTCATTAGCCGTGTTAGTCAGCCGTTCTAGTTAGCATTGCACCGATCGATTCGACGATCGGGTCGACACTGTACACTCACTGTTAGCAACAAATAGATATAAGACACAACGAAGCAAATATCGAAACGCTACCTACAATTACACATATCTTTTAACAGGCGAGGCTTGTTCGTTCCGTGTTAGCTAGCAACACTGCTGAATCACTTGGCGGTGGTTTGCGTTGTGTGGATGTGATTGCAACAGATTCACTGATTGAAAACAACGAAGGTACTATTGGTGCAGGAATATGGTCTATTCAAAATGCGGATCTCTCGCACACACAATTCGTTGCCAATAGAGCCTCTGTGTTTGGTGGAGGCATGAAGGTACATTTTGACGGTGATGTTTGCTTATATTAAGTATGCATATAAATGCACATGGGCGTGTGTGTTCATGCTATGGATATGTAGGCAGGTAATGCTGCATATATCAGCATGTGCAAAAGTTGTGGATGTCGTTTCGGAAGGCTGTTGTTCCTTGTGTGGCCTGGAGTTGTGATGTAATACGTTGTGGTTAAGATGACAAGGTAAGTTATAGTTGAGTTCCAAACACTAAGACTACATACAAATATACTCCAACTCACCCATCCCCTACAAACACTTTGCACCCAGGTTTTATATGTCAATATGCACAACGTGACTTTGCAAAACAACAGTGCTTTAAAGGGCGGTGCTATGTTTGTAGACTTGATGCTCAACGCCACTGACTGTGTATACGATGGTAACTATGCGGACGTAAATGGAGTTTTATACGGGGGGATGAATGTTAGGCTCCAAAACGGTAATTTTACTCAAGTGTAGCTTGTATTCGTTGTGTATTCTTGTACGTGTACATCGACATATGCCTGTATACATACACACGTGTGCTTGTTGTCGACGTGGATACTCGTGTAAACATACAAGATATGCCTTCATTAATATATGTACGTATGTTGTTAGATATGGGCAGTACTGCTAACTACATTTAGATTGTGAAACACGTACTATAGATGAAGGCTGCGAGATATAGTATATGTTTCTGTTTGTGTATCTTCATGCGTTTCTGACATGACGAATGTATTTATTTCATGTGTACGTGTAAACACGTGTTATATGTATATACTGTGGTTCAACTACCACAGATTCTACCAACATATATACCTGCGGCTGTCATATCAATTGGATAGCAACCCCCTAATCCTGCTACACTCAATGCATAATTCTACTGAATCAGATTAGTTGCACACTACATAACAGTTCAACACAGACACTCCCAAATACATACGTTTACACAGCCACAGTAACGCACAATCGTAGTCAGAAGGGTGGACCAACTCTTTACACTGAAGGAAGGTTCGATATACTTGGTGGTGTCTTTTCTCATAACGTTCACTGGACTAAAGGTGTGTGTACGTTTGTTGCATATATACAAGTAAGTGTTGAATGGATATAAGGCCATCTCTTGGATAAAGTATGTTGCCTGTATTGATGGGTATGGGTTAGGTGTGTAGATATTGTATGTATATTTTACTCCTGATACATGATTTTATGGAGGCTGTGGTAAATATTTGGTGATTATGCAAGTATATGCGTAGGAGAATCATTTACCCTGCAAAGGTTAACACAAAAGCCAGATTTGTGCATGCAAAATGCTCTCAATGTATATGTACCGCTGGAACCAACAATGATGTTCCTCTGCGACTCATCTTTTAAGATCCACACATGTGTATTTGTACATGTACAAGTAAGTATGCTTAAATCTGTGCAAGAACAGCAACACAATATCAATATAGTAGCAGCATGCCTGCATCCATCGACATGCGTACACACACACAGAATGCATACATATATACATTATACTCATACAACTCCACATCTCTTTCTCACACATATACGATTGCTGCCTATCCAATTCTAAATTATGGCATAGGTGTCTTGGGTGCGGGCGATTCTATCTTCATGTCAGAGTCTGTATGCGATAACAATACTGTACTTGACATCACAGGTAGACAATATAAAGCCATATACACACACTGCAATATCATTCGCTCATACACTTTTATTTACGTGGTTAGAAAATGTTTTGATTTCGTGCGGTACGCATTGGGATTGGTGCTTGTTCCTGTATGGATTGCCTGCTTGTATCGATTTGTTTGATGACAAATGATTAAAGCGTGTATTATCCGTATACCAATCTCATGAATGGTCAATTTGTTTGTCAAGATAAACTACCTTAAACTATTTATTACCCAGTGTTTTTCTTACGTATATGCATATATTTAAAACACACGAAATAGTATCTTACCTCGCATTCCACCAACACTGTCATCCACACAGGGGGAATTTGCGGTGTGGTGTGGACGGACGGACATGCGTCTATTGTCAAGTCTAACCTGACGCGGAATAGCGCCTATCGTGGGGGTGCGGTGTGTGCAGCTCATGGTTTCTTCTTTCAAAACATCTTCACTGACAACACTGCGAAGACTGAGGGAGGTGCCATTTATGTTACGGTGAGTACGGACTCGTGTAAGTGTGTGCGTATTTGTGTATTTTTGAAAGTACGTGTGTATCAGTAAGCTGAGTGTCTATAGTCATGATTTTTTCTTCGGACGCATACCATACCACTGAAAGAACAATCGTATATATTGACGAATATGCCTGCGTTTACGAGAGTATGCGAATGTGCGTATGTGTGTGTATGTTTACGTTTGTGTGCATGTATAACTGCCGTCGCGCGTGGGTGTGATGCTCTGAGATGTTAATGGTTTTGTGCGGAGCATGTTTTGTGTCAACATAACTCACATTCTTCTACACTTATACCAAAGAATGGACGTGCATCACCCTTGGTTTATACTTTAGTCAACTCTTTTCGTACTCGTCATTATGCGCAGAACAACGTGACGATCCTCGACAGTTTCTTCACTTGTAACAACGCAAAGATAGCAGGAGGAGCTATCACCATTGAACAAACGACATATGCCATCGACAATGTAAAATTCAACATGAATATCGCGGTATGCATGTGTACCAGTAAATCATGATATATGTTTCGACTACGTAGTGCGCTGTTTCGAGTGCACATGGGGCAGTTGTAGAGATACTATTTGTGTATGTAAATATTGCATCACACTGCAATGCGTATGCCGCCGAATACTTCGGTTGGTGGGGCGGTGGCTGGTGTGGGGTATGGTACGCCGTAGATTACCTATAACTAAATATTCTCTATGTACGCTTGGCGTGGTGAGGGGAGCGGTTGAAGACGAGTACGAGTGTATGTATCAGTATGAGTGGTGCGGTATGTCCTTGATCCAGTATACCTACCATGAATACGCAATATCACCCACGTACACACTGGAGACACAATTTAATCACTAACAACTAGTTCAACCGTACAGGCCTCATATCCCGAATGCAGCGACTTGAGTGTAGGAAACAATCGACTGTTTTGCAATGCTACGTATGAAGGTATGATCTTGTTACGTGCTTTCACGGGTTCACTTGTTTTCTTAATTCGATCCAAGTCTACACCCACACTGGCAACACATCTACGTATTCGTCCACATTAATAACAACCATATGCACCTCTATACTCATACACATACAAAATGAACAGAGAAAGAATACTGTACGTGCGATCGGTTCAGATCAGTGTGCGAAGGCGACAACAACATCACCGAATGCAGAGACAGTGAATCTGAATTCTATTCAAAAGTGCCATCATGGTCACAGGCCACGCTTGACGTTGAATCTGGCCTACATCAGACAGGCCCCACGTATGTCTCTCTGTAATGAATGTGTTCTAGATGCGAGTTCATTAATGTGTATGGTGGAATATGTATATCGCTGTTGTTCGAATTTCGAATTTTTCCTCTTTTCTGGTATTTTTACAAAAGCTGGTTAATTGCATGTGGCATATCATCCATCGCAACAGTTGGTCATCCAACTTAGTTTTATTTAATTTCTGTCTTTTGGACTAACGTTTACAATTGGCGTTTACTTCTGCATACAGGTGTGTTTGTGTGGAGAAAGACGGCTACTACACCAACGGAACCGTCGCGTGTCAAAGTATGTGATCCAAGATTTTGTGCTCACACGAGCTTGTGTGTATAAATTTTGCAAACGCGCAGCCATTTGTTGAACGTTCGAATATACAAACAATCTTGAAACCCTCTCTTCTTTTCATATGCTACTTTTTGATTGTTCAATTTATTCAATATTCCGGAATAAAATTGAATGCAGAGTGCGCAGACTGTGGACAGTACCCAATGATGTCGCATTGCACTACATCACACGACACACGCTGTCTGTGTCCACCTGGGTGGACTGGAAATAATTGCGAGTACAGATGTCGCATGCCTGACAACTGTCTGGCTGTCCCAGATGACCAGCTATATATCAGTAGTAATCAAAATGGTATTATATGAGCATACATGTGTGTATGCACTTACACATGATTATGCATGTTATTATATATTTATTAACTGTTCTTATAGCTAGAAACATACTGTAACCTACATACCTACGCTCACATATATATGTGTGTATATATACCTAAACATTGAAAGCTATACGAGCATACATGTGTGTATGCACTTGCGCATGTTTATGCATGTTATTGTATATTTGTTGACCGTTCCTATAACTAGAAACATGCTGTAACCTACATACATACATATATACATACATACATACACACATACATACGTACAGTGCCACATTATTTATATACATACACACACCCAGGCACACACACGCGCGCGCTCACATATATTTTTATATATACATACATAAATACATACATACACACATACCACACACACATATATATATCACTCTCACTTCTCACTTTCACTCTCACTCCCACTCCCACTCCCACTCTCACTCCCACTCAATCAAACTCACTCACAATCTCGCTCTCGCTCTACCTCTCACTCTCATACTCTTGCTCTCGCTCTCGCTCTACCTCTCTCACTCCCATACTCCACAGTGACGCTCACACCCTCTCACTCTCACCCATGCTCGAACTCCCACACTCACAATAACTACTCACACTCACATTCATACTCATACTTATACTCACATTTGCAAATAACCAGAAACCATCTCAATTGCGCACACGGATTCAGCAGAATTAGATTCTGGTGCGGATGTTTTCCTGATTTGTTCGTTCTCTACAACAGACTATTCCCTTGGGTTGACCTGCGCCCAGTGCAAGACAGGTTTCTTCAGGAACGCTCAAGGATCCTGTTCAAGTATGTTTCTTGACATCTGTGTTCGGGTTGGAACACGTATTTAACGTACACAATGTGCGCCAATCTAGTACCTAGTACACATGCAAAGCGAGAAATACAAGTACAACTTATAGATATAGCATTCCTAAAACTTGTTTGTAGTTTGAATACGATCCTAATGAGTACACATTTCCATGCATCTAAATACATTTATTTAGAATGTAACACGTGTACAGCGGGGGTAGTGGTCACACCGTGTACGGACGTGTCAGATGTTGTCTGTAAATGCCAGACGAAGAAAACAGGTGTCGATTGTACTCAAGGTATGTGCATTGCATGGTTATGTGTGTTTACGCGTATGAATATTATATTTACCGCTAACACGCGCCTATGCTCACGTACGCCTACATATAAGAACGCACACAAACATACACATGTACGTTCCTTTGCACGTGCACGTATACACATGCACACTTCGTACAAACATATATCACATATGTACACGTAAACGCACACGCAGGTACACCAGCAATTATAGGGACATACCTGCACGCTCGAGCAAAGGCATACACACAAGTATATTGCCACGACAGTCGCGAAGCACACGCATATGCACACGAACACGCACAATATCGCTTTAACTCTCCCACTCCTGTAATCTTTCACTATTACCCACACTTCAGAGTGCCAACAACCTGAGGGCTGTATGTATCCAGATTCAAGGACCTTGGACCACTGTTTATATGATCTTGTCGATTTGTCGATGAACGTCACGTGCATTGCTTGTGATTCTAACGACTACTTCAAAGCTGTGCGCACGCACAACAACGTTACTTGGCAATCTTGCAATGGTGAGTCTTTTGTGATTACGGGTGTAATATATGTATGGGTCATCAGTGTGTATCCTTATATGCGCAATGGCCAACCTTTGCTGGATTGAGTGCTAACTTCGATTTTTCATGTTATTTAATACTGTAGAAACGACAATATGTAATTCCTGGCAGATGGAGTTTATTAAAAGCACCAACAGCAGCGATCGTACTTGCCAAGGTATACATGTACATTTTTATTCTTACATAAACATACATAAATATACGTGCACATGCGTACATGCACGTATTAATAGCTTAAAATTTCATTTCAAGAATTACAGCAATGGACGTAGTTGTGAATCTACTATTGAATATGTCGTTGTGCATGAAACATGAGTATATGTATGTACAATTGTGCACATCCATGCTCATGTGCGTGGTAATTCTCCTATGAAGTGCCAGGATACATACACGTATATGCACTATTTATCCATAAACAGTTATAAAACCGGTGTGGCTCCTGTATGAGTACGCCAACGAGTACAATGAGACTACCTTCTGGATGATGGAGAGTGAACTCACTGGCGCTATAGGCACATATCTACAGACGTACGCTCTCAGTGACAGACTAGCCAATGTATGCAGACGCACACGTGTATATGCAACATCTTTACGCTTGACTTTCACTTGCACACACGTGCGCATATACAAGCATATGCACGACGTGCGCATGTGTGTGTGAATGGGATTATATACCTGACGTATTTAGATGCATGATATTCAAGCACGATATATACAAGACGTGTACATACAAGTGTTGTGTGTGTGTGTTGATTTGTGAGTAATACACTCTGGTACACACACTGAGATACCTAATGCTGAAACATGAGGCATATGTGATACAGTTTTTATATTAACTTCCTTATACGAACATCGCCCATATATATGATCTGATCTATTACTACTTGTTTACGTGTTAGTTATGTCTACTTGCGTTAGTTCATCAATGTTCTATTATGCATCACTTTTATGTGATATATGACAATTAAAAACAATGCGAACACCTCCCCATTTTTATGTTAGGTGCACGAACAGTCTGACGAATATACGTATATCCTCTCAATGCCATACGAGGCTGCAGATGCGCTGGTTAGTATGGTCGCTGAAGGTTACAATGGAATTAGCGACATGAACATTTCTTCGGTACGTTCATGTGAACATGTATACTGTAGGGACTTACTTGCTTGGTATATCTATTTTGCTGTTTGTGAACAATTGATAGTATTGGGTTCATACTCATCCCTGTTCCAGATTTAGAATCATATTTATATTTATATATCCACATGGAAAAGCAGCATTCATGTGCATGTACTCCACAATTTGTTTCTCTTTATCGATCATCACTGCATCACATACACAGGTACGTGCTGGATTCAACTCTTCGGCAGAAAATACTACTCAATGGCCACCGCCACTCATGTGAGTTTATAAATATACGAATACAACGTATATATTATGTAGATACACATGTGCGAACACGACACATGCATGTGCGACACGTACACTAGCATGTAGTCGTTTTTTTAAAGATCTTAGCGTGTGCGTTTTGTGGACTTGCCGCTGTGGTTTGAAAAATCTGTGTCTTGAACACACATTACAAACATTCATACACGTCAACGCTACATAATGTGCGTACATCTGGAATGTTTATACACAAATGGTGCTTCACATACATATCGTAAACCCCCACAATCTCAAATACACAAACGGATTGGATCGCAGACAACACCATACACATACTTATGTACACATTCATAACGCATATACACTTATTCTATGTATACGTACGTGTACCTTGTATGCATATAAATCACCATATACACGCATATGTATACTGACACAGTCTACATCGCACTTACAGAACGGATACGGAAACTTCTTCTTCACCAGCTGTGTCCTATATAATTGGGATTTCATCTGCGTTGGGAACGGCGATTTTGGTTCTTATTGTTGTGTTTGTATTTCAAAGAAAGGATAGACGCAGACATAGAGATGAGAAACTAATGGTGGAGAGAGCTATTTCGAAGATTCGGAAGGTATACAACTTGCGTGTATCTATATATTAATGTCCCTATAATATATTGTGCACAGCTGAGTATCTCATGATCAAGAAAGTAATCACTGTGCAACGATTTGGGCTTATTTATATGTATATTCATTCTTTTGTTTCATATGGCGTGTTTCTTGTAGAATCACGTGTGGATGGAAGCAAACTCCAAAGGTGCGAAAGAGGCTCTCGAGGCCCTCAGGTATATACGTACATAGCTTGCAGTTGAGATATATTTTAGAATATTCTCGAATAGTGTATATATGTCTGCATTTTATAAACAACAATCGATATGATACACAAAATACTCGTGGTATGCATGTATGTGACGCATGAATGTTATGTATGAATGTCTAGGAAAAAGTTGACCGTGTATTTTGAAGTCCCCGTTACTGATATAAGAATCTTCATCTTGTGTGGTTGCATCAAATACTTGTGCCTGCATGTGTATGTGTGTAATATGCATGTATGCGTCCGTTTTGTATGCGTATATTGCACATGGGTGCATGGCAAAATATATGTTTGCTGTGCGGTACATGACAGGTTGTAGACACACTGTCTCGCGCTCCCAACCACATCTACTCGTACACCCATGTGCACCCAAGCCTCCACTATCATCTCCACTTACTACACCACACTCACACCCACACCTGCCGTATATAGATTGCAATCGGATATTTGGATCGATAGTAGGTCTTTCGCAATACTTGAGTCTCTGGGAGAGGGGACCTTTGGGAAGGTGCGCGTGTTTTTATCGTTATAGTTCATATATAAATATTGTAGTGTAGTCTGTACGTGTAAGTACGTGCATGTGGGTAGAATTGATTTTTCAACCGAAACTGTGTTGAGTGCGTATCGTATTTTGTCCTTGTTTGCAAACAAAATACAGCAATATGTATGTATATCTGTGTATGCTCGTGTGCAAGTAGATGTTCTCATTAACACGGGCGTATAATTCCTCTCAGGTGTACCGAGGTGTCGTCTTTGTGAACGAATGTGCAGTTGTTTGTGCTGTGAAGACGGTCAAACAGCCCAACACAGAAAAAGAGGTACGCATATATTGGCGAAAAACAAGAAGATATTATATCGTAGCTACCCAGCCTGTAGCACAATTGTCGTGCCTTTATTTGTTGCCCACGGAAACAAGGACACTTCAATAGCTCTATTACATAACGCTAGTTCATCTGCAAATTTTATATTCCATATAGTTTGTATGAGTAAAACATACGAAGGTACGTGTGAACTTTGCATATATACTTGCGTCTGTGCAATACACTTATATATAAGCATGTTTGCGGAGGGGATCCAACAAAACCTTACCGTACTGTAGTGTTCATGTGAAGTTTGTATAATTTGTTCTCTGTACTTATACTAATGTGTCTGAATACACGTCTATATAAGACCCTGTTTGCCGAGGAGATCCAGCTATTGCAGCAATTGGACCATCCGAACATAGTGCGAGTCCTCGGTGCATCAAAAGGAACTATTCACTCCAACGAGTCTGTAGAGAATCCAACCTCACAGGTGTGTGGGCGTGTACGGTATGCATAGGCACGGTAGTTGTTATATGTACAAGTTTTCCTTTCGTTTGTTTTGATGCACTTATCTGTATATATAGTAATGTCCAATGAATTATTTTTTGTACTGTTCTTTATTTTATTTACAGCATTCGTGTACTCATACATTGAATCTGTCAGCATCGTCACACATCCTATCTACACCCGATTTGCACTGTTCATTTGCCAATGTACCTACCCCTCCCTCCAATTGGCTCGAAACGCATGCACCTATATACACACACATACAAGCATGCTCTGTACTGGCCAAGCGACAACTCTGGACTCACATTCCCGTTTTCAATTCCACTCTCTCGCTCAATTTAACCTTCGTGTAAACAATTACTTGTACTCACTCTCCTACACACAGCTATGCATGTTGCTTGAGTTCCTTGACATGGGAGACCTACAAACCTACCTGAAGTCAAAGGACGGTACGCTACCTCTTGATGCGTTGATTTGGTACGTCCAGTACATAGCGTGTTCAGAATCTTCATCACGCACAACGCAAAAACTGTACACGTGTTGAAACGTAGTAGATAGATATCTTACTTAGTACATAGATTAACAGGTGTTATGTGGACCTGTGCCTGCGTTCGCGTGCTCGTAAAGTGTGTGAGTGGGAAAATACAAAAGAGTATGTGCTAGTAAGTACGTGAGAACATTTGGCCTCGGCCGATTCAACAAAAAAGTGTCAACGGTACACTCAACATCTACTAACAGAATACACTGAACAGCACTTCTATCTATATCTGCTGATCAAACACAGCCAGTGAAAGCAGGAGCGTTGAAAACCTTAAGACTATGTTCAATCTATTTTATTATAACTCTATTTTGCGATACGCCATCACGCAGGTACGTATATCAAATATCGAAAGCACTGGCGTATCTAGCTCGTTTGGGTGTGATTCATAGAGATGTAGCTGCACGAAATGTGTTATTAGGGACTGCGGTAGATGATGGTGACGGTTATTTCGTTGCTAAACTCAGTGATATGGGCCTCGCTCGCATTGCCAATACTGAAGGCGTATATCATAAGGCCAGTGAAGGTGGTCTACTCCCCGTCAGGTACGTGTTCTTGGCGCTTTGTCAGTCTCGTGTGGATGTGATGAACATTATAGTTCACGTAGCTTGAAGTCCGAACATTTTGTTACTGTTTGTGGTTGCTTCGTCCCTTATCAGTTCCTCGTTCGCGCACACGTCTATGTACAAGTACTTTGCACACACATATACGTATACCGTACACATATACATATCCCATACAGGTACACATACACATACACATGCACATACACAATACACATATTTACATGCAGATGGATGGCTCCTGAGTGCATCGAAGACTCGTTGTACACCGAGCAATCAGATGTGTGGGCGTTCGCAGTGACAGCATGGGAGATATTCACGTACGGAAGAGTGCCGTACGATTTCCTCACGGCCACACACCAAATACGAACAGCTCTACACCATGGTATCAGACTCCAACCGCCTAACAACATGCCAGATGCGGTATGTGTGGGAACGGAGCATATATTGAATATGCGTTGGTGATGAGTAGAGAGAACATACTGAGATTTTAGTCCACGCAACGTAGATGGAGCCATACAAAACTATGACACGGGAATATGATACTCACCCATGCAGATGCGTAATCATTTTTCTTTCGTTCTTCTGCTAGCACGTACCTTACACATAGATATTACGTAGCAAATATTCCTTAGCGTTTTCATACGTATATACATGAATGGTTTATTTTACAGGTGTACCGGTTGCTTGCACTGTGTTGGGACGATGATCCTGAGTTTAGGCCAACAGCAGCTTCTCTGGAGGCATTGTGTGGTGATATGTTCCAATACTCACTACAGCTCAGAAGTAACATTGGTGAGACGGCTATGATCGGCAGAATGGATTGTAAGTGTACACGTAAACACAGAGGCAGAGAGAGATACACCGACGCAAACTCTCTCGATACTTGCGAAATACCACATCCGTAGTGATTCGCTCTTACTCACTCACATTATATCACCCCTCAAAGCAATATTCTATGCCTTTCTCTCGATCTCTTAAGCAGGTCAAGAACAACGCAACAAGTCGAAGAAAAGCAAAACGAAGAAGCCCAAGAGTAAAAGTGACAAGAACGAAGATGGCCTGACAATGAGTAGCATACGTCTTCTGGATGAGGCACATGATGTCGACTCAACCATAGGCAATGATAATCATGATAGTAATCATCATACGAGTAGGTATGGACCTTCAAGTGGACATCAAAGTGAGGAAGGTCGTGTGGCCGTATTATTTCCGGATGCTGATTATTTTACGAATAATCGGGCAGAGAAGGAATTTTACCCTCATCAATTTGCGGCCTATGATGAACCAATGACGTCCGGTATCAATACAATGGACGAGGAAGGATGGCCTATGGAATTAGAGAACACAGCAGCATTTGGTGAAGCTAGACCTAATGAGGACAATAATCAATTACGGGTATGCTTCTGTGAATGTTTATTTACGTCTGCTGCGTATGTGGCTAAGAGGGTATGAGTGTTGTGTGGCAATATGTTTGTGTTGGACTGTGTGTGAGTGAGACATTGTATGAATTTGTCGAGGCCCGGCCTAGACATGATCTATTGCTCAACCTGGTACTGGTGGATGTAAAGAGATGAGATCATCTCCTACTCTACCCCGTCTCTATCTGATTCCCGACTAATACGTATGTATGTTGTCTTCAAGTGCCTATGTTCTGTACACGTTTGGGTTGTTCTATCTAGCATCTCTTTCTTACTGTTCCTCGGCTATGTGAACTAACGCGCAGATTGAGTCCCACTACACCGAAATCCAACCAGCGTGGCGTATGACTCAAAGTGGCCTTTTCGACAACGATGACATCGACCAGTCTCAATCCCAGAATCGACCTCATTCTGAAGATGGAAGCCAGTTGCATAATCATAGTACTAACAATTACAATAAGATGGACATGAACATTAATAATCCATTCAACGAGGCAAGTCCCAGCACTCTGTACGATCAGACACGACTCGAGAGTATGCCCATTGCCAATCCATCCAATGTGCACAACACACTAGTATCGTCTCCTTTTGTACCAAAATTGAATCAAGGCCACGTGTTCTCGAATCTTTCACTGGGTGGAGTAGATAAAGACAATACTACCCATGCTAGTAACATCACACCAACCCGGAATATGCAAAGTAGAGCGAAGATGCATGTTGTGGGTATGACAGATGTCGGCACAGACAGTATAGAGATGCGCAAAATGCAAAGTCTTAAAAGTTTGAATAGCGTCAAAAGTTCTAAAAGTGGTGAAAGTTTTGCCAGTGGCAACTCACTGAGTATAAGCAATCGGCATAGAGCTAACTCTGTTTATTCGCAATACCGTGCCTCGGGTGGTATGTATGTATGTATGTATGTGTTGCACTCTTTTATGCGTAGGTGCTCATGTGCATTTGAGTTTGGTTTACTTCATAGTCTAGAATTTTTAGTTTGAGAAACAAATTGCAGTTGAGTATACACGTGTTAAAGATATCGCTTCGGAGTAGTGCGAGAATGTGTGACTTTATTTCCTTGTTGTAATATACAGAGCCAATTTCCACATGATACGTTATCTTGCAAGCATGTGAGTATCTCACTTGCAGTAAGTTTTTGGATTCCAATGTTTTCTATACAACAATTTGCACTCAATCAAGTTTGATTTGTACACGAACTCTAGAGCGCGACCCGGAAGAAACCAATGCGAATCTCACAGGTATTCAGTTGTCGTTAATGGAACACGGTTTGAGAAAGCGCAAAGTATCTACAGTTAGCTCGAGACTGAGGTATGCTAAATTAAAGATATATACATGCCTGCTATGTGCACATAAGACCCCTATGGATTCTATAGTTTAGCCTGCATGTATACTTTTATGCGTATATAATGGAGTATTCTGGATATATGCAGTACACCCACACCTACGACCCGAGCTCTCACTCTCGCTGTCGCAAGTGTGCGCGCGTTTATCCAACAATATATGGAATTCACATCGATGAGCATCACTTGCGTTACTATGCAAGCCAGCATTGTCTCAAAATTCACTCACTCATTCTTTCTCACTCTCTTCCTTGCCTGTCTTTTTTTGACACTTGTGCATACGTTGAAACACCAGGGGAGCAGCGCTGACGACTGACAGAGACATGTCGCGGCGAAGATCGAGCACTGCTGCCTTTGCATGGAACGCAAGAGATCGATCTCTGTCCCGTGGTCGTGCGAGCACATCGCGCACGTCATCGCATGGTTCACATCCGCATACCGACATGCACGCACTCGCCCAAGCAGACATATACACGCATGCACACATGAATGCGTCATCAAAGACAGATGAAAGTGGTGGATGTGCGGCACCAAACCAGAAAGACAAATCCTAGCCCACACGAATAGGGTAGATACATAGTAGCAGCATAGGATGCATACACTTACTTACACACACACTCTTGGCTTCAACACTCCACCAATAGAAAAGTTCCTACATAGTTATGTATGTATGTTTTCATATTCTCGTCAATTGAAACTACACTTGTATGTTTGGATGGCATGGACGTACGAGAGTATGAGAATATGACAGTGCAATAATTGTAAATATAATAATAATATGTATTGTGCGCTACTAAGTTGGCCACCGGTATGGAGAATGATGGTTACATAAGCAATTAGATATACGTGACATTGTTAACATCTAGTAGGAGAGATGGTAGGCATTGTATGTCAAGTATCTCAACTACTACACGTTTCATACTGGGTACATTGACATACGCATGTTTATGTGTGTATGTAGTTAATTTTTTCCACTAGTGGACTGCGATAGTGTAAAACAGACACGTGTATATGATAAATGAATCTATTTAGTAAATTAAAACAATAACCCACGTAACATCAACATTTGAGTGCAATAAGATACGACTATATAAAGATCTGTAAGGGACTATCATATATTTATTTCGACATGGAAGTGTAATCCGGTCTGTAGAAGTGGTTATCATAATCGGGATAATCTCTTGCATTCCTCGAATCATACGAGTATAAGACGCGAGTGTATGTATAGCAACATACCTGAACAACAGACAGTGAATGTGTTTCACTCATCAAATTGTTTTGCTGTTGAACTTAAAGCGGGTAAGCGAATCACTGCTACTTACATGTTTCTCTAACAGAAATCTTTACTACCGAGAATGTCGTTAAGAGCTAACGACATAGAATCAGCAGCATCATTTTGCCTGCGTTACGTTGGCTGTAATGCTTGCTTACCTTGAGAAACGCAGTTGAAACCACGTGCACGTGCCACGTGTTTCGAGGAACATTTAACATATTAAGGTTTTCATTGGTAGGTATAGGCCGTTGCCGTGTCGTTGTGTGAGAAAGTAATGACTATTATTGGTTCTATTTTAACTTATCTTCGATTAGAGACGGTTAATTTTAACATCAAAGGCACCTTTCCTGGCACGAGGGGACCACATGCCGATTGAACCACATGACTTACCTTATCGCACAGTGTGTGTGTGTATGTTTGTTTGTGTGTGTTTGTGTATCTAATGAGTCTGCAGAAGCCGATTTCAGGACAGACTCTTTAGCCACTACTGTTATAAGTCTACTTGCTGCCTGTGTTGGAAGTGTGTGAATGCAACATTCTCTGTGTACACGTGTGTGTGTGTTGTCGAAAAAGTCAGCTTCATCGCAGTATCTCCGTATGAGTGCAACCGCCCATACCCGAACATTCAGAATTACAACGATGGCTTCCTCTGCTTCTGTAAAGAAAGGTAGATATATATTGCTATCCAGTCATGGCAAGTGTGCATGAACAACACGTTTATATAGATGTTGTATTTTCGAATCAATCAATTCATGCGTAAACAAGAATGAATATAAGAATGAATGTTCATTCGCTCACTAATATATACATAATTCCAATACAGTCTATGCGACAATACCAGAGGTTACACAAGCAACTGCTACATGGGTAGCGGGCTTGAAACCACCATCAGAAACACGCGGGATGAAGGTACAGCAAATATGTGTACATTATTATAGCACGACTTGTCATGTATAGGTAGTAGTACCCCACGGCCTTCAAAGGAATAGTGAAGACCGCAGATCACCATAGATTTTTCAAGACCTACCTGTATCTGCCCTGTATTTCACCATTCCCGTAATCTCTCTTATGAGTTGCACAAACACCAGCCGAGTATGGAGTTGCGCGCACAGTTGCGCACGCTTGTGCACAACGCAGACGTACACACAAATGCACACCGGACATAAAAACTGGCATAGTACTAATGTCATCATTGTATGAATTTAGGTGTTGGATCGTTCAAAATTCGCAACAACAGTTACTGTCAAAGCATTGCGTGTTGCTGCGAAAGACTGCAGTGGATTTGTCAAGGCAATCCGCCCGGCATTACTTAACATGCCAGTACGTGCGTGTGTCCACATAGTATCGCCGTCTTATTGTGCCTATTGTATAGGCCAAATTTGTATATTCTGTATACTGAGAAACCACGCCTCCATTGACATGTACACTGACATGTATACGTATCTACCTTATGAGTTACATTTACGCGCATGTGGTGTTTTGACGGCTCTTACTGGCAGTTCACAGTAATAATAACACTAATTTATAGATTAACCGTTACACTTGATATCTATTAATATATATTAACATACCACAAAATTCACTCGTGATATATTCTCCCTATGTCTTCACAGAGAATGCGCAACATTATTGCAGACCCCGAAACACAAACAAACAAGACTGTACGTTTGGTTCTTCTTAGTCCAGTCGTTAATGAATTATCACAGTTACCGACGGAAATGCAATCATATATTTCAGCAAGAGAGACGTCTATTGTATCCCACACACTCCCGCTCAGTTATGAGTATTGGTCAGGGTCAGATGTATTGAGCGCTATTCTCCCACAGGGATCAGATGAGGTAGGCATGGGACGCATATATATGTTTAAACGTACAATTGCATAACATGAGCTGTTTTACAGTGCACTTTTATACTTGTTTGTAGTGTATATATACATACATCATCATATATATACGTATGAATGATGTCTAAAATTGGAAATGCATTGACGAAGTATCCATCATACTCCATGCTACAGGGGACAGTATCTGGTTTCGAGACTATTGGGCATATAGCACATTTCAACCTTCGTGAGAGTTACTTACCCTTTCGTAATATAATTGGAGACGTGATCATCGACAAGAACCCGCATATTAAAACTGGTAAGTGTGTGTACATATGAGAACGGTACATTTGACTTCATATGCGTATGTCTGCCCACGTGCAAATCACACACACACGCACATACATATATATGGAAATCAAAGTAGATAACCTGGAAGTTCCCAGATATCTCTTGTTTACAGCGTGAACGCTCTATGGAGGTACCGTATATAATTATATATTTGTCTTCTCCGAGTCGAAGACAGATATAAGGATATTCGCACTCCTGCGTCTACTACCTGAATGCATATCTACGTTTACTAGCCACTGTTACTCCATATGTAGTAATCGCTCTATATACAAGTGCAGACACGGATACTCACATTCTATTCTATGTGGTTCATTTTTCGTATCTCGATGGCGTTGACAGTTGTAAATAAACTTGGAAGCATCGACACGACATTCCGGTTCTTCAAAATGGAGGTGAGCTGTAGCTTGTTTAAATCATCATTCCTTCTACACAATAACCCCATTCACCACACGGATACCCTTTGGATTTTATTTGCACGGCTCATTGCATCGTACTTCTGTTTCATCTTAATTTTGCAGATTTAGTACACTGATGGATCATTGCACGCTGATAACCTTTTTTTGCCTTTGTGTACGCGTAGGTATTTCTCACCTTCTCTTATCCTTTGTCTGATTAGGTCATCGCTGGTGAAGAAAACTTTTTCACAGAAGTGAAAGAGAGTGGTTGCACATTCCAGTTCGACTACTCAAAAGTGTACTGGTAAGTCGAAGTGCACAAGTTTTTGATACACATGAATTGCGAAGGACTGAGTGTGTTCGTACAAGTCATTGGGTATATGTGCATACTTGAGATTACTTTTATACTTAGCGTATCATGCAAGTACCAGCTATAACGGAAATGACGACAGCGCACTCAAGTGTACGTACCCAAAATCAATACTTCATTTCGGTGATTGTGCAGGAATTCTAAGCTGAGCACTGAACACGGTCGACTGCTCAACACCTTCTCAAAGAATGACGTCATCTGTGACATGATGGCTGGCGTCGGTCCCACTGTCATACCTGTACGAAAGCAGTTGTGTTAGTCGCAGTAATTTATAATCGTATAATGCTCTGTATGTGTACAGATGTTCTGTTTATGTGCACATTCTTGTGTGAAGCAGAGTATAATTTGTTGGATACATACTCAGACCATCTACCAATGAAGCTTTCTATTTATAAAGTATCGTTTTACGCATATGGAAGTTTTTGTAATATTTACAAGTGCTGTTTTTAATTATATCTTTGCTTGTATTTGCAGGCCTGTAAGAGAGGAAATATTGTGTACGGAAACGACCTGAACCCGGATTCGTATGCCGCAATGGTTACTAACGCTTCGAACAACAAGGTAAGACTATACATGCACGCTCTGGGACGTACACTAGGAGAATCTGCAACCCAGTGGAGATTGGTTTATATTGCCATACAAGAGTTGATGTTGCAGAGGTTTGTAAAAATGTATTTTTTGTGAAATTGACCTAGTATATCTCATACCCGCCTCATCTGTTCTTATATGCACACTCAAGCGCAACACTCGGATGTGTGCATGTAGCACACCACCCAACCGTAAATTTGGTTTTCTCCCCTGTTTTCTAGCTTACTCACATAGTCGCTTCTTCCTTTCACTTCTCTGCAGTTGAAGGCTGGTAGATTCCATTTATTCAATAAGTGTGCACGCCAATTTGTGCGAGATCTTGTAGCAGGATACGAACATACTGGTAAGTGCATCATCACTGATGAAGGATTCATTCGTACGTCCAGTATGTCTATCATCGCACACATTTACGATTGGAAGTAGTGTGAATGTGTCTGTTGTGAACGTTGCAACGTATTTCGTACGAGACGTCCACACTCATGTCTATCAGTATATTTCACACCGATTTCCATACTCTCAAATGCGAATGAGTGTTGTGTACGAGCTTTCGCAAAAGTCAACACGGTCGCATAAATTCATAAATACTCGCATACTCACCCGTGCTACACAGAGACGCCGGTCGTACCTTTCACACAAGTGATTATGAATCTCCCCGCCAGTGCGATCGAGTTCTTGGATGTGTTCGTCGGTCTATTCGCATATAGTAAAATTGTGAGTATTTACATTCTAAACTGCGACAGCATTCCTAAACACTGATTTGTTAGTTCCTATCACTTGAGTGATCGTATATAATGTTGTAAAATTCCATACTCTGTTGTGCCCATATGGTATTACTGACGATGGGGTGTTATTCCTTCTTGTGAGACGTATGTGCAGTACATCGTAGAATCTAGACTGACGAAAAATATGTATTATGTATGTCTTTACTACACTTCATGTGGCGATATTTTATTTGCAGAAGCCCGAATCTCTCCCTTTGATTCATTGCTATTGCTTCTCCTCAGATCCAGATCCAACAAAGGTGTGCAAAATACTTGTTACTCTGTGTATGTACATGGTTATATTTGTGTAAGGAATGCACACCATTTCTATCTTCGTTGCAATGATGTGTGTTCATTTACTCGTTTTCACTAAAATCGTGTTGCCATTCAATGAGTCTGACTTGTTCATATTCTCATGATCCTCAGGATATTAGACAAAGAATTGAAACCGTTGTCAAGTATAAGTTTAAGTCGGATGATGGATTGAGGTATCAACCAAACCATATAACCTCATTATGCGTACGCAATCTTTCAGTACACGTCTTTTGTTTTCAGACGAGAGTTCCTATGCCATGCAAACATTATGCACACTCAACTATACTCTTTTGTTCTTCTATTTCATTGTCGGTGTTTCTATATTACATATTTTCTACCATGATGGTTTGTAGGCAAAACATTTCGGATTGTACAGTCGTTATTCATAAATTATTGCGCTTTATCTATTAAAATTGTGAAAGAGGAATCTGGTATGTACTCTTAACCTCACCGTCGTTACCTTTTTCTCTAATACGTATGCAGCATATACGATGTCCGTGATGTGGCACCGCTAAAACGAATGTATTGCGCTACATTCCCACTCCCACCAGAAGTGGCATTTAACCCACAAAATGTGAGCGCGAGTGTAAAGCGTTCGTCAGAATCAGGTGACGTTGATGAAAGAAAAGAATCTCAAAGTAAGAAAGCAAAACATGAAACCATAGTATAGGCACATAATCTTGCTCATATGGAGTGTTGACCCTGGTATACCAAAACAACGTCTGGAATAAATTGATGTAAACTATTTACTTGGTTGACGCTACGACCGTCGGCATTTGCCATTGCCAGACGTTTACTGGCGCGGAAAACTACCATACTTTGCCACTACTAAAATTATAACCGAGTATTCAAATTTTGAATAGTTTTTTATGTACCAATGCTACCAACAACGAACGAAGAATCTTTGCATGAGAAAGTGGGAATACATTTACGGAAGTAAATACCAAATACATAACCGTAACGTTCCATGAATGGAAGTACACACCATGTCCTCATTAATATGTGACTCTGTAAGTATACACTGTAAGACTACAAAGCACCAATATGAAATTTGATACAAAGCCGACGTGTTCCCACGCTCTGTTCATGTTTACCTCAGGTCAACGACCATCGCACACCGTCACCACATGCAAATGGCCTTGTTCACCTCATACACTGCAGTGGGAGAGGAGTACGAACGTAGCGGTTGTAGCGCGTAGAGGGGGGAGAGATAGGGCGAGAATGTGTTTGTGTGTGTGTGTGTGTGTGTGTGTGTGTGTGTGTGTGTGTGTGTGTGTGTGTGTGTGTGTGTGTGTGGTTGTGTGTTTGTATGAACTCGCGCTGTGAGACAACCGAAACTCCGTTTCCAACGTATTTCGTCGCATCGTGCTATGCAGTCGACAAACGAAGTCGTCGGCATACTCTTCGGCCGCATCGCAGAACAGACTGTAACGTCATCGTTACAACACAAACACACAAACACGAACACAACGCACATACACACACAACACGCATACACACATACATACACACACATACACATACATACATACACGTACTCTAACACCTCACATACATATACACGTATTGACTGAACTATACATACATGCATACACCCATATAGACAGCGACTGACAGCTACACGTGCGTGTAGAGTTACGTGCATACATGCTCGTCACTTCATGGCTCCACGCGTTCGTAGATCCATAAATCCACGTACACATGCAGATGTAAATACGTGCGCCATTGTTTACGTATATATTCAAAACTGTTGTAGAGTATTTTTATATTAAATCCATCTATGATTCATAATGAGCGAAAAAGATCAAGCGCGAAACGAGACCGCTCACGTTGGTGTGCGTGATGTAAAGGAGAGAGATTTGCCTGTTGATGCAAAATCTAATATGAATCCTAAAAGCACCTCTATAATCACTTACAATGACCTTGGCGGAAGTGATGTGACTTTAGGAACACCAAGTTCCAAAGTTACGGAGGTAAATAAGTTGGAACCTTATCCTAGATCAAAGCGCCATCCGTAAGTCTGTTTATGTGAGGTGTATCGTTGTCCGTGTTGTATGTTATAGCATGAGAAATTCAACATCTCATTGGTACCAAGCCCTTGGTGAAGTTGTGAGACTTATCTCAACGCTTAAAATTAATTACCCTGACTATGAATTTATAGAATATAAGCTGCGTCAAGTGTCTCCCACTACTCGTGTAGATGCCTGTGAATACCAATACAAGCTAATCAACCTACCTGCTGCTAGTATATTGCTAGCTTTCACTGTCTGCTTACCGCACACGCCACATGCAAGTAGTTGTATGTACAAATGTACATGTGAATGCATGTATATCTGAGGTTGTCGACATATGCACGTGGTGTTTGTAGCCTATTCAAGTTTTTTCATAAATAATGTCATTCATTGCGCAGGAGCCCAAAAGTTCATCGTGTAGCTGATTGTGGAAGCGATACTTTGGAGCGACAGCATTCATCCCCTTCGCTAGTACCAAGAATGAAAAAGAATTTCTCGCTCAGTAACTTGGGGTATTTATTTTATCGTGCCGCAAATATGTTGTCACAATAGCGTAGTATGTGCTAGTGCATGAGACTTATGTTTACGCCTTTGTGTATGTATCTATGCGTAATATGTAAAGAGTGTGGCGTGCTTGTGTATTTGATCATATCTGTCATTGCTAGGTGGTTAAGTGCGCAACTAGTAATTTCGAAGAAGAGATGCTCACCCAAAGAGAATTCTTAAACTCCTATATTAAAGCAACAACACAACGTGTTCATAAATGCATATGTCAGGGCAAAGCTGAATCGGTCTCATTCGGAGAGGAACTTTGCACGTTCTGGTACAAAAGATGCCTCTGTCTCGCATGAAAACATGCACTCCGAAATGGGGGACTTGCACAAGTCCCAAAGTAATCTTAGTACTAAAGGGAGTATGTTTATCAAGCCACCTTCATCCCCGTTAAAGCTGGCGATGTGGGCAAAGTTACTATTCACACGTATGTATATTATATTACACACGCATGCTATTATTCGCAATTGCATGTTCACCACACAAATGCATGCTTACACCCATACTCACACTTGTGTATAGGTTCAAGTGAATCTGCCTGTGATGTAATATCGACGCTTGCCTCTGAGCCCGGATTTCATTTCGACGTTACGCAGTTCACCCAGATAAAGCAGATTGGAAGTGGAGCGTATGGTCGTGTTTTATTGTGCAATCATGTTTTGACCAACAAGAAGGTATAAAATAGATATCTCCCATGTTATGCTAGTTTGTGAATATATATGTATACATATGTATAATGCGTTGCAATGTTTGTACGCCTTTTAATGCGACCAAGTAGTATAGTGTATACGACATGTCCTTTTAGATGTACACAGTAGTTATTTGTCTGCGGGTTGTTATGCCTCGCACGACCTTTAACCGTTGAAACCTTACTTTATAATGAATAATACAGGTGGTACTGAAAGTGGTTGAGAAGAGTGTTATTAAGGGGAAGCATATGAAGCATTTACTGGTATAGAGATTTTGGCTGTCCACTGATGGTTTCTTGTGATGTGATGTTTAGTTGGCTACTTAGTTCCAAGTATAGACGACGAAAGTCGGCAAGAACAATGCTCTAGTCATATATATGTGCATGTTTTTGTTTGGAATATGACAGCTCTGCCTTTGGATGAATGTGCATCGTGCTCTATTAGCTAGGGAGTTATACGTTTTTGCTGAAACTAGTTAGGCTTTAATTGCCATTCATCGAAGTGTTGATATCTTCTTTGTACACTACTATCACAGGATGAGAAAGAAACTCTGAAAGATATTGCAGTTCACAGATCACCATTTTGTGTAAAAACAATTGCCGCATTTCAGGTACCATAGTTCACTACCAATCCCTATTCTTGGACATGAAAACGGAAAGATTTATTCACCATGCAATATATACTCGAAATACTTGAAATTATGAAGCTTTGACCTACACATGCACACTAATGCGAAGTCAATCGCACATGTTGACATCAGGATGGCAAGTACTTTTACTTTGTGATGGAACATGTCTCAGGTGGAGAGATTTTTGCACATTTACAAGCATCACCCAGCCACCGGTTCAGCGACAAGAGAGCCAATTTTTATATATGTGAAGTCATTCTAGCTTTAAAATATTTGCATGAAGAAGGAGGAGTGGTTTATAGGTATGCTATGTGCTCTTTGTGTGACTTGTATGTTTTAATGATGTCATTCGCTTTTCATTTACGAGATGCGGGTGCTATGGCAGTATGCGTATATAGTATTGACAAATGACGAGTTGCTTTTATATCCTATCTGTTTGTATAGTTTCTTGATTTGATTAGTGTTATCACCCGCATACTCTTTTACATATACATACATGCATACAATCACTTACGCGCGCTCTCAACGCAAAGAATCTCGTAATCATGCATAAAGCATAATACTATCATTCACACACTCATATACACAAATGCGGAATGATTATTCAATCCTTTTTGCAAATTTTATAGGGATATTAAACCAGAAAATCTACTGGTTGATAGTAAAGGTCACTTGAAGTTGATAGATTTTGGATTTGCCAAGAAACTAGGTATCATCGAGAAAACGTTCACAATATGTGGAACGCCAGACTATATAGCCCCTGAAATGATAGTGGTATGTATTTAGCTATGTAGTATACGTACGTGTGCGTATGCACGTACGTATTGTATATATGTTCTTTTATAAGTTTTCGTATAGACGAATGAATGTATGTTGTACATGTTTATTCTGCAGCGCGAATGATCTACAGTTGCTTACTTCATATCGTATGGTTCTTCATAGAATTCATCTATGCCGTATGGTTATATAGATATGAACTTTTATGCTTCATTGGCCATAGCGTTAATTGCATACTACTTTTTGACTACCATATCCCTCTCTCACAATATAGACACTACTCATAAAAACAAACAACACATCTAACAACAAACTGGTGTGTATCCATATCAATTCTATATATAAACAGGGGCATGGATATGGAAGAGAGGCGGACTACTGGGCGATAGGAGTATTGACATTTGAGCTTCTATGTGGATTTCCTCCATTCATAACCCTTAACCCACGCACAGGTAGAGCCAACTTCAACGATGTTAAACAATCAAAGTTTAAGGTTCCGGGATGGATCACACCCGCTGCAAATGATTTTATAGTGAGCCTTCTTGTCCCAGACGTGGACAAGCGGCTAGGGCACAACAGGTGAGTAGGATTATGTAATTCTGGCTGTATTTGATTGTTTTTTCGTGCTTACTATTCGTGGCGGATGACAACGTTGAAAAGTAAGAGCTTCTTGGCCGTTGAAGCTCATGAGTACCGTTCCCTGCTTCGTCTGCGTCTCCGATTTCATGATGTCACGTTATTATGCATTTGGGATATACGACAATATCTGTTGCACAAACACCTGGAAATGAGTTAATACTTTGGTAATTTATCCCTTACAACACAAACGATTTGTCGCTGATGTGCAACTGTATGTATGAATACAATTAAACAGTGGTTTTGATGAGATCATGCAACACCCATGGTTTAAAGGAGTGGACTGGGAAAAAATGTTGAGAATGGAAGTTAAACCCCCCAAGCCAATTGCGAGAGTAAAACACGGCCTGGTAAGTATGAGCATAGATGTACTCAAAACATGCACTCACGAGCGCCCAAGATCTCACGACTGTTATTTTTAAGGTACACGTGACCGTTGAAATGTACAAGGTATGGTCAAGTACAGCTCGATTTGCCCCATGCCTACGTGGAGGTTACGCGTATGAACATATAGATAACAATTGATATATTTTATTAATATGGGCGACCTGTATACGGATACGGTACACGCATGTATCTTACTCATATTCTCTTATCGCATGTAAACGACAGGTAAATCTTCAACGCGAGATGCAACTGAAAGATGAGATGCATGGAAATTGCAAGAAGTTCGAAGGGTTTGATTTTACTCTTAGAGCAGATGGGGGTTTAACCGAAAATACACCAGGTACACAGGTCGTCGAGGAAGCAGCGAAAAGTGAAACAGCATAGCGTCTTATGTTTTGAACGGTATGTGTCGTACCTTCGATTGGTTCACTACGTGCTCTGTATCCAGTATTGACGTGATTGAAAATGCATACATCCAGCATCCGAGCAGCTATAGTGACTGTGAATGTAGAACTGAGATATTTGCTTCACTCGCTATTCTCACATTACTACTGGTATTACCGTTCCTTTATTTTAACGTCTGCTATTTGCCGTGAATAATCCTACTACTGGTGGTTGGTTCCCTCTGTCTTTTGAGGTAGATTGAAATCATCTGGGTGACTTGAATTAGTCTTCGTGCCAACTAAATATGATATCAACCGTTAGTTCGAGCGTTGTCAACAGCAGCTCTGTTCTAGATATTCCAACGAATGTGAACTACTAGATACTAATGTACATCCTCCATCGCATATAAACATGGCCGACAGGATGCCATCACGTCATCATTACGTCTTAGTCGATTGCATCTTCGTTCGTTAGCAACTTTATAACTTAAACGACATAAATTTTAATGGAAAACATATTGAAACACAAGAGACATTTAATAGTAGCTATTCAAGAATTTCTAATGGTGAGGTGTGTACATACATGTATTCACTTGCATGCAAATCTCGTTATATTGTATGAACATTTTCTTGACAATATAGAATACTTATTACTTCCACTTGCCCAATTAAGCAACTATAATGTTTTGTAGTACGTTTATGGTTTCTCCCTCTACCATGAGGCTAGTATTTCAATGTTCTATGTTTTTTTCTCGCAGGAAAAACAACTGCAAAAATAAAATAATACTTGCAATAATCCAAAACACGCTCGTAAGCAACCTTTATGAACAAATCCACAGAAATTAATTTATAATTGAATCAGTGGATCGTGCTGTCGGTTAAGAAGCTCCAGATTGTTTGCTAACACATATATCTTGGCAATATAAGACATATTAAACAATATTCATCCGATCTTCGTTGTCAGTACTGGCGCGAGAGATATCATCTATAGTTGCTGTAAAGTACGTTTACGCAAACTTAGCATTCGAAAGACATGATAGATGGAATGGTGGTTTGATGAAATAGAAACGCAAGCCTATGATGTACACTTGCATATATATACAGATGGTGAGAGGATGTTGTATATATGAATTTCATCAGCCCTCAAAGTATACGTGAACAATGTCAGTTCAAAACAATATAGGACTACATTGAATGAAGGAAAATTGAAATTGGCATAACTGGTATCTTACGAATTGCTGCATACTAATGTAGAATGCAGAATTGTCATGATCCTACAACACATTATATATGTGTATCTTTGTGTTCCAATATACCTTCATGCACTCTTATCTCGTCCTTTCCTGTTTCAGTTAATTTTGATTGCACCGCTTTCATTGGTGCTACAGACTCGAGAACGTTCTTGACGCCTGGTGTACATGAACCTATAAACGAAAAAGAACCAAAAACAAAATATGGAAATCATGGTAAGCTAGCTACAAGCAACTTGTGTGAAAAAGAGATATTTATATATTATGGAGTATGCATATACAATCTATGCAATGCTCTGATCTATAACTCACACATCATGACACTCTGCAACTTGTACGTCTGATGTACATGCACAACTAGGAACCAGTATTTCTTTTATCGACTATACTACTCTCCAAGACTTGTTAAAGATCATCTAAAAAGACAGTAACATCGCCATATACACCATGTAAATAATCCCACCATGATCACTGGGCTCAAACATCTTCGTGCGTTCCTCGACTGGTTTTTCTCCATCGTCATGGACTCCCCGCAGTTGCAGGCCTTCGATATTCGCCTGTGCGAAAATCATACGTATTGTCACGTACATTTATGTATGAGTACGTGTTAAATACGTAAGCCTTTATTCTGTCACCAACATTTATGTGTGAGTACGTGTTAAATATTCTTGGCAATGTGAACAAACTTGACATAGCGTGTCCTGATGAAATATAAATATACAGGATGCGTAAACGTCAAGAATCACAAAAGTACACACGCATTGCTCATCAACATTTATCGACGGCCCATGCAGACTCTCGCAAAATGGTCCAGATATATCCATAGAACCACCTACAAACAAATGTACCTCACAAGCATCTTTAATGAGCTCATAGATCACATCAGTCTCCCACGACACATTCTCGAGGTCCTTTGCAGAGCCATATGAACTCATGTTGTAGTCTGTGGTACCAGACAGCTTATGTACTTGTTTGTTTAGGTCCTTACCGATTCTCTGTGGTGAATTAGTGCAGTGATGCAAGTATACAAGGATAAGAGTGTATTCGAATATAAAGTGTTTCTATTCCAGCATGCTTTACAAATCGTAGCTATGTACGTGCAAACTAGGATTTAACTACACTTGTGAGTTGGGCATTCAGTTTCCGTGTATATGAGCTTAGTGCAATCGTGTGCAATCGACAGGGTGCATATGTTAGATACCGTGACAGCAGTAATGTAGACCCTAGCCAGCCTGTTAATGTCGAGTGCTGCAGGTTCTGGGTTAGACAGCTCTTCAAATACCTGTCCAGCAGTCTCCAATAACCCTACTACTTGCTGTAGAGCATTGTCCAGTCAGGCATACAGACATTTTCGTGTCAGTTAAATACGTACGTGAATGTTGTATCGTGACTGTGTAAATGCGTCTACTTAACAGCTAATTCCCACGAGAGCTAATTCCCACGGCAACAAAACATAAAAAGTGTTGCTAGGTCTCAGTATACGTGAGTGTGCGCAAGAAAATATCAAAATCACGTATAACCCTCTGTGTCTTTCCCATACAGTCTTTTTATATGCACTGACATGATACAACTCTACTAGAAAAAAGCATTCCTTTATGATCTTTGGATGAATGGAATTCAACCTGTGCAATACTACATGTAGGTCGCATTGTTGCAGTGGAGAAATGAAACACTTGCGCACTATAACGGACTTGACATGATGGAACTATACTATGAGAAAAAAAGTATTACTTTATGATCTTTGAATAATTCAACCTGTGCAATACTACATGTAGGTCGAATTGTTGCAGTGGAGAAATGAAACACTTGCGCACTATAACGGACTTGACATGATCGAACTCTACTTTGAGAAAAAAGTATTCCTTTATGATCTTTGGATGAATGGAATTCAACCTGTGCAATACTACATCTAGGTCGCATTGTTGCAGTGGAAAAATGAAACACTTGCGCACTATAACGGACTTGACGTGTGTCTGTTTCACAGCCAAAACAGAGCGCATGTCCGTCATGCATACATACAGTAAAAACCAGTTGGCTAGTTTTACTCACCTGCTCTAAGCTCTGTAACTCTATAAGCGAGTTGCTTGGCGAGCCTGTCGGTTGTTGCATATTTGATTGGCTATATAGAATACAACTTCAGACTATTGACAAAACCTAGCGACCATGTTATACATATCTATATTCGCGCGCAGCAAGAATAGTGCATAAATATTTATGTTGTGTGTATGCACATACAGGAGTATACACGTTTTTGGGTGGGTGGGTAGTGGGAATGTGGGTGACTTGTATCTATATTGAACGCCTGAGCTGTAAGAGTGTGTGGTCAATGTACGCTTGCGCGTAGATCATTGAAACTATAGGTCCAAGTGTACGCAACGAACGACTTGATGTTTATATTGGGTGTGGTGTGTGTGTGTGTGTGTGTGTGTGTGTGTGTGTGTGTGTGTGTGTGTGTGTGTGTGTGTGTGTGTGTGTGTGTGTGTGTGTGTGTGTGTGTGTGTGTGTGTGTGTGTGTGTGTGTGTGTGTGTGTGTATGTATGTGTTTGTGTGAGTGTATATGTCGTCTGAAACCAAATCGCCCGCCAAACTGCCGCAGTCAGTCCCCAAAGTGGTCTATATGTAACCCAATGCCACGCTGACAACCCACCGCCACGCTTCTAGGCTATATAAATATATACACACACTCAACTCACTCATACACACACACACACATTCACACACATACATACATACACTCGCACGCACTCACTCAACACCACCACAAACACTCTTTACTATATACACGTTTGAATTGTATTCGAGTGAGACAAAGATATCCACCGTGGTTCATTTCAACCCTACCGAGGCATGTTTGCTAATCGACTCGTCTCCCTATGTGCACGCTCACGTGTCTATGGCCACTGTCCAGGTACCTCACAATCCCATTTTTTCTTCTCTCGTTTTTATGCAACACAGAATCATGGTGGTGCTGATGATGGATCTTTGCAGTTTTGTTAGATCTACACAAGAATAGGTGCATCTGTATACACGTAAGCACGCGTATGTGTGTAGTATTTCATGCAAATCTTTCGTGTGAAACTTACTGCAACCAATGTCTCGCACTCCGCTATGATGACAATACTACTATCCAGCGTCATTCAGTGGACTACGGCTGTATAGTACACCAGTCAAGGTGAGCACAAAGCTTTTGTCAAAACTCAGAAAAGAGACCGAACTGTCCATGTCCAAATGTAAAGAGGCTCTACTAGCCTCGAGCAACGACTATGACAACGCACTGCATTGGCTTCAGGAACGTCTACAGGCAGATGGTGCAGCTAAGGCATGTAAGCTCAGTCTTCCTTTGTGCCATCGTTTTTCGAAGTACGTAATTGTAGACCAACTATGTGACTGTTCTGTGTCCTTGTTGTATATTAACAGTCTGCGAAACTGGAGGGACGCACAGCAGCGGAGGGTCTAGTGGGCATCGCTGTTTCGGATGGTGGAGAGACAGGTGTGATGGTGGAGATTAACTGTGAAACTGACTTCGTATCAAAGAATACGTCATTCAGAGACCTGGTCACCACAGCCGCGTCTCGTCTTGCTCTTACCCAGGCTGACCCTCTGGGTGCTCTAAGTATGTCTTGTGTAGGTATTTTCGTATCTGTGATGCATGCTTGAGGTGCACTATATTAGACAGGCGAGTTTGTGCTGACGTGCATAGGTGACTCTAACCCATCCACCCCTCTATGAATCCACAAATATAGCCAACCTTCCTCTCTGTAATTGCTGGATATCTAGAATTCACATCTTTCTAATAGAATCCCTTTCATTTTGGATGCAGAGATGAGTGATGGCGATTCACTTCAACAGCACATTGATACCCTAGTGGGAAAGTTGGGCGAGAAAATCAACCCCCGTCGGTCGACCCAGATGGTAAAAATAATGCTAACATCAATACTTACGTGTCATTCATACTAACATTGTTGACATTGACAGCGTAATATTGCATCTTGACAACAATAAACAAGCGATAGCATGTGCCCTTTGATATTGCGTTACTTTGTTGTTGACATGGAATTTCATTTCATGCGCAGATGCGACCAGCAGGTGGAGGAATTGTGGCTGGTTATGTGCATGGGTCAAAGGATAATCTGGGTAAGATTGCTGCACTCGTGAGCCTGAGTACACCAAACACAGAGTATGTATAACACAGAAGCAGCAATGCTTTGCTTGTTCATCCGAAATACATGCAGACGAAGCCAACCAGCTACCGTTTTCTGTCGATAAGTGAAGCGACAAATATGTTCTACTGTGATATCCATACACACTCCCTTGTGCACATGTGTTCGTGCGATTCTTCACATTTTGCCCCATATATCGTAATTACAGAAGTGATACTGTCAAGCAACTCGCACGGCAAATAGCATCACATGTGGTCGGTATGAGTCCACAAACAATGGATGAGCTGCTAAGTCAGGCTTTTCTCTTCAATCCTGATCTTACTGTGGTATGTCGCTGTAGGTAATGCATGTGCTTGTAACTATGCGGACTATAAATATGCCCAATGACGTACGCCGGTTACTTCATGTGTCAATAGATTGCTTGTTAAATGTGAGATGTGTGAGTATACGCTATTCGTTTGCAAATCAAATCAACAGGAAAGCTTAGCTTTCAAGGAAACCGATCAAATCACCTATTAGTCCGTCTGCGTGTCGGCCATGCACTCTTGTTATAAGTCACATATTAAAATCTGTAAGAGCAGTAGTTTTTCGCAGACAGAGCAATGTACAAGTGTATGTAACACCATTTAATTGGCTATATTCCATGGGTCCCTTGCCTCTTACAAACACAGAGAGAATTGCTAGACAGCGCTACGGAAACTGATAAATTGGACGGACCTCTTGAACTAGTTCAGTTCGAAAGGTAAGTATCCGAACACGAGTGATTGTGTCGGTATTGTATAAATCGCGAGTGCTTGTAATCTCTTTCACAAGGGTAACAGTTCACTCATTTATTTCGTTCATTTCATTTTTGGACAGAATGGAGTGTGGAGAAGGCATTGAGAAAAAGGTTGAAAACTTTGCGGATGAAGTCGCGAAGCAGATGCAAAAATAGACATACACACCCACAGCTGTAATAGTTGTTGTACTTTACAGAATGCAAATATAGGGTTTAATTGACCCTGTAAGATAGTCTTAACATGCAGCGTGTGTAGCAATGCCCCTTTGTTCGCTCTAAATATGTACAATACAATGTAGTAAATAAATAGAATAAGTAGTTCTTTCACATGGACAGACGACTTGCATTTGCGTAATAAAAAAACTGTCGTTTCTTCGCGGAATTCTGCATTACACCTCATACAATATGATTCATCAGAGATCAAAGAGAGACGCGCTGCTGCTATGTATTGTTTATATTACTACACAGTAAAGTGCATTGGTGTGGGGTCTTCATTCGTATGTGATGTGTACATTTGGGTGGGTGCTTTATGAGCGTACTTATGTTCACGAGGGGGTGCGAACTTTTTCGTTGGTCAAATTCGTTTCGACGAACGTCAGTGTCCCGCTTTAATTTTCACGTTAAATTATCCTTCCTAATCAGCAACATATTAGGCATCATACATCACTTCCTAATCGAGTGATATCAACAGCGTACGCTTCATTAATTCGCATTATCATTGTCCATGGGATCCTAACTCTCCTTACCGCTAAATCCACCTACACCTGACGTCAAAAAACGATCATGCACTATTTGAAGGCTCTTCGGAAAGTCGGTCTTGGGCTGTTAGATGTCTGATCATCTCGCCATGTATACCATGGGATTGGGCTTGGTTCGGGTTGTTTACCTCTCTGTTCCTCTGCATCCGATATTGCGGCAAAGAATTATTCGGGGATAGCCCTGCAAAGTCTCTTCGTTGCAACTGCTCTTGGTTGTGATAATTGGTCCTTTGTTGCGGTATACTCTGTATGTGATTGTGTCCTTGTTGTGCGAATTGTTGACTGGATCTGTTTGTTCGATGTCCGTTGTCCCATGGCGAATGAGTATCTATGATGTTCCCGTTTTCTGTCTCCATGCTCTTAGGTGGATCGATATCAAAATCAAACATAATCAATCGCGCCTCGTCCTCGCCACTAAGGTTAAAACAATGGTTCGATATGGTGCTGACAGTGAGGATAAATTATAGCAGCACTAAAACGAAGCAATCAAAATAAAGTCTGCGGACAAAATGCACAACAATCAAAACAACATAACATCGATGAATTGCCAGACGTACTTTTCGAACCGTTTGCGGACGGCAACGATCATCTTCGTGTCAGAGAACTGGAGCTTCCACACCACACTGCCACTAGTCTCGAGCGCAAACACACATCTTCTCAATTGGCCTGGGTGTTAAATACAAAAACACAATGAAACAGTAGAGATAAGCATGGAACAATGCTATACATTGCTGGAATGTTGAAATACGGGTGCGGTTGGCAACAGATTAATACGACTTTGAACGACCAACAGATACCAACAGATTAACACGACTTTGAGGGACCGCGGTATTAATAGCACTAAATCTAGAGAATTTGTGGAATCATCCATGGAGTGTCAGTATACTTGGGAAGTGTAGGTTTGTCCGTGCAATCGTGTGTATGCTATAACGTGATATAGCTCAATGTGTGATAATACATGCATACCAGAGGCGAGATCCCAGATTCGAATAGAGCCGTCGATGCTGCCACTGACAATTTTCTTTGAGTCGAATTGCACACACGTTACGGCCTCCGTGTGTCCCTCTAGCACGTGTACACACTCGCCTGTAGTTATGTTCCATACTCTGAGTGTCTTGTCTGCGTTTCCGGTTACCAACAGATCGCCTCTCAACTGCATCAGTCCTACCAGCAGTGAGTGCCCTTGAAGTACAAACAAGCACGCGCCTACAAATGGACATCTGCATTCTGAGTGATTGCGTATCACGTGCTAGTAACAGGCACCAGGAGAAGATAAAACCAATATCATACAAACACACGTCGTGCACATCGCGCCAGAATATAGTACGCATGGCAACAACAGACAATCCATAACACACCTGTTTCCACATTCCAAACGCGAATGGTGGTGTCCAGTGAACCACTGGCGATGTGCGCTCCATCGAACTCTACAGAGTATATTTTGTTGGTGTGCCCAACGAGTGTGTGTAGGCATCGTCCGGATGCACTATCCCAAATACGAAGTGTGTGATCGTACGACCCCGAAACAACCCGTCTACCATCAAATTGGACGGAACGTACAGCCTCCGTGTGCCCTCTGTAGACAGCCACCAATACATTTTTGAGTTTGAATACTTATGCGAGTGCGAGTGTATACGTATACTGCATGTACTCATGGGTTCATCGCCGCACATTTATGAAGGCAAACCGAATTAAGTACCTGAGTGTGTGAAGGCAGATGTGCGTCTTAATATCCCAAAGACGCAGCGTCTTGTCTCGTGATCCACTGACCAGAATATTTCCTACTAAGCACAAACAACGTACTGTTGATACGTGACCTTCTAGAGTGGCGGTACACTTCCCCGTAACCAAATCCCATATCTGTAAATGTATGTGTGGTTGTTGTGTATCACTACGTTGTGCATGCAGTGCTCGGAAGACATTCTTATGTGGACGACTAAGGATTACCTTTATCATACGGTCAGTTGAGCCACTAACAACTATATTGCCGGCCACCTGACAGCTCCAGACACCGCCCTTATGACCTCTGAGTGTTGAAATACACTTTCCATCCTGGATTGACCATATCTTGATGGAATGGTCATCTGATGCAGAAACAATCTTCTCGTCGTCATACATAAGGTACGTGATGACGTGATTGTCGTGCCCTCTGACTTCGTTCAATCGATAATGACCATTAAGCCAATTGTTTTGTATCCGCGTAATCTTTGCGTATAGTTTTTTCCACCCGGTACCGTTTCTACATATACGACAAGTGTGCATGTATGTGTTAAACACATGTTTGGTACACATCGCGATGTATATTACATTCAAAAGTGGCACGAACAAATATAATCTCTCTCTCACATTCATAGTTGTACACATACGAACTACATTCACCTCGCATGCACTAAGGCACGCTAAGCGCAGTAGTGTCCATACAGTGCACACCTAATGTTTATTCGAGTGAAACCGTCGAATTCTTTACAAAGCGCGTAAGGATCTCGGGTGGCGTTTAGCACTCTCTCGCAGGCCATTTTCCACAGCACATCGTCACAGGCAAACTTGTGCCAATTTCGGCTGACGGCTGAAGCTCGACATAAGCTCTTTTCATCTAGGAATGAAAGCAAGTATAGTGCAAGCTCATGTGGCATTAGCGAGATAAAATCTCGCTTCATCATATCCCTGTTAGTAGACGTGCGGTTAAGTCTCAAATAAGACACTTCACTCTAGTGAAATGTACAATGTACATCGAAGCCTGTGATTTGTCGTTTGGCATAGGAGTGGCACAAGTGTAAAAACTATACATATGTAAATTTATGGATAATTTTACGTGTGCATATGGGTTTGACGGTGCATACGCGTGTTTACATCGTGCAGGCACGAACGTGTGTAAGCGCTTGACATGAGCAACGGACAACTATACCTGAGGCGCTGCTCCATCCACCGCAGCTGCTTCCCCTCGAGTACTTGTAGGAGTGCATTGAGTTTCCCGTTTTTCCGTGCAGCCGGTGTGCGCACAAAGTCAGCAACCCATGTCCGTCCATCTTCGACATCCTACAATGCATGTTGATGATTGGACAAACTAGTTGAGTAATGACTTTACGTAAGCAGAAAATATATGCACTAGAACCTGTGACACACTCTGGAACAGGCACACAAGAAATAGGTTGAAAATAATTCAGTGAACTTACGTCTCCGCCGCCTGACGTGTCCATCGGTTCTCCCATGTGTTCAGTCATGTCCACGAAGAGCTCACTCATATTGGTAGACAATAACAAGGGATGCCAGGGTTGCTTGCGCGTATGCAGCTATCTATACATGAATAATGTGATCGTTGGTGCAACTGTGCGGATAGTGACATGCACACGCAGATTGTAGAAGGGGCGACCACGAGAGCACGGGCAATAGTGGTGAACGCAGTTAACTCGAAGAACACGTCGTCTTGGTGGTGCGTGGTTTAGTGGTATAACGGCATAGTGGTGTTCCACTTACATGCACCCTTTTTTTGCGTGTCTATACATGTGTGTGTGTGCGTGTGTGTGTGTGTGTGCGTGTGTGTGTGTGTGTTTGTTTTGTTTGTATGTATATGTGTATGTATGTGTGTGTAGTAACTCGTTGTGGTGTATGGTGAGTGCGGTGATATCTGACAAACTGACAGACCACTGTTTTCAGTGGCGGTATCAACAGCACACTTTGGTACCGTACAATAGACAGAACGAAAGCAATGACGTGGCAGGGCGGGTCGAGCGGGTGGGTCGGGCGTCAGTCAGTCAGTCAGTCAGTCAGTCAGTCTCTCGGTGGGCCTGCCCCCAGTCTGTCAGTCTGTCTGTCAAGTTAAGTAAGTTAGTGTGGAATTGAGCTAAAACGTAAACTAAAAAAACAATTCTCCCACCCTCGCCCCGCCCCTACTACAATGCGAACCAAGAACAAACACAAAAAAAAGGAACATAAAAAACTAAATTGGTTAGTTCATTATTTAATTAGAACTAATTAAGAGAATTGCGTTGTTAAAATCTGCAATCAATTTTAGATCTTCGCGCCGTCTGCTGTAACACACACACACACACACACACACACACACACACACATATATATATATATAGATACATCATCGATTGCATCGGCAAATCCTGTTTTCATGCATTCCAGTTATCGCCCAGCCTCAATCAACATCTGCTGTATGTACGTCATCCCCTACGTCATCCCCGGCGCCCTAACGGAAACACATGACCATACTCATATCTGCATACCCACAAGTACAAGCATATATATGTATATATATCAAACGTTGTTTTCGCAGTAATTGTATAAGACAATGAGCAACATCTTGGGCCACTTGGAGATCCTCGTAAAGGAGGCGACCGATCTAAGACAAGTTGTTGATCTGCAAGAAATTTCTTACTCCAGTCCCTATGTGCAGGTATATTGTGACTGTGATGCGTCTCTTCCCCGGCTGGGCACTAAATTTTTTGTTCTTCATCAAGATCAAGCAAGTACTGTGCTGCGACAGTTTTTGATCAGTCACATTTAACTGAAAATTCAATCACATTGTTTCTGAGTACGATTGAAAACATTCGAGTTGTAAACACTACAACCACGCAAGTATATCATGACTGGACTCAAGTTTTCATTTTACATGGTCGTTTGCTTTTAATACAGTTTTCAGCGAAAGGATGTGATGAAATTGTCAAGTCAAAGAACGCAGAAGGTCTGGCGCATCCCGTTTGGGACGACCTTGTTAAGTAGTATGTGACGTTCGAGCGTCTTCTGCAGATGTTTCATTCATTTCATGCAGAGTTCGACTGGATCTACTTGGAACACTTCCAAAACTTCGTACTCCCAGTGAAGTACAAGACCTTGCCTATGTTTTTTGCAACTATACATGTCCGTGGTGTAATTTGCAAATGTCCTTTTTTTGATTGACAGTCCTCTCTATTCGATGGATCCGGGAGAGATACGTGCAACAGTGATGGTCGTAAAGACAAATAACAAAACAAGTGAAACCAGTGAGGTACAAATAGGAAGCATGGCCATCCCGATCGAACCATTAACGCTGGCCAGTAGGCAGAGCGAAGCAGTGGATCGATGGAGTTATCTGCACAATAAAAACGACAACAGAGCAACCTTGAGGAAGGGCGGTATGTGAATCATGCTGATTTGGGTGTACTAAAGTACGGCTCTCGATTACCGAGAGGTGTCTTAACAAGTACTAGGATTTGTTATCAATGATGTACTGTTTATTGACTATGTGTTTATGAAGCACAGGGTTCGTGTCTTGGTTTTGTATTAGTGTATTTTATAAGCTGGATAGTTTACTGTTGAATACCTTGTACTGTATAAATGTAATTGAAATTGGTGAGCCAGGTGGACTATTGATTGAAGCGCGTATTTGTTGAGACCGCTATTATGTCTGCTCATCGTGACATACGAATACCAAATTGCAGGCGCACGCTCCACCATAAAACAAATCCCAAGTTCGGCTGGCCAGCTCTGTCTACAGATTAGTTGTGATTATTCAAAGTTCTACAAAAGGTCTCTTGAACTGTTTGTGCATACGTTTATGCGTTGCTTCGTAATATTGGTTTGTATGCAATCTGTACTGTTATATTCTGTGGCATATCTTGTGCAATTGTAGATATTGCATTCGAAGATGTTTACGTTTATTCGCGCTTACGTTGTCTCTAGATTATCTTTCTTCGAACCGAAGGTTGTATTTGCATGCACTGATGACTCTTGTGTTTACTGTCAGAATGACAATCAACGCTAATAAGAAAAAAATGATGGCCGGCGGAGGTACCATGAGGAAAGACATTATTCAAGGAAACGACATTGTTCCCCCTGAACGACCACCTCGACGAGGGGTACCAGCGCCAGGTATGTGTATACCTTCTTTCTCTCACACCTAAAATACCGTCCATATAAAGCAGAGAATTTTCATTTAGGAAGGTGAAAAGAAAACGCGTTTCGTACACTAAAGGTTACATACAATATCACTATCAAATTCGGGAGTATAATGAAAACGGACTGTTGAACGAACCGTGCGCGTATTTAGTATTTTCTCAGTCTTACTTTATATTTTTAAAATGTTTACCGTCGTACATACAATGACCATAGATGAGGATGCCAAGGTAGCAAATCAATGTATCACACCCTCGGAGATGAGCGAATCCCACACAGAAGATGATGACGACCTTGACGAAGCATATAAACGGTTCTCAAACGCAATATCCGCAAAAACAGCACAAGCTATGTCTAAGACTTGGAAGTTAAAAACCGAAGTTGTCAAAATTGAACACGCGATAGCAAATGCCCCTGCAGAGGATACGACCAAGCTTCAGGAGCTACAGGCAAAACGAATGAATATATTGTCCCAAGTAGAAAGTATTGAGGGCGCACTCGGTGTGGTGGTCACAGAGGAGGTATACAGAAAAAATATGAGAGGTGTAGATGATGTAGGCTTGAAGAGGCGAAGCTCTAGTCCCAATACAACGTCTGGCCATACTACAGAATGGCTGCAGCCTCGAACTAGGATGGTATGTTCAATATGCTTTCGTGGATCTATGTTTGCAACTAGTGATATGATTTTCGTTATCATGAATGATCTTGCATGGAGAATTCGCATATAGTCTCTGCGATTGTTTATTTGTATACCCTATTTTGACAGACTGGCACAATGGGGAAGAAGGCAGCGTTCGAAAAATCTGCTCTTCTACGCAGATCAACCGTTGCTGTAAAGCAAGACGAGGTACGCAAAATTCGATCGTACCCAACCCATCCCCAAGAAGACAATAGTGGTATGACAACCACTGGAGTGGATGAGAAGGTATTGGGCGATCGCATCAGTGAACGCGTACTTAGCCCACTAATTAAACTACTAGAACAAGAATTTGCCAAATTAAGAACAATGGAAATAAAGTTAGAAGCATTCGCCACGCGGCTGTCCACAGTCACCCCAACTTCCGCAACCGTACCTTCTCCTTCAGAAATCCCACCGAAAACAGTACAACCCATGTTATGCAGTACCAGTGGACCTCCTTTCTCTCCCCCCCCTGCACTAATGGGTGGAGCAGAGGGAGCCCAACCCCTTCCACCTCTAACCCCCCCATCAAACGATATGGATTCGAATGGACAATCAGCGCTAGCACCTGTGGGTGGACCCAAAACCATCGAGCCTATGCCATTGAGCACCATTCCTCCCCCGCCTCCTCCGCCCCCACCTCCGCCTCCAGTATTAAGCTCGAGTGATCAACCATCACAACCAGTGGGACGCGTAGATGATGCTTTGAATTCAGACAACAGGCCGAGTTTGATGATGGAGATCAGTAATTTGAAGTTGGAATTGGCGAAGAAGGAAAATTTAATACTTCAGAAGGAATTAGAATGTGAACGACGTATCTCAGACATGTACCGCACTATTAGCAAGAGTAATAGTCCTATGGAATATAGATGTCCTCCCATATCTTCCCCGCCTCCATCTGCTGGTTTTGTGTCAAGTGGAGGCCCACCCCCTCCTCCTCCGCCTCCACCTGCAGGCTTTATGTCAAGAGGAGGCCCACCTCCTCCACCGTCCCCGCCTTCACAGGGTTTCAGTGATGGTGGTTTTTCTGTTCAATCGCCGCAATCGGATCCCCCTACGCAGGGCGCAAGCTCATACAATCTCAACAAAATAGAACATGTAGATGTAGATGTGTTGATGGAAAAAATGAAAGAGTTGGCAAAGTTGGATCAGATCATGAGCATGCTATCCGAGCTCAATCTTGCTGGCGGTGTGTTGAACACTAACGGTGCCGGGGGCGCTAAACGTACAATGGCAGAGGTGCAGGCGGATATGGCGGAGCTTATGGCGATCATCATGAACGAAACAACGTCACCCATCGAAATGGAAGACGCCAACATCAGGTATGAATATAGGTGCGGTTAGATACGCTGCTTCAGTTCATTGGATAGTGAGTCTGTTGGTTTGACGTAAGCTACGAAGGACTGGTATAGTGGTATTAAATCTGTTACATTGGTTCTTTTTTTGCTCTATACTTAATTGCTTTTTCCACTCCTTCCATTTGCGTAGATATGAAAAGTTGGTGTCAGAGTTGGAGAAATTGCCGGAATTCAAAGAAAAGGTGTGTACTGTTGTTCATGTGATCAAATTTGACCTGTTGATACGTCAGCCCATAACTCTTTTCGCCTTCATGTGAAGACTTCGTGCATATGTTGCCCGACCAAGAGCATCAGTTAATGTCAAACCATCAACGGTGTTGGATTGTTACATGGCTTCTGTTTAGTTTCTAAATGTAGTGAACAATATTTAGAAGCGATATTCATGCTGCGTGCGCAGGTACTGTCAACTGATTGTTCGAAATATCTTTTGCTTGTGTTTAGATTCGACAAGAGAATGAAGAATGGCACAAAATTAATGCACCGCTCAATGAAGCGGCCTGGAATGAACTCAAAGGACAGTTTACAACTTCGCATGCTGCCAAGGACCCTTGTAAGTTCATTTCACCAGCCGCTTTTTATCGATATGGATGAATATTCACCATGTGCATTTGTGCGTCTTATGCTGCGCGCTATTAGTGATTAGTTCCAAATACTATTTGTTGTCCATTTAAATGGGACCGATTATGGTTAATGACCGATTATGGTTAATGACAACAATACTACAGTGATGGAAACCCCTCAGTCTTCAGTTTTGCTTATTTTTGTTTATTTTGAACTGAACGTAAGTGGTGCGGAAACGCTTGCAGCGCAACCCGGAGCTTAGCTTGATCGACGCGGACCCTAATGCGACCAAAAACAGACATGTGAACGATTTCAAAACATTTGTTCTCCAAGGTATAAAATTGCCCGAGATCCGTGCCATCTACCACAGTCTTCCTACCTTCAGGCCTGATCAGACAATCCAAACAGAAGTATGTGAATTGCTTGATATTATCGCATGCATTTTTGTTGTAACAATTTGTTTCCACTCTATTTTGAACTTGATACTGGTATATACTTTGGTTGGGTATATATATTATGTGTAATGGCCAACGCATAGCTCACATTTGAAGCTCAAGATTTCACACGCCTGTCTGATTAATAGTTTAAAGAAAGACTTCGTGTACTAATCGACGACGGAGTAAAGCGATCAGAGGAAATTAGGAAGAATCCACCTACACCGGTAAAGAAGGTATGCATAATGGCAAAGTGCATGTTCGGTTCACCTCCATATGTTTGACGAGTGTTTCTTTCGTAACTTTTACAGGATTACTAATTTCCCATCTCAGTTCATTTTGTATATGCGTGATTATTCAACTTGTCGATCTTGTGATGTCACGAAATACTTGTCGTGACATTGGATCAATAACTTGGTCTGTGTTTATACCATGATGCTCAGACACGACCATCAGGTGCTCCCCGCTCGATAGCGAGGATGAAACCAGCTCCACCAGGAGAAAGTACAGACTTTTTAGCTGAATTAATGGCAAGACGAAAACCAATAGAATGATATGTTATTCGATTAGTAAAATATCAACATCATCTAGCTAGACTGTCGTAATCGCACATACTTGTAGGAGGTAGTCACATGCCAATACAGAGTTGACTCTTAAGTCGAAATAAAGACGGAGCTATAAATCATCTTGGACTGTAATTTACAGTCTTTTTATTTTTTACTATATTGCCTTCGAGTTTTAGTAGGTAGTTTCCATGGATGAGAGAAACCCTGTCGATATTTATGCACATTGACTCCATCAATGATAGTAATATATAATTGAACCTTATTTATGTACGGGCATTCACATATATTGTCAAGTTGGAGATCGAGTTACATTTTGGTACATATTTCAATTCTATTCTACATGAACCGACTTGGTTACAAAGGCTCCTGGTACTGGCAAGGTAAAAGTCTTTCCCATTTCAAATATTCATTCCGAAGCAACATATACCAAAGAGCGGTTAGTCTCCTTTATATCCATCAATACATACCACATATTCTTCACTTGACAGGGAGTAACGCCATGCAAGCTTTTATTTCATCTGGGCTGAAATTTAGAATAGTGCCTATAACCGGTATCAGTTGCTGTTTTGTGTGGAGAGGTGCATAACAAGAGGTGTGTGTGTGACCCATACTTGATTTCGCGTTGATTTCCGATTACCTCATATTCATCTTAATTGTTTACTGCACAATGACATCACATAAGTCCCCAACAATAACTTACTTATATGCCAAGAAATTCATACCTTTTGTTGAACGCCACTCATATACTTGAGTAATATGTTACGAAGGTATTGTACTTGCCCCTCGTTCATACTATTTCCGGATTCATACAAGTTTAGCTGAGTATATACCATAGTAGCCCAGTGATGTCGATAACCCCGTATGAGCATGGCATAGGAACATCAAAAGTAATATGTTAGCAAAGGAATAAACGGGTGTGAGGTAAAGATTGAACCACGAGGGGAAATAGTACAAGCTAAATGGTCTATTCACAAAAATCTCCGTACACGATATATTCGCCCAGAAACAATCAATTTTATCTTTACCATTTTGCGGACTTCGGCTACTTCGGTTTCAAGTTCACGTTGCATCGAAACAGCGGCATTCAGCTGTTCTTTCGCTTGAATCTAAGAAATTAAATCGATTGTGGGAACACAATCCAAAAGGTAGTGCCGCGATGAGTGATATACGCATAAGTACGGGACACACTCAAACGAAACACATAGCTACGCTATGTATACGTGTCCACCAAAATAAGAAATTTCAATACTATTCCCTCGTATGTGGTACAGTTGATCCTACCCGTAATGCCTCCGAATATGTTTCCATTTGTTGTTCAATCTCTTCGTCTATCTGTTCCAGCTCTGCTGTAAGACTGTCTCTTTCGCTCTCTAGTTCCACGATTTGGTTACGCATGGTGTCTATCTCTTTGCTCTGTCCGTTCTGTGCGGCTACCAATTCGACTGGATTGGCTTCACGTGCGGTTTCTAAGTGTGTTTTTAAGGTGTGGTTCTCACTAATGACGTCATCCAGCTGCGTCTGTAGATTTTCTACTTGCTCTTTGAACTTGGCCAACTCTTCGTCAAGAGACAAATTTTGTGTCACAATAATCTGTGGCAATATAAGCACCTTATCGTTAAATTCCCCATTGACATTGGCATCTTGTGTATACGACTTGTTCGGTTGAGCCTCGCTTTCAGCCAATTTCTTTTCCAGCTGCGCAATAACTAAACGCAACTTCGCGTTCTCATCCTCCCTTCTCAGAAGCAATTTATCTTTCCTGTACGCTATCTCAGCAGTGGAAGTTGCACGTATATTTCCTGTGCGAGACCGTCGCCCCGTGAATAATTCACTCTGGAAGACAACGAGAATAAAGAAGGTTTTTAGGGTTTAATAAATTTCATGTAGGAAGGATAGCTTCAGCTTCCATAGCTCTTTCCGCTTACATATATGTTGGGAAGCACTGCTTCACAAAAAGTGAAGAAAAAATTCACACAGATGAGAGCATACCTGCATCACAGTTGAGAAATATGCAAACCTATGTTACATGCATATCACATTTATAGATTGTATATTCAATAGGCAATTTCAGTGGTACAGGCAGTATGGGAGCACGCCGCACATACACGTACACTAACATGCGGACAGGGTATAGAGCTTCATAGGCACACACCTCACTTCGCCTGATGGTCTTCTCAAAATGAGTACTTCTTTCACTGGTGTTGAGAATTTCGTCCTGATCATTATCCTCCTCGAAACCTGTATTATGCTCTACTGCTACATCCATCATGTCTAGTTTCGGTAATAGTACCCTTGAGAGTTCAGAAACGCCTTTGGTAGTGTACTCATTGCCTTGCATAATGAATTGTCCAGTCAGTAGTAACGACAAAGCCTATGTCCGTGTTAATCACTGGTTGGGTTGAGATCCTGTTTTTACTAGTGTGATTATGAAACAAAGGCACATGTGCTTGTAAGCAGGATACGCAGCACAACTCCCTTGCTATATGGCATCATGTACGAGAGTCCACAACGCGTTGCCAATAATATTTCACCCTCGGTGATTAAGACCGTAGTGGTAAAGGGGTGAAAGTTGGATGTCGTTGATAATGCGTGCGTGCGTGTGTGTGTGCTCATACTTATATGCAATCAATCCTTAATTACCAGTTGAACAGTTAGGAGGGGTTAAAGTGAAGCACAGTGCTTCGTACGGTATACTGTTAGGTTTCTCCAAACGTTTGTGACTGTAAATGTCAACGTTACCCACGGAAACTGGAATACAAAATATTAGGCCCAAAAAAGGCCTAGAACTTTTCATAGATTCCGCCGGTCTGCTACAAAATAAAAGTCAGTCGGTACTTTCAACTCTAATCGATAATCTATTTATGACCCACCAGAGTGCAACCGACGCTAATAACACAATCGTAGCTATACACACACATATACACATATACACACACACACACACATGCACATACACACACATGCACGTACACACACATACACATACACGCACACGCACATACACACACATACACACACATACACACACGCACGCACGTACACACACGCGCGTACAAACACAGGAATACACACACACACACACACACACACATTCATCTATACAACAAGTCATATATATAGATAGGGTTGCCTACAACGTTCTATCCACGTAATGCGCAATATGCTTACCCTATCTGCGTGAAAGGTAGCAAGAAAGAAGCCTTTCGTTACGCACATGGTGTCCAACCCAACCACTGGTCGCCCTAGTCGTATCCTTCCACCGGGTGTGACTGGGGCTGTCCGCGCTACAATACACCTGTCTATCAGTCGATTAGTATGGGTTAAGCCTCCGCTCAATGCCAATAGTCCAGTAGTTGTGCTTGTGCGCTGGTGGGGTGAAAGTGCCCATCCTGAACAACAAGAACCCCTCAAGTTATTTCCACCTACAAAGTTGAATGGGGTTGGATCCCCGCCGGAAATAGGTAATCCTTCACGCTACACACACACCTACCAGGTGAGGTCCAAGTTGTCCAAGTTTGATAAGTACCTAAATGATGCGGGAGATTTGTTGCTGGAGGTTTGTGATCATCAGACTGGAGCTCGCATCGGTACAACCCGGATTTCTGGTCTTCGAGCACTGCCTGTTGTGTCTCCATTGATCAAGAGTTTTGCGGTGCGTACTGTTGACCGTACACATGTGGCTGATCTTGCGGTGGCAATACACTTTCAGCCTATTGCACCACCTACACAAAAGGCCTATAGAAAGCGTAGTAAACTACCCAGTACATTGCATAGTACAGTCAAATCAGAGTCTGTTCCTGCAAAACAAGGTGAGGACGCGCCCGTCTTAGAGACAACCTCCGTCTCGCGTTCTTCTGCTGCTCCACTACCACCACTATCTCCACCAGAATTGCCTGACAGTCATTCGCCAAACATATCAGATTCGACCACGTCCTCGTGTGTGTTTGCTGACTGTACACAATATACTCCACATCGAGCACGCCACCCACATTCACGCAGACACGCGTCCTTTAATCAACCTCGAGAGAGAGACACATTGTCAGATAAGTATGCGTCGTCTGAAGACGGCCTTCTTAGAGATGTTCTAAGACACTTGCTCAACAATGCCAATATATCACATGCCAATCGCCACCACCACTACCATCACGGCCAGATTCCGGTGACACCCCTTCACATGAATCCTTGTAGTAGTGAAAGCAACGACTACCGACATTTGTCTACCAGTCGACGGAAAAATCAGCACGTGTGGCTGGGCATTGGTCTGTGCAATCAGTCCGGATGCTCATGTTTGCACTCTCAACTGAGCAAATGCCGGATACGATTGCAGTTGGACCGAATTTTGTCCCATCGTACCAACGTGTGTCTCATAAATCCAATGATATATCTATTCCAGGTAGAGAGAAAGGCGCTTATAAGGCTTGCTCAGAAAAGCCGAGGAACCACATACTTACCTATCGAGTTTATTAAACGAGATGAAGTTGGGAGTGGAGTTAATGGAGATGCTGCTGTGGGTGTAGATCCATTGGTTGGCGTGGCGAATGTCGACATTGATGGAATATGCCAATCAATGGCCGCTGATGGCGATGTGGACGCATCTCAACCCAACTCGCTCTATGACGTCATCCACCCCACGAGCAACCGTCCTAATGCTAGCATTCATATCACCACTGCTGCAGGCTCCTACGATCATGTTATAAGAGTGCTGAATCCAAAAAGTGTCTCCCCTGATCACAAGTCCATACCAACCAATTCAAACGCACGTACTCACTCTCCAGACTTGTTCGATTCCAACACGTTTAGTACACCCGAAGTAATCCATCGTGCGAGAAAGTCCGGCTCAGGCAAGGCATCCGATAGACGCTATGGATGTTCCAGGTTTGTAACATATGTATCGTTGTACCTTATGATCTCTTTATTATAATTTTGTGCCTAATTTATTGCGTTGCGGAATTCTAATTGATCTCGTACGCAGTGATCCGACCACATCAGGCGTTCGGGTTGTAATCTCGTCTGTAAGTGCAATCGACAGGAGCACACAGCTATATTCAAAACCTTGCTATACGGCGCGCGACGAGTACTATATAAAGTATGAGTTTCCGTTTATAGATGAACACGTGGTTTCAACACCACGTATTTTGGTACAATTGGCCGACAATACGTCGGAGAATCTCGTCAGCGGACAAATAACTCAAATTCAACACACTCATACCCATCCCGCCGTGGTATCTGATCAAGAGCTGAAAGATACCAAGGTAGGTTAAATGTTGAATGCGCACATCGCAAAGGTCATTGATTCCAGTAGTGTAACTGACATTGTCTGTATCACCATATTGATATTTTTACTTTAGGGTAAAAGAATTGTGTTACGATTGTGGAGGCGCCATCCCTCTCAACACAAGCAGTGCACGCAGGAACACGTTGTAGGTTGTGCTGTGGTTGATCTGTCTGCACTGTCCATGGGCATCGGCGAAATTTCAGGGTGGTACAATATGTGCGACGAACACTGCCATGTGATTGGACAACTGAAGGTGTGGTTTTCATGCATAAGATGTACATTGACTTTTATTCTCGATCAAAGGGTTTCTTGTTGCATCCATCGACGTGTTTTAGCTATATACACAAAGCCGAGTATTTCTCAAGAAAATCACATCTGCTTTTGTATAGGTTCATATTCATCCACGATATGTGCCAATGGTTCTATCTCAACGAATCAGGACGACCGCTCGCAGTTCAACAACAAACGTTAAGAATATATACAATGACGAAACGAAGGCAGTACCACAAGCTGCCGATGATCCGAATAGTCACATCGCCGTGCCGCCGTCAGCTCTCTCGCATGTGTACGCCACATTCACGGGCGCTTCAGATTCGTTTTTGGTGCAAAAGCTTTCGAATACCATCGATGAATTGGATCGACTTAATCAAGCATTGGTTGCTATGGACTAAACGCTAAACTAATAGAAATTAAACACTATGCAAAACGAGAGGTGACACTGTGCGTAAAACCTCGCAATCAAGGCATACAGTTCAAACTTGCTGAACTGATACTTCGTGCATGCAAAACGTTATGCCCATCAGCCAACTCAGATCTTGCTGCTGCAAATGATGCAGATAGTATATTGTCCATTGCTGCCGACACAACGGATGGTACAGATGTGTCTATGCTAATATAACTAGTCAATGCAGTCGAGCACAAGTGCATATGCCGCTTTCAAATATATCAATAATGTTTTGCAGTTTTGCTTGTACGTGGTTGAAGGGCTTCTATCTGCCTCAAAACCGTAAGACGGGCCAAACCTCAAAAAGTACCAAGCAAGATGATCGGAAGTGTGTTGAACCGAGAGTAAAATTTATTCTACGTGTTTATTGTACAACCGCTATACATCCTATTTCCCGCACTGGCACTTAAACGATCGCGTACTGTCCATACACGATCGATCGCACTTTGTAATAGGTATCACACAGTGGGCCCTCTAATGCTACAACCCCATCAGCACCTTTACGTACGGCAATATTATCGTCGCACACAAGGACACCTCCAATGAACTCAGTCTGAAAATGCGAGGCAGTGAGAAAAGCATTTCAATATAATGTTTGATGAATTCACAAATTGTAGATGCCATCTGGTCGTACAAGGACAGGATTCATACAAAGTTTTATAAAATTGGATCAAATACTTGGCATGAGATGTAATCACCTACCTTAATACCAGCCGCGTTAAGTGCTTTTCTAATGCGTGGCATAATCAATTCACCCACAAACACTGGACGATGACCTTGGTTCTCGCTTTTGGCCACTGTAAATGGAATTCAAAGTCGCATGTTATAGAAGCAATGTTAATTGGTCACCAATATCCGCGTTTCACTAATAAACGTTTTGAGTACGGGTACGCCACTGTATAAAACGAACCTGCTTCCAAAAGAGGGAGAACGTTTCGTTTGCCATTTGTAGGTAATCGCAGCTTTCCTTGAAACCAACTTAACTCGTATGTATTTTCTCCAAACAAATATGTCTGCATAGACAGTGATGATGCCAGAGAATCCGCAAGTCGCACCTGATATATATTTAAATCTGACGTGACGTTCGATATCACGCCAACCGAGGGCACTACCACCTTACCGAAATCCTTGATATTCTGTTAATCATTTTGAGAATACACGTAAGAAATGGATTCAGTCTGATGCTACGCAAAGGCCAGAAAATGTATATCACAGGTTCAACTACTTTCTCAACTAAAATGGGTCAAACTAAACCAGTCTTTCGCAAAACTTAGAAATGATGTAAATTCAAGACAGAAGCATTGATGTAGAGTATACTTTGACATATCCCGTGGAAGTGACTTACCATGAGATGGTCTGCCATAGACTTTGTGGCCTTTGCTGAGCCATGCACAAGTACAGTTTGACGTGGCGCAACTTGCTGCAGAATCGTCGAGATCGAAGTCATATCTGACAGACCCTCGAAATCGGCAAAGCTGATGGTACATTTGACAACTGCAGGGGATAAATAGACATTTTGTTAATGGTTGAGCGGTACACCGTATTGATGATGTAAAAAACAGACAACCGTGAATGGAGAAGCCTACAGTGTGACTGTAGTATAGGATATTATGTACCAAGTTTGATATTTTCCACTATACACTTCGTTGCAGCGTCTCTGTCGTCCAATTCCTCCTGATTGACATCATCTTCTTCTTCTTCTTTATCCTCATCCATAACCATTAGACCATTATCTCCATCAGCACCTCCCATAATTCCACCCACTCCTCCTGATAAATCGAAGTCACATTGGTTGGCATAAATTGTAGAAAACAGATGCAACTGAATAGGAATAGTGTCAAACAACATTTCACTCCACATGCATGAAAGACGCCAAGTAGTGGAAATAGAAAAAAACCCAAAGAAATCCCGCGCAAAATCACAATAGCTTGTGTGAAATGTGTGAAAAATACACACCAGCAGCAGCCACGGCCACAGCGCCCATAGTTGGGTCATTAATGACGACAAATTCATCCGGACGCAGAATGACTCCGTAATCGTCCATTTTTAACTTTGTTTCCAACGCAGGAAACATAGGAAACTTGACTAATGCTTGCTTAAAAAAGTTTGTTTTGTGACTAGCTGTCATGGGAATGTCGTGCTTAACAACTTTCACAGCTACAGCTTCGCCCTTCTTTCCTCCAGATGTGTTTACGCTAACCTAAAGTGCGAAAACGAGTGTTAATCAATTTATGTGATAAATTTCGAAGTCACGAAGAAAGGACATATTTGTTCAGTATAAACAGTATTAAAGTAGGATTACCATATGTATGGCTGAAGTTACATCATCTGCGTCACTATCGTCATCGCTATCGTCTGATCCCATTGCTTTCGCCAACTGCCGTGCCTCATCCTCTAACCGACGTTTTTCTGAACGGTCCCGTCTTTAAAAGACACCAACCACCAGAACAGTCAGAAAAGTGAGAAGTAATTCAAGAAGAAGAGAAGTGTTCGCACTGTGAGCAATGTGAAAATACATGTAGCAGAGAATACTTGCATCTATGTGCATAATAATACCTGCACTTATCTAGAAAAGCTTCTAGCTCTTCGCCCTCCAGCGGAACTCGCCTTTTCATCGCAAGATCAAGGTCTCGTTTGCCGCCAATCAATAAATCATAGCTTAGAGTGTTAGGTTTGGGTCGCGAGGTGTACATAACAGTGTTCTTCTCACTCCCTGCCCACTCTACAAACAAATCGCGAGAGAGACCCGCTGTCAGTCCAGGTAACGTACTCAGAACTACAGCAGGCGCAGATGTTGGCGATAACTCGTTCAGTTCGGCAAGTGAATAGACTATTTTCAAATTCTTAAAGTGAAAAGGGTTAGTTTTGCTGTTCATCGTTTGCTTGAGCATTGCATCTGACATCCAAGAAAGAGTTGACTTTGCGTACCCGCATACGTTCTCTGCAAACACATTCAGCCACACCAGGCGATAGGACTGTAGCCCACGCACTTGCCAGACCTCATCCAATAACAATGCGAGCTCCAGCACTCGAGAGGCCGTTTCTAGTGGGAACAATACGTTCCCATCTTTTCGGACCGTGGACAGAATTGCATCAACAATATCGCGCTCTGTGTCTTTGCGAGTAGCCGATTGTGTTATCAGAGCGTTGTTACTATCTGTTATCAACAATGACGGACGTACAATGCGGAACAGTTCACAGCCATTCAGATGTCTCTCTTTCTTGTGATTGTAGTCAACAGCGTACACAAAATCCTCCTGGTCCTTTGTGATCTTCCAGATGGTGCCTCCTAGTGTATGTCCAGAGTTGTAGGCAAGAAACGAGATGCCCTCACCTTTGCCTGCGAACAAGGGGGATATTAATTTGCATATGAAGAAAATGTATAGACACACATGAAGACACACATGAGATGTACATTGATATATGAATTCATGTCTACTGTATGGTCGTCTACGAGGAGCAAACGCACGAAAACCGAAAACTTACGGATCTGTAGGCAGGTACACACAAGTAGATAAATTATATAACTCTGTCCTTCATTCGCATGCAAGCGGAATTCAATTTGTAAGCCAAACCTGTGCAATTGTAGAGCTGCGAGTACTTGAGTTGCACTATCTTAGTATTGAAGACCAGATCGACGTCCTCCAAACTGAAGAGGTCAAAATCTTGGTTGTTGAAAAAGGATTGGAACACATCGTACATCACAAGCTGTCCCATTTGATTTATAGGCAACGTAGCATAAACAGGGCAGTCCAAGCCCAAACGACCAAATGCATAGGGCAGCCCTCCAAGATGGTCCATGTCCAAATGAGAAACCAAAACAGCATCTACGGTGGGCGCGTACCTATGTTGTGTACATTACATAAAGTAGTATCAAGAGAGTTATAAACGTGTATTCCCTCTACATGGAAAGGTGACATACGATACCTGAATATGTACAACATACGAAGTACGAAAAAAACTGCATTTGCTCTGCAAGTTACGACAGACCGACCATTCAGAAAAAAAAGTCACTCACACAAAACTTGTACTATTACTTAAAGATATATATCAAATACTTTGCTAAACGATCAATGAACGTCTGATCAAAGTTTTCGTTCCATCCACAGTCGAGCATGATCCGGAAGTCATCAATGTCCAATATGTAGCACAGAGGCTTTAAATCGTTCACGCCCTGAAGCGCTGTGAAATTGATCACAGACGTCATAGTGAACTAACAAATGGGACACACCACTTGAATAACACGATCTACTACACTACTGCTATAACTTGTACGAACGCTCACTGCAGTGTGTGAGAGAGAAACAATAAAGCGGTTGTAGTACTATCTATCGCCTAACTCAAGTCCGTGCGTGCGTAACATCGGCAATGTGTTGTATATGTGTGTGTGTGTGCATAGGTGTGCGAGTTCTTTACATAACAACGTAGCACGATGCGGCATTGCGTGTCACCCATTCATTGTAATGTGCATTTATATGTATTTATGTAGTATGATGTATGTTTGCATGTATCTATGTATGGTGCCTGTGATACAAATACATACTATTCTGCATGACCGCCTACGTGCTCAGACACACTCGCCGGATCGGGTTAAGCTCTTCACTCAACTACTTAATGTAAGCTGCACAAGCGGTGTGCATGGCACAATAGGTATTCGATGTAAAAGCTGAAGTGAATATGTACTTGGATGAGTCAGCGAACAGATAGAAGTGAATATGTACTTGGATGAGTCAGCGAACAGATAAGATGCAGATGGCAACTAACTCAAGTTTAGAGCAAGCTGGGCGTTTGTATGGCCCTTTATGGTGGGGCTTGGATTCCTGTTTCTGGGCTGCCATGCAGCTGGATGTCCGTGACATTCATCGGATGGAAACTTTCCCAGAATTCCCTGGTATGTGATAAGCTAGCTATATACTGTGAATGTACTTGAGTATCATTATTCCCCTTAAGAGCCTTTACATGGCTTGCCGTGTTGATGGAGGAAAGTACTCGAGTTTAAAGCCTTTTTGGGGCTCGGAGCTCTCTACTCAATATCTCCTGTACAATTACAACTGTCTCCTGATAGATATCTGCCGGTACCACAATCATCCAGTCCGTAATGTACGAGTATTGGGTTACGTTGTTAGTGTTCATCTGTTCGCCAATCGACAACTATTTCAAGGTGTTTAATTATTGAACTTTACTCCGTCAACATATACTGTTTTGTTAAATTATAAGCTGCATTTATACTTTAAGCTTTTAGTGTCCTGTGCCCGTTTTTCTATGATGCTGATCTGTATTTCGTACCTGTAACAGTTGATGACGGCACAGGTGTGGTTTCGTGTGTACAGTGGGTGAAAGAATTGGCACAAGACAAACAAGGACCAGGTTGGAGTATACAGTTGGGAGTCCTTGCCTATGTTTGTGGCAGATTGTCTACCTATAAAGAGTCCCGTCAAATAACAGTCTCAAATATATGTATGTAGCAACAGTATATGCGATATTTGTAGTGGCTTCCTGCATGTCGACCTACTGATGTAGCAGACGTTGTTGTGTTATGTAATTTTCAACTTGGCCAATAACGTTTATAAAGTTTGAGTTTTTTTTTGGTAGATTTAACAACTTGTGACGTACGAGATGCCATATATCCACGTTGAACTCCTAGCTGAGTACTAGTGTTTACCAGGATTGTTATACTTACAGTTGAGTTTTTTTTTTGTGTGTGTGTGGTTTTATACCAAGACATTGAAGACGACATCATGAACGAACCGTTGTGGTGGATGAGAACAAGAAAATTGAAAGAGGACATGTATGGTGATCCCTTCGCACCCGTTGACGATACTGACAAATCGCCAATGTATGTAGAGTGTTGTGCGCGCTGATGCGCCGTACAGATGTTGTCCTGCTGTACGTAATCAAGTACAAAATCATTATACATTATTCTTTCTATACTTTCTATACTTTACATTTACTAGTAAAAAGCGGCCGAACGAAGAAGAAAGTATTATTACGGAAGAAAAGTTCCAAAAGATTGTTCAGTCGTTCCTGGCACAGTCCGGCATGACCTCTTTTAAATACCAAACTCTTATTCAGACGGACTTGACTGAGATGGCCACAAAGGTGGTCAATGCAAAGGTACCCATTCGATATACTGTCTTTTGGTTTTTTTCTGGAACTAGATTATAGCAGTACACGTAAGAGTGTTTTCATACCACTTTGATGTTGTATGTAGAATCCTCCTGGCCACGCGAAAATTTCAAGGGACAGTCGTGTTAAAAACCTGTTCCGCAGAACAATTGGCAATCTCGTTGAATCTGGGATGGTATTTCTGAGCGACGAAGAGAGGTAAAGACTATTATTGTGATATGCTCTATATTCATAACGAAAAGTTATTGTGTCACACATTTTTCGTATGCGATTGTACTTAATGATTGCATTAATTCTTTTTCGAGAATGACAATAACTCATGTAGGTTTCTTTTACTTGGACATTGGTCAAATATGTGTTGCCTTGTAAGCTATAGATTTCTGCATTCTAGTTCACCACATCATGCGTTTTTCTGATCCATATGAAACTTCGTATTTGCTATATTCTTTACTTTGTACACACTTTCACTGTGTTTTGATGCCTCTGCAATGTACTAGGGACGTGTACACCATAGTAACACATAGTGACCACATATGCCCAGCGATAATAGAAGTGGTTCGAAAATACGATACTGGTATGTAGTAGTTGTACCGGCCGGTGAATTGATTATTGAATGCTATATGTCTATGTGCTACCGATTTGTTTGCTTGACTTGGTACTTGTTTATAGGGTGATTGGACGCAAGGTTGTGCAAAATTTGTCTGAAGCTTTGTACACGGGGATGAGCTACGAGTTTCTTCCCCTATTGTTGTTGATATCTTATGTACACCTGGAATATACTGCAGGAAAAGGTGTCGCAATGGACGAAATTCTTCGTCAAACAAAAGCGAAACGCGCCCTGCTAAATGTCCCCAACCCTTACCTACGGCGGACTGTCCACCGAATGATCAATAGTAGTGACTTGTACGAAAGTCGGCGTGGTGCCTACAAGTGGGTGGGAGGTGGTGATGAAGACATCTAAGCATGGGCTCTTTAAGTATGGCGTCAATCATGTAGACCTATGGAACATGTCTCCAGAGCTACTTTGATGACAAAAAAATGTCAATACAAACGAACACGGATCTGATAGTAAAGTTGCACGTAATTCCTACAACTAAGTGACGTAAAGAACGAAATTTTTGTAGCAATTACTACATCGTGTTATAATGTAACACATTTTCAACTGTTGTTCTCAATGTATTTAAGTAGTTGATTGACAAAAGAGTACTTGTTAGAATTTGATTTCAACCGAGTTCTTAATTATCGTGAAGAAGCTTGGTTTTTTAGAGTTACTTTTTGATTAGGTATTGTCGTGTGTATGTATAATTAAATCACAACTTCATGTTATAGAATGAGAGGCGACGTTACATGCTTTCATTTCATGCTAAATCCTATATGTTAGCAAATAACGCCAGAATTCCTTTCCATTTAAGCATATCATGCGTGCATAGCGCCCATTGTCATCTCACAAATTATATGCGCCTAGATCTCGCTGACCTTTGTTTCACGTTGAATAGCAGCTTATCTGTTTGGCTTGCTGAAGACAGTGCCGTTCTTTCATCAACTTTCGTAGTTGCGTTGTTCGACACAGTCTCTGATTGTTTCATGCAAGCGTTCGTTTGCTGTCTAACGTTGGACACCATCGCTGGTAGCACCTGACGTATATTGGGGTTGGGGTGGAGAAGGTTGGTAAGGGATGCCAGTACAAACAAGAGACGTAGAGTACGTATAGTTTTATATGTGATAAAACCGAAAGAGCACACATAGATTAAGAAACTCACGAAATATAAGATATTTTCAGTACAATCATCATCAGTCATAACATGTACACTTCATTTACAATACAAACCTTTGACAGACGAGACAATCTGGGAATGGTCTCTTTGATTGTTGAATGCACGTCATCGTAATTGACCTCTGGACAAGGTTTACAATTGTTCGAGTGCGCAATAATGAAGGAGTGATATGAGTAGTGTACGGTGTCTTCAAGTATGGATATGGCACCTCAATTCTGATGTGGCACAAGGCGCATGCAATGCACAATATTGTTAAATATTTCTTCCTCAACTGCCTTATATTATCTTTATCTCCCCTGCAATTCGAAACTTCGAAAATGCATTGCGTTATGATAGTTAGAAGCGTTGAAGTGCTGCTATTATAGAACATGTGTCCATTCTAACATACCATCACTCTGGATTTTTGGTTCTTTCGACTCTATCTCAATACTATAATCAGAAGCCCTTCCCTGTTCCAAAACCTAAAATCGAAATTTTAACATCCAGCAATAAGAGCAAGTCAGTACGTGAGGCATATCCTACTGTAGATTGTAACTACAATATGATACGAACGAATTCGATATATCTTTGGGTGGAAATCAAAGGTTACCTGAGCAGCCCGAACGGGAACTTCGTTTCTACATTTCGTAACCTCGACTATCAACTCATTTACTCTGATCTGTCGTTGAATGAGATTGTCTTCCAATTTTACGTCTATCTTCTCCAAAACTGGTAAATGGTAAGATATGAAATGGCTGAAAAGAGCGTGTGTGCATAATATACGAGAAGGGGGGATTCTTTTTGCATACTACAGAGAAGAAGCTATGTATTTTTCTCGAATGAAAAGTTGGGGACGTGCGCGATTAAGAACTGATCTTGTGAAGGAAGGTGAAAATAAAACTTACTATCTTTGTTTTCGCATGCTTCGTACCAGTTTTGGCCTTTAATCTCTATATTTTCCTTCATAATGGTGAACGCAGCTTCTGCAAACTACGTAGGCGAAAAGTAGCTTGAAAAATTCGTTCGGGACTGCAAATATAATGTGTGCGTTCCAAACGACCATCTGGTGTTGCGCACTCTTACAAAGTGTAGCTTGGCGAGTATTGAACAAACTTTATACTGAAACAGCCAGTCCCTGCATCAATCATATGCTGGACGCAGATGATGTTGAGGATATGGTAACAAGTTGTGCAACTATATGACTTGGATCACACATACTTATACTTAATATGGAACAAACAGTCGTTACCTCATTCATGTACTGGTAGAAACCGTCTTTTTGTTGCATGTTCCAAGCCGTTTGTCTTTCAGCATATTCTTCAATGCAGTGATGAAGACGTTTTTGTTGTTCCTGAATTGACCAAAAGAATACATATAGTAATAGAAATTTACAGTTGTGTGTACTTTGTTCATAGCATAGGACGTCGACCGACAAACAGCTGAATTCCTATACAGTAGCCTTCAGGGAAATGTCGGGTAAAATACACGTAGGCTACAAAAGGTCAAATAATACAAGCAAGAAGTAGCCAGCAGTTTGTGACTATAAACACCTGCTTGGTAGCGAACATCTGGGCAGGAAGATCCACCAGTGAGTGCATGCTACATACACAAAGAACTGTTCCCTGCTTGATACATTGAAACTTACATATAAAGCATCCTGGCTGTTGAGCTGTACCTTTCCCATTATATGATTTGCAATTTTTTCTGTGATATAGAGCTTTTCATTGAGCGTCGATATGAGATGGAACAATGTAGTTGGTCGTGTTCGTGCAGTCTGTCTTCTCGGTGTGTACGTATGCGCCTTACTATATATGTTACTATACAGTCTGTCTGTCTGTCTTGTCTGTCTTGTTTAACAATCTTTCTATAAAGGCTGTGTAAAGATTCGCTCGGCCAGTACCAACCAGCCAGTACGCATGTACGTAGTAAGTAAGTAAGTCGACTCAGTAAGTAAGCAAACTGGTTCGGCTCTCTCTCTCTCTAACAGAATATATATATATAGGCTCAGAATATACCATACCATACATACATTCATTCCCTTCCACTCGAATACCGCCAAAAGTTAATCGGTTGGGGCTCAAAGTATAAGCCAAATAAAAAATTACATAGGCCTATTAAAGGGCATTTTTAGTTGCTTTCTTCAAAACTATATCCCATGACAGACGGACAGACAGACAGCAAGGCATCCATCCATCCATTCATCTGCAGATACGTAAACAAGTAAACACACACACACAAACACATATACACATATACACATACATACACACATACACATATATACACACACGTACTCTCTCTTTCTCTCTCTCTCTCTCTGTAAACGTACATCACACCTTTCTCACGCACACACTTGTATTATCCGTTTGTGTACGTAAGTAAATATATATCATGAAAAAACAGACTGTGACAGAGGGCACAGTAGCTATGGACGTCGATGAGTCGTCCCCTGTGGCCGACGCAAAGCCCGAGACCACCGACCCAACTGCTCAAATTCGTGCAGGTAGCCACTCACTCACAGTCTCATTTACTACCCACTCTATTCTGATAACTTTCTGAAGCATGCAGCCGCACATCCTGATTTACTACACATGTCCATAGCATTTCATGACCTTTACCTTAATATTCTGTGATTCATACTTCATTTTCTTGTCCATGCGTGTATTCACGAATCTCAGAACGTAGTTCACGATAGTCCTCTCTTCGTTATAATTTTACGCATGTACACTGAGTTTTCGTACGATTTACAGTCTCCCATAAAATATGAAACCGTTTATCTACTGTGCTAACCCATCGAAAATATTCACTTCTAGCGTTCTGCATAAATAGTTTGATGCTCTGCTTTGAATTTTTTTTTGTTCGTTGTCATTGTTCTTATCATAATCTCGGGGGTGTTGCGACATTGCGTGTCTCGTCATAATTTAGGATCTTTTCTCCAAAATGTTAAGGGTTTATATGCGCATTGATTGTCATTAGACATTAAACAGAACTTATTCTTGTTGGAGCGGGGTGCCTCGTGCAAGGAGGCTCGGTATATATCACGAGTATTGCGAACCATTCCATCTACTCGTAAGCTGCTTGACGGGACTATTTTGGCCCAGATTATTGCTCAAACGATTGGAAACAATTCTGACCTGGTCCGCTCTCTCTCTGTCTTCACTGGAGAGGTATGTTTTTGCCGTGCATTCCATCACCACAGAATGACTGGCGACCACATTGCCCTAATATGCAGTATTTATCAAATTATGTCTCTACGTCGAACCTATGCCTCTTTCGTGTCTCAATCTCCTTTTGCCCCATGCATGTATGGCGCCCACAGTAAGTAGTTTACTTTTTTTGCTCTTGTTCAGGCTGATTCCGCTGCTCTTGGTGATAAAAAGCGAAAGGGTTCTACTGCAGAGGTTGATACGTACCTTCAAATACTTGTTATTATATGGCTTCTTGATTCAAAGGTACGTGTTATGTAACCAACCGTATCCTCATTTCATAGATGCTTCGAACAGATGAATGCAGTCACCATTGACTTCGCCGTTTGTTTTTTTCAACGATTTCCCTGTCTTCGTATTTTTCTTGCATATATATTACAGAGAATCGATGAGGCGGTAGCTTGTTCGACTGATCTGATTGAACGCGTTAGCGCCTACAACCGTCGCAGTCTTGATCCCCTTTCAGCCAGAGCATTCTACTATTATGGTATGCTCTATACTCTTCGACGTACATCGCATGATTTGTTTTCTATTCCCAATGTTGCTTCAGATTACTTGTTTACATTTTCAACCACAAAAAATCATCTCACACTGTGTTTTTAATATCTTGGTAAACTCTCTTTTAGGACGTGCATATGAACTTGCGGGGCGTTTTTCCGAGATTCGCAAGGTCCTGTTTAATGCGCTGCGCACCAGTACGCTTCGACATGATACAGACGGTCAAGCCACCTTGATTAATCTTCTGTTACGATCATATCTCCACTACAATCTATACGAACAAGCACACAAGCTCGTTTCCAAGAGCTCTTTCCCTGAAAATGCTTCCAACAATGAGTTGGCACGTTACATGTACTACCTTGGACGGATCTCAGCCATTCAGTTAATGGTATATTTGGTTATATATGCGTATGAGTACTAGATTATGAAAATCATCCTTGTATACGTACATAGTTGTACTCGGCCCTATGCTTATAGTTGAAAGTAGTCGTACAGCTTGGTACAAGTAGAAAGTAGACACAATGTTGTTTTTGGACGGTAGTATAATGTGATTGTCATACAAGCAATATATTATCGATTAATAACTTTTTAATCAAACCTCTATGTTCGTTTTAGTATGTTGAAGCACACAAGTTTCTGGAGAGTGCTGTTCGCAAGGCTCCACAAAACTCGGCCGCTGGATTTCAGCAGGTATGTTATTATCTTTTGGCTTAACACGGACGGTCTCTTCTGTAATATTCATACCCACGTATGTTTATTATCCATACTCTTAATTTTCAGACAGCACAAAAGTTCTGCATCATCGTTCAGTTGTTGCTTGGAGACATTCCAGAGCGATCTGTTTTCCGTCAACCAATGTTACGTCAATCGTTGACCGCGTATAAAACACTTACCTTGGTAAGACTTCAGAATATATCTTATCGTATATCAAAGTGTAGACATGTTTTATCTACTGGAAACGTTAGTTATGATGTATCTATTTCTCTGTTCAAATCTGATATCATATTTTTTATGCCCAACTGTTGATATCTCCTGTAGGCTGTACATCGTGGTGATCTCGTGCTTTTCAACGAGACCGTCGAAAGCAACATCGACAAGTTCCAGGCGGATAAAACATACACATTGATTTTGCGGTATGATCGATTGGTTGTGTAGTTTACAATGTGGTCAACAAGACCTGATAAAGATGAACTCAATTCGTATTAATTACTTTCCGATCTTACAATCCTGTCAACAGTCTACGTCATAATGTCATCAAAACTGGTGTGAGGCGAATCTGCCAGTCCTATTCAGCTATTTCTCTTCTGGATATTTGCTCCAAACTTCATTTAGAAAGTACAGAGGACGCCGAATACATTGTAGCCAAGGTAATAGTATATTTATGCATGATCTTGGGTGTGTGTGCTTGACGAATCAAGATAAATTCGTGTGTAAAGGCAAATATCGTATCATGCTTTGTTCTATTCAACGTTGCCCATGCCACTTTATCTCATGCATTGATTTGATTTTTCTATTTTGATTGTTAGGCGATTCGTGATGGTGCAGTGGCTGCTACAATTGACCACGAGAGTGGTGTGGTTCGTTCAAAGGAGCCGGTTGACACATACTCCACGAATGAGCCTCAGGTATGCATCTAGTAAAATTTTGCAGTATGCTTCAACTCCCTCCGGAATGTGTCAATGTCCCTTAGTTTTCTAGTGTTTATGCAATGTAAGTGCACAACACGCTCCAATACATTTTTACCTGTATGTTGCTTTCCTGCGTGCCATTTATACTACTATACATACACCTATGAATGTGTGTTACAGACCGCGTTTTATCAAAGAACGCAACTGTGTCTGAACATGTACAACGACACTGTCAAGGCCATGCGCTTTCCTCCCAATGACTATCGCAAAGAACTCGAGAGTGCTGAGGAAAGACGTTTGCGTGATCAACAGGTAATGTAATTAAAGCTTAACTATTCATTTTAGTGCAAGCGACGGAACTGTTGGTCTGTATGATTTACATCTGGTGGACGTAACCCAATGCTTATTTTGTACGCAGGAAAAGGAAATCATCGACTACGTCGAGGGAGAGGATGACGATACCGAGTTCTAAACATGATGAAGGTCATTCCACTGCGACTCTCTCTTTCTACATTGTCATGATATAAGTAAACATGAGGAAGAAGTTGGGGGCGGGGGTGGCCTTTATCTTAACTTTTTTTAAGACATTTACTTTGTCACTTAGCCATGAGTTTATACGAACACGTGTTCGCCTCTAAATTATGGAGCAAGTCATTGCCCATAATAAATGCCTGGTAGAAGCGAGTTACTATGTAATAAAATCATTGTTAATCCGAGCAATATGGTTGTATATTTGTACAGTCAAAAAAGAGTGTTTGGTTAGTGTCCTTGCAGTGCTAAACAGAAAACAAGAAATTAGTAACGGCTTTGTTGCTATTTATACCATAACTATCCTTCATACACAACGAAAAAATTGAATCAGTCTATCTAGACGTTGCAACTAGCATGACTGAAGACAACCAACACCACCTCCGCGTTCTCCCTTGTTAGCAACTACTTTACTAATTGCTGTTGATCAACTCTAATCCAGCATGCATACCATCTCTCGAGTTATACCCTCGCTTGCAAAACAAACCTTTTATATCCAATTGTGTCTTTCATGTCACACGGCACGCCAGCAACCGACTGTAGCGGTTTCCAGTCATGAGTAAAACTCGCCCCGGAATAACAAAGGATCTATACTGCCTACTGAAGGCGTTCGAAGCTGTATGTTGACTCATCGAGACACTTGTCCCTTTAAACATATATTGATTTTCCTTGTTGCTGGCTTGTTTGACATCTCACCATTGACTCTGTTTTGATTCATTTATGATGTTTATTCTTCAGAGAAATGATTTGTCGTACGATGCATTCACCAGTTGCTGGAGGGATCTCAAAATGACAATGATACACTATGGAGAAAAGCAACCGGTACGTAGTCTCACCAGTCTGACTATAGTTGTCGCATGTAACATTGATTGACTGAATATCATACACAAATACTCTGTGTACTCTGCCTCTATATAATTGCTTTTTGCATTCGTATTTCCCTGTTTAAATCTTTATGGTGAATTACTCACTAGTACATAAAATGATGTTGATGAAAAAAACTTACTATTCTTTTTAGGAAGCACGTCGCCTTCTTGTGGAGGAGTTCTTTGAACATGTAATTTCAGTTTTGCACACACTTAGGCAACGTCATGTGTACATTTGGGCTGTGTACACTCTGTTCTCTTTGCACCAAACACAACTGCTTGCTCCACGTATTCCGATTCTTATCGATAGTGCTACCTGGTATGTTATAATCTTGGTTGATGCTTCGTTGCGCTACGCTGAATTCTATTATGGTCAAACGACACTTACACTGAACACTCGTTTAAACATCTGTCACAAGGTCCAAGTCGTACATAAGGATAATTTAAATCATGGACATGACGTATTACGATTGCATGGTTCTTCTCTGTCTATTTCATAAATATCAAGTTTGCCAAGTACTACTTTGGTAGTAGTAACGCTGCTTCTTGCACTTGGTGAATGTGTCCATTTACCACGTGGTTCTATGTACGTGTTCTCAAACCACGCGTCGCACTCAAAATACCTCATGCGGGTTGTATTCATTCTTTGATAACTTTTAACAACTATACTCAAAAGAGCTAACCTCTCACCGTAGGAATCTGTTGTTGGATTTCCTTCGAAATTTACCCTCATCTCGTTATGAAAGAGATGTTAAGAAAATATTCTCGGCAATGGTCAAAGAACGGTAAGTGGCGCAGTGGAGATATATTACCGAAATATACGCCATCTGTCTGCAAATTATTCATCGCTTTTTTTACTTGTCTGTTCCCAACTTATCTGGTCATGCAGGTGTTTTTTGTTTGGGATGAGCGACCCAGCTGTAAAGCGGTATCCAATTGGTATGTTTCTGCACAATGTATATGAATGCTCCGAAAAACACCAACGTATATACTGATTCTGTGAAGCATTTGTGCAAACTTCATCTTCTGCATATTCGAAATTATGTATTTCATCGTCAACTACACATTCTGGCTTCGCACTCTAGCGGTCATCGAAACTTCTGCAGCAACGGTAGAATCGTCGAGAGCACGTAAACCGGTAGACATACGCCAAATACCGAATACATTATGGGACAAGGTGCATGAAGCAGATCTGATTCAAGTAAGCTATCCGAGAAAAAAAAATGTAGATTCCCAAGATAAGACAAGCTATTGTTCGATGCTTTTGGTCATGTTTGTGTTGCACAACGTTAGCAGCTGCATTAATTACATTTATCCGTTAACGTTTTGGAAGGTTACCGGGTCGCCATATGCCTGCGAATCGCACTCACAGTCATATACATGATTTTCAGGGATTACGAAACTATTCTGTAACTCTAGATGGAGTGCAACAACTATATGATGAATATGAGGATGCCATGGTGGAGGTCGATGTTGACGGAGAAGTGGCAGAGCTCAACATGTACAATCAAAATCTACCCAAAGAACTATACTCGAATTTGCAGAGATACTGGCGCGCATTTGTAAGCGTACCCTGTAAATTATTCGTATTGCGCAGAAATATTCTCGTATTGAAACGACTGTGCTATTTAAATACTAGAAATAATGGTAGTTGTGTTGTTGATGACTCCCCTCAGCCTAATTCTTCAGGAGGAACTAAACTCCAAACAAAACTAAAATATTTTACGGATGGGTCTCTATATAACCTTTTTTTCATTGACATGCACCTCGACAAATAGGATGAGCGAGTTAATTTGGTATGGGCAAGGGTAAAAGAAGAAATCGATGATTCACGCCAGTACCGAAATAGAATATATCGACGCCAGCCTGTAGAGTCTGGATGTACTTCAGATGCAAGGTAAGGCAAATATGGGCTTACTTATTGAGAGTGTTTATGTGCTGTAACAGTCATGTACCCGTTGTTAAACTTGTTAGATTACGATTGTAAGAATTAGCGTTGGTGTTTATTTATGTTGTTATCATGTTTAGCCAAGAACGTCTTGTAACCTGTTTGTCTTTTTTGCCTGCTGTAGTAAACGACGCGGACGACTATCTGCTGTAGAAAGACTTGAACAATACGAAGAAAAGGAACAAAAGCGGAAAGCAATTGAAGGATTGGTGCAAAGTGAAGGTAAGCCATTGTTGGTATGCTAAGTGGGCACACCTTATTAGTAAGACGACGGGCATTGAGGCTAAAGTTTGCACTACTTTCAAATTATCTTCTACAGAGGCATCCGTGATTTCTACACCTGCTTTCATGGCAACATCCGACAGTGTAGATCAATTTCATATGCCAGTAATATCAGCTGCTCCTAGCCGTCCTCATTCGCGACTGTCGCAGTCTTCCTCATGGCCAAAATCCCAACAAAGTGCAAGTAGTAAGGAGACTGTCACAATTGTTGGCAACGCATTTGCTTCGAGTGAGCCGCCCCGTTTAGCAGACGAAGTCATCAAAAGCGGTGATAAAATACCTTCATTACTCTCGGAGATTTTCAGTGATACTGATGATGACGATGTGTGACACCTCCAGCAATCACACTCCGACCAAACGTATAGCGTATGTATGTGATAGATGAACTTATAGCCGATGATAACTTTCTCCGATTTCAGCGTTAGTTACAGGCAATTGACGAAGCCAAATCTGCCGCACAAACGAGCAATGACAACAGAATAACAAACTTCATTGCACGAACATAGACTACTACTGTGTGTTTACATATCTGAATTCATAAGATTTCCGACAAGTATTAAATAGATGATAGGAACTTGACAATGAAGTATTTTGAAATGGACTGAGAGATTCAACATAGAACAAACAGTAGCACCATGTTTACAAAGTTTCTACCCAAATTTGCGAAGCTTTACCGGATTACCTTATTTCCCCTATTTATTAATAAATCTTGAGCAAAATGTACATATAATCGCGTAGCAAGAATATGTCCCAGTAGGAACAACGAATGTTTTTGGCTTGTTAGTTTGATTTTTTTGAGAGTCCACCAAAACCGCGGCATAGATTATATTTACTAGATGAAAAATAGAAAAAATTCTTCCTGAAGCAAGTATGTATATGGCTAATGATGAATAAGTATACGTATGCTCAAAGAGAGGCTCCTCCCTTCATACGGTATTCTTTGGAGTTTCACGTATTAGAGCGATAATGACGTGTAGACGTTTGAAAAGTGCATATTTGTCGACGCCAATGGGCAAAGCTGAGTGAGTATGATAGGAGTGAGTATGATAGGGCCATGTCAGCCTTTGTATTGAAGACCTTTGATATCGAGCATGCGAATGAACGCCATTAAGAATACTTGGTGAAGCTAATAGACTAATAATCTTATACAGAAAAGACGAAGGTAGATAAATAATGATGGTTGTTTGCGCGCACTATTTGTTCACCCGGCCCCAGAGAGTACATACTATGCCTGAAGACAGTAGCCTACATTAATTACTATACCATCCGAGAGAGTATTAGTACAATCATTCGCCCAAGATAATAATGCCCGGAACGGTAGTAATGCCAGCGCCACCCCAAAGGAAAATTATTCTCGGATTTTTGGTAGAATTGTTAGTACCATTGACCACAATTCTGATTCTGTGTGTATAGAGGAATATCAGCTGGGTACAGGTTCGATTGATGGTTCTTGGAGTGGGAAATTGTAGTTCACCGACGGTCCGGAACATGGGAATCTTTAAGTGCTTCGGGATATGTTCATTGTAATGAGGATTGTTATCTATACAATCTGTTTGTTACGCAGGAACATGGCGAAAAATAAGGAAAATGTATCTATCTACTGCTTTAAGTTGCTTACGTATGTGTTTACCAATGCAGGAGAGAGAAAAAAAGGGTAACAACTTGCGGAGAACTTGGTCTGTTCAAGAAGAGAAACAACTCTTTAAATTCACAGAAGTCGAGTACGAGCATTCTTTACAAACTTGCCACGATTGCCCAAACATATCAATCTTGGATACATCTCACGTATCACGTCCATGGTTGGTTTGAGATCTGCCGATCTGGCATAAGTATACAGTCGGTAGGTACCTTGGGTGTCAATCAATAGTGTACTTCATTTTGTTTTTCTTTCATTAATACTTCCTGTGCATGTATGTGCTTGGGTGTCATGACGTACTTTACTTTGTTTTTCATTCACTAATATCCAGTAAGTATATCCTGAAATATCTTTTTGCTCGAGTATTATGTACTTCATTTGTTTTTCTTTCGTTTATATCTCTTGTATACTTACTGTGGTTGGTTTCTGTCTTCTACAATTCTAGTAGTACTCGTTCATAGACACAGTCTCTTGTCGGCCCACTCCTTGAATCCTGTCTGGTCTGGAGTGTTTTCGGTACCACCTCTCTCCTGTATTTGAGTCAAAGGTAGTACGTATATCGATGTTCTCGGGGTGGATGGATGATAGATGATAGATCTTTGAAGACTTGGACTATATATTACATCGCGTCAATACCAGAAATGTCTGTCTCTTTTTCTATTAATTTTGCCTCAGTACAGATCAGGCATATGTAATGGAAACATCAAAAACATGCGAGGGCATAGTCCCTACTTGGGCATCCAGTAAAAATTCGTTATATTCCAACAGTGTATCAAGCTATATATATGCTTAATCTCAAATCTGAATCATTTCATTGAAGCATTTGTCTGAAAAAGTACTGATGACCTTGTAAACAACTCAGGCAGATACCACTGAAGAATTGGACACCTACACAGCTTACCAAGTCAATTCTGGAAATATCAATCTCTTTCTATTTATTACATTTATACAGATCAGACATTTGTAATTGGACCATCAAAAACGTGCTAAAAGTATATACTCCTCTTGAGAATTCAGCAAGGATTCCTTAATTTTCGAACAGTTGTTGTCCATAAACGTTACACGACGAAGTAAAAATGGGTTAGTTGGTCATTTTGGGAAAGAGACTCAGCCATTGATTGGATCATATATGACTGCAGGCTAGCAATGAAGTACTCTGTACTGTCTAACTTGACGTGACGGTTACTTGCTTAAATTAATAAAAGAGATTGTTGATGTGTCTTGTCGATCGGTTGATCTTATGATGTGAATTATGAATTGTCACTGGTTCTTTACGCTCATCTTGGTTATGTAAATACAGTGGTGAAGGAAGACCTGAGATGAAACCAGATGAAGACAATGATGAGATGGTTAAATGTGGACATCAACTTCGAACGGATGGTTTGATAAAAACAGGTTTTGGCGAAGTCAAGCTTTTCTGTATTTAAAGATCGCTCAACTAGCCTACCATGAAGATGAAGATTGCATGATAGTTTTAGATGACTTGTATGCCCGCCCAATCAATAATACACTATAGAGGCAGTAGTCATATACAACGCTATCAAAGAACACGCACGCATTAACAATGAATCCTTGTCAATTTTAAGAACTTTATCCTTTACCAAAACGTAATCTTCCGTGGTTTCAGGGTACGAATGACCCGTCTACCGCGTGGCAACATACCCAGTGCGATGAAGTCAAAACTTAAGAAACAGTATCCAGGATATCAAGATCGCTTGGAAATTATGTCTAACTGCAACAGCATAGAGACGAACTAGCCGATGCCGGGAAGTGTATGGCACTACACACAGAACGCACTTCCGAAGCAATTAATTCACTAGGCTGAAAACAGACTTGAACTCAAAGTTGGCTTTGGGCTTTGTGACAACAATTTACATATGAACAGGCAAAACGAGTGGCGATAGTGTTTCAAATCACATTAGATAAAGACAGAAGTTAACATGAAGACGTCGGGGTCCATGAAGATAGATAGACACGCAGTGTCACAGACAATAAGGATTTGAAGAACACTGCAAAAAAGCCAAAACACACTAGTACTCAACTCCAAAGAAACTTACATGCATGAAATACAGAGATATTGGGCGCATACAATAAGATATGCATTTCAAGATTTTTATTCTTTTACTTTTCAGATTGAACGAACTTATACAATCTTAAATCTACTTCCATCCATACCTGTCTTTAGAATAGATTATCTATCTACAGATAAAATATTTCTCGGCAGGATATTCAATCTATGCGCATCCATCATATGTAAATACATAAAATTTCGTCTGATTTCCATAGTGATAAAAAAAACGCTGATCAGATTCTATCGTTCAATAATATAAATTGCATAAACATAATGGGATAACAATTAACATCATACATATAATAAAATGAACCGAAACCAACAAGTAATATTTAACCCACCGTCAAAATACAACGTTTCCACACGATCATCGCATGATGTATCTATCGTCTAGTACATAATGATGTCTGCCAAAACACTGACATCTTTGTGTCACACATATCTTGTTGACTAGGTTCAGTATAAATATAAGTATCTCATGTATGGTTGGGTAATAATTTTTTCGATTATATCTACATTATTATACCGAGCCAACAAGTTTTGACAGATCAGATTATATTTATATATTATGTATTGTTGCTGGAGATGGAGCTGCATAGATTGAACCTTGTTATAGAAATTATATATGTAGACAACTAACTATTCTACGAACGAGTATAAAATAAAATGTCTAACAAGGAACGTATCATCCAGATCTTCGGTCTGAACAGTAAAAGGAATGAAAGTTCTTTAATCTTTGGAGTCATAAAACATGTTGGCTTGGTCCAGTATTATACATTCGCTTTACGGATGGATGACTGGGTCAAATAACAAATATATTCCAGAATAATAATGTTCTCCGCAGAGGGTGGGTGAACAACGGCTTAGAAGTTGCGGAGTTGAACTGCACTTATAATGTGTTCAAGCACTCGAAAGTGCGTTTAGGCAGGCTATTTAGAGGGAGGGAATGAAGATTTTTACTTGGACAGGAGAAAGATGAAAACAACTTTATTCTCTTTGCATTTCTTGAAAAGCGCGCAATATACTGGAATTATCATGTAGTTAGTATATAGGAGTTATTATGATGACTCAGCCAATGTAAAAATCCTCATTCCTTCCCTCTGAATAGCCTAAAAGCACTTTCGAGTGCTTGAACAAATTATAAGTGCAGTTCAACTCAACAACTTCTAAGCCGTTGTTCACCCATCCTCTGCGGCGAACATTATTATTCTGGAATATATTCGTTATTATGACCCAGTCATCCATTTTATAAGTCTAGTCTGAAAAGTAAAAACAACAAAGTTCTTAAAATTTACGGGCTTTGATTATATTCTAGGCTGTTATTTATGATTGTATAAGCTGCTTACTTCTCGGTCATACTCATCTGTCATAAAGTACATGCTGTTTCCTCAGCTTCGCTTTACTCTACCTAGTTTGGAGATATCCTGACGCATCTTTTCTGCTTGCGTGTCATCATAGTGTACTTCATTTTGTTTTTCTTTCATTAATGCCTCCTGTGCATTTATAGGCTTGGGTGTCATGATGTACTTACTTTGTTTTATTTTTTATTCATTAATTATGTATATGTGTTGTGTATCGTGGTTACTTTCTATCGTATACTTCCATTAGTTCTTGTTAGCAAACGAAACACTCAGTCACTTGTTGGTCTCCTGCATTGCCTCCTGCACATGAGTCGAAGTAGTACGAGTGTTTTCCTGTAGTCCTTGAAGACTTTAAGCCGCTTAATAGTTTGACTAGACTACCCACCGCTTCCATGTGTAATTGGGAAAGCTTTTTTCCTTTACTTTTCAGACTGAACTGATATATGTCAGACATCCGACAATCTATTCTACAGACGGGCATAAACGTGGGATATATCCATCTACCACTGTATAACTTCAGTCTGAAAAGTAAGAATAATGAAGTACTTCGCAGGAACGTGTATGAGTCTAAATATATGATGTCCCGATAAGAAAGCTGCCAGTAGTATTACAGTAATACAGAAGTGCAATAACGTAGAAAAAGCGATACAGCTCTGATGACCATGACCAGTGAGCCAGTCAGTCAGTCTGTCAGTCTGTCAGAAAAAGTCTGGTCGCTTAAACAAGCAAGAAAATATATATTTTCAACCAAGATAAATATTGTATCTCCTTCTTAAAGGCAATTTCGTCTTGGCTCAAGCAATTTCTTCTTTTGCGATAAATAAACATTTTGGACGCATAAATGAAGTCGTTTTTTATAATGAATGACCTTGAAGAATATGGAGTTATCATGTTTAAGTATTGCATCAAAATGCACATTATTTTACCAATACCATCGATGATACCTATCACCGAATTATGTGATCGCATGAAGAAGACCAGCAACCGGTAAAATGATTCTTGTGAATTCTACGAAATTCAGTCTTTTTACTTTTCAGACTGAACTAAATGAATATCTACAAACTTATTATTACAGAATAGATTATCGACGTATATAATAATTATCCATAATTGTGTAAATTACAATCTCTCAATCAACGAAATTTCACCCCCAGTATCAATACGTAATACGTAACAATATGATTATCTAATTCCATATTGATGAATATAACACCAGAGGACGACATTCAATCGTTCTGTAATATTAAGCTGTGTATGAAGTGCGGAGGCATCGCGCACATGCATTATGATTGCAGAAGAGGGCGGCGGTAACAATGGTTTTGTGTATTTTGTAGGACCAAGTTTGCATGTGACTGACTACATACAAACACGCACTCGTCAACAAGAAAGATACTGATAAGTGTCTGACTGGTACAAGGACTACTACAATTGATACGGAAAAGGAAACAAAATTACCAGGTATCCCCTGGCACTGTTCTATACATACCAGGAACAGAAGTAAATTTGCTCTAAATATGTCAGCTAACCAAACTGGGGTGGATTGCCACTTTTAATGAACAAAAATCTATGCTCTCGAGCCCAGGAGGAAGAATTATTGAGAGGTGACTTCAGAAGGGACTGACTGTATGCAGGCCTCACAGCTACTCGTCACCCCATACAAACGTGTACGACCAAGGAAATGGTCCCTTCGACATCATAATAAGGTGATTATATCGCCCTTAATGCAATGAAGACGGCGTTTAAAGGAACATAGTTGTTCACAAGTATATATATGGTTGAAGAAGCTACCGTTTTGTACCGCATGTGTGAAGGGAAAATTGCATGAGAACCAAACAATGCGGGAGGAGGGAGGCATCGAGACATGATCTGACCAAGTACGAATCAGGACAGGCAGGTACTTGCTGTGTATACTTTTGGGCCTAGTAGAAACTTTGTTTTCGGAGACACAAAGCACTACATTCAAATAGTACTCGTGTCACATGTGGAATTTGGGACTCAGGAAGAAAAAGCGATACTATCACTACAATGACCACACTGTTGGACAGTGAGTTTACAGTCTTCGAAGACATGCATCGTATGAAAATTCATAGTGATCGTGGGCAAGAATTCTTGAACAGTAATAGGAAGGAACTGCGTCATAATGATGTTTCAAATGCACATTCGCAGCCGCTCGTGCATCATAAATGGTATCTGCGAACGAACACACCGAACTGTATGTAGTTTACTCAGCTCGGACAATGATAGCTCAAGCTGCTGGCTGGCATCGAAGACAAATTTTAGATGGAGACTTTCTACATTACTACTTATCATGGCTTGTAAACTGTATACACCGCCAAGATGAGGGTTTCAGGTAGGTGATAAACCAGGCTTGCTTCATTTTAATGTATTTGTTTCACTTGTATTTATTTTTCTTAAGGGAGACTGATGGCAAGTTTGGAAAGCGAGGAGAAACTCGGAACCAGTGCCATTATAATCGGTGGTAGTATGCGTATATACAACACTACTACTAACTGGCCGAATCATTGGCACACTTGATATACATACGCATCAACAATTAACATGGCAGGACAAAATGGATAGTGAGGATGAGACAAAACCGGACGGAAAATCGGGACGACGAACGAGTAGTAAGTACAGCAGCGACAGAATCACTAACTACATCTCGCGTGACACATTGAAGTGACAATGGATCGGGTGAAAATAATGATACGAATATGGCAATTTTGGGCTTATCAAGTAGTACTTTGAACGATGAGACAATAGAATATCGCAATGAAGACGAGTCGCTAAAAAGGACCTTTGGAGAGAAGCAATGCGCGACGAACTCCTTAGCATGTTGAAACTTGCAAGTATAAAGAATACTTCGTCAACGGTAATGTTCTTAAACTAAACCGATTAGCTTGAAGTGGGACCTCCTCACAGAGCAAGGAAATGTCGTACGCCACAAAGCACGATTAGTAGGCAAAGGCCGGAGTGGATTTGAAGGCCATCTAAACAAGTTATCATCACAGGACAATCGATCAGACGACGATTAGGATGTTGCTATTTATGAGTTACACAAAGAAAGCACTGGTGTGGATGGATGGCTTGAAGGACTATGCTGGTTTTAAAACTCTCACGATTTCCTTACATTAGAACTTGGATTCCAGCCTAGCAGAAGTGACGCTTGCTGCTGGTTGGGACATTTTTATCTGGCTGGTGAGTTTGCCAAGATATATAAATAACTCCTCTCACAAATTTCGTCATTGTTAAGAATGTCCCTTCCACTCGCTAATCCGAATCAAGTGGTATTATTATAGGTGACTTCATTCTAGTATTGTTGATGATCTGATTGATATACAAACAATGCGCATTGTATCGCACATAATGTTGGAACATGAATTACCTCCTAATAAATCGACGCCACTTGACGTAGTGTTGAGTGATCGGTCGGTCTGTCATTGTGCTCCATGATTCATTAGTACTGACTGGTATGACAAATAAATAGCGGAATCCTTGTTCAATAATACAATATAAACAGAAAAGTCTACTTGAAAACACAACCATACAGTAAGTATACAGGTAAGGATTGGTGCATATATATATGACTGCAGGTTACTATGCATGATATTAATCTGGTACAGTGGTCTGATGTTTACTCCACATTCCCCCTATTGCCGTCGACACTTACGAGTCTCGAATACTATATACATAGGTGAATACGGCTGAGTAATCTAAGTAGCTCTTTCTTGTCATGAATTCATGTCATATGAAAAATTTAGCGCTAATAACCCACGTACATTTGCATGTTGGGTGATTCTCCTGGTCAATTATGGTCACGGAATCCCCGAATTCTTGGCAGTAGAGATTGCAGTATTATAGTCTGGTGAGTGCAGAGTGTATGTTCACGTTGGTAGGTAGTAGTTTTGTAAAATTATCCCGTTACCGTAGAATAATCAACTCCCTATGCTCCATTACTGGTTTGACTGATAGCCATTTTTTCTTCTACCCACCAAGGTTTATTTTCAAGGTTTATGGCAGTTACATCGGCTACACTGTGTGACAGATAAATCTGCTATTTAGAATGCCATACCAGTAATATATTTATCATATTGCATGAGTTTGAAACTGTGAATTTGAAGTGTTATTATTTCTGTACTTTTAACATATAAATTTAAGGTGAAATAAATACAGGCTAGAAATGTACGACATTAAACTAAGATACTGCTTTGGTCCCAGTTAGCTTAAAGATTTTCGTGGCTTTCCGAATATCATCGCGTGCTGGATATATTGTACCACTGTGTCGTTTAAATTTAGCATCGGAGGATGAGTTGGATTTTTTTTAATTATTGTTTATGACTCTTCGACTTGATGTTATTTTGTTGCTACGGATTACATCTATCACACGTTGTTTTTGTATATTATTATTGTCAAATGATAAAACTTGCTTATTACATATTGTTATTGGATATTGAATCGAAATATATGAAATTATTGTTGAAAAGAATCAATCAATCATACACGTAGACAATCAATCTACTCCGTCCTAGGGTACAAAAATAGGGAAGTTCTTAAAATTTACGAACACAACGGTATCTGTGAATGTGCGCACCCTCCGAGAACACGGTGGTGAAGCCAAGCAAGTACATCATCTTAAAGACAACACCATTCGTAGAAGATTCCAATCAATGCCTCTGCATTTCATACATGTAAGTTTTCTTGGAGCGAGTACTAGTGTGTCTTGGCTTTAGACCCTTCATGCATTTCATTGACTTATTTGCTGTGTTTACGTCTTCATGTACTCCTGCCGTCATCTAATGTGATTTGAAACACTATCGCAACTCATTTTGCATGTTCATAAGTAAATTTTTGTCACAAGCCAACGTTGCGTTCAAGTCCGTTTTCAGCCTAGTGAATGCAAGCTGACACATTGAAGACAACTTGTATTTTTTAGTCACAATTTGGCTCGGAATTAGCTATGTACTCTTCTTCGTGTCGTAAACGGTATGCGAAGGCTGAAAAGTGTAACACAAATTGGCAGTAGTGTATAGAGGGCAAACCATACGCGAGCATGTTTAAATACACACGCAGGCCAAACTTCAAGGATTTAATTAATTGCTTTGGGAGTGCCTTCTGTAGTGCCAGACACTTCCCGGCATCGGTTAGTCCATCTCCATGCTGTTGCAGTTGGAGGACAAACATAATTTCTAAGCGATCCGTCGTTGTGCTGGATAGGTTTCTTCGGTTTGACGATTCATCGCACGGTGTATGTTGCCAAGCGGTAGACGGGTTATGAGTAAGTACCCTGAACTCAAGGAAGATTTCGTCTAGGCTACTATTTATGATGGTATAAGCTACTTACTTCTCGGTCATGATCATCTGTCATAAAATACATGACATGCTGTTCCCTCAGCTTCACTTTAATCTTCAGTATCCAGTTTGTATATCCTAACGCATCTTTTTCGCTTGAAGGATGATTAATACTAGATGGCATCCGTCCAAGAATTGATTGTCTTCAATGCAAGCTTGAGCTCTGTGTTGCTTACTTACTACAGAAGCATTTTATTATTGTTGATTAATGTTTCTCGTTATGACTGTTTATTGTGGATTAACGGAGCCACATATTCCAGCAGTAGCCAAACCCTAAACCATTGTCCTAACCCAGCTGGCCCTAAACCTTGGTTGGCCCAAACACTACTGCAATCATACAAGTTCAAAAACAATTAAATAATCATCGTTCATAGGTTAACATATGCACCTTGAATTGTGGAATTAAAGTGACAGTTTGGTATTAATAATACTTGCAAGTATTATCGTTCTTGCGTAGTGCAATAGTACCAATAAGAAAGTACACTTGTCGACATTAAATATTCCCAAAAAAACTCTGACTGACATAGGCGAAAAAGGAAGAACGAACGAACGAACGAATTATCAGGTATTCCACTCCAGACCAAACAACCCTATACTTACATACCTGATGCATAGGTGAATCTGTTCTCTATGCGTCAGCTAAATAAAAACGCAAATCAATTCTCCCAAGCCCAGACAGAAGAAGCAAGAATAATTGTAGAGGGACACAGAAGGGCTTCTATGTAGGGTTGCAGCCATGAATGACCCAATAACAAGCTTTCACGACCAAGGAAATGGCTACTTTACATAACAAGCTTAATCATATTGTTCTTGGCGCTATGACATGGAATGATGGTCACAAGTAAGTGGTCGAAGGAACAACTAACTACCTTTCTTAAACCCTAAAACCCAAAATTCTAAGAGCTCACAAATTTACATGTACTTGGTCCTTTCATGTCTCGATGTTTTCGCGCGTAGTCGGTCTATATCATTTTGCCTTTAACGGATACAGTGCAAAAGAGGAGTTTGTTCTTTACGACCATTTACTTGGATCCACCATTGCATTTGGTGATACCTTCATTATTGCATAAGTGCAATATTCATGATTATGCTTGTGATTCAAACTGACGAGTTATTTCCGTGCCGTGCAAGTTTTGATGGTAGCTGTGAGGTCTAGCAACATACAAACAAGCCCTTCTGCAGTCGACTCTTGATAGTTAGTTCTTCCTTCGGGGCTTATGAGCATGAGTCTTGAATGTTGAAATCTAGTCCAGCTTTGTTAACTAAATAAAGCACGGAGATCAGTTGTCCTCTTGTCAGGTCTGCAGTTTTTTTGGGACCCTCTCCCGCACTTGAGTCGAAGTAGTGTATGTGGAATATGTCGTAACTTTTATTGTGGAATATTATGGTATTATTATGACTTAGCCATGTGTAGGATGTTGTACATATACTGGACCAAGCCAACCTTCCTCCTGCGCTTGAGTCAAAAGTACTATGTCAATTTTCTCGGGTAAAAGATTCTTGACGACCTTCGAGCTTCAAATCACCAAGTGTCTAAATACAATGTTAGTACTATTAATCCCAAAATATCTAAAATAGTGAATGAATGTAATTTTAATCGGCTAAAGTTTTTACTTTCCGCTGTTTCCACCTGAAGTTTTTAGCTTTATCTCTTTTACTCTTTCAGCAGTGTCAAAATATATTTTATATATTTTCTTCGTATTTGATTTTCCCCAATAACTTCCTTCATCTCGAACATTAACTCTGTATTCTATACAACAAACATGCTCACTTGTTGAAGCATTTGTTTGAAAAGTACTTATGACCCTTTAAACGACTCAGGCCAGATACTAACTATTGCAGAATTGGGCAACTTACAAAAGATAAAGATATTTTGCGTGCATCCATAAGGATTTCATTGCTGATACGTGTTCTTCTAATGTTGTAGTAAATGACAACTGTCACAATACTGTGTCGATTGGGTTTAGAAAAGTCACTAAAACTATCATGTGTCTCAATCTTCATCTTCATAGTAGGCCAGTTGAGTGAGGTTCAATTTAATCAAACCCTGTGTTAGAAATTTATACAGGCTATACCTATTTCATCATTGCCTTCACCTGTTATTTTCTCATTTCTTTACCACTGTGTTTACCAATCAACATGCTAACAATATAAATAATGTGAAAGTACGCTGTCTACTCTTATCTAATGAATGGGAGTTTTATATTCAAGTTGATAGATATATATCTATGCACATTTTTTCCCTTTGGTTTTCTTTCATGCCTTTACAAATATGATTTCTCACAAGGAAATTTAGATAGTTTCAATTGAATCCTTTCTTTATTCGTTGAAAACGACTAGCCCACAGACGGCTGCTTCATGCTATGTGCAGAATCATAGCCTACATATTAATACTTCATCTTCCTTCTATCAGTGTGGTAGTTTTTCCATTGGACGCCAGGTTTATTAGCAAGCATTGAAACTAAGTTTGGTGGGGTTTATGGGCGGGCGATACGGGGGTTTTTTTATAATGTAATGATATCTCACCACACCAGAAGATACTTTATCCCCTCAGAGACGTCTATAATTCAAAACAAGACTTCTAGTCATAGAACTACAGATTACGAGCTCGGGCATAGATGCAAACGGAGTTCATACAGACAGAACTTGGACCACGTTTTAACTCCCAGATTTCTTTGAAGGAGAATACCCTCTCGCATATAATTACGTGATAACTAGTACACAATTCCATAGCAACAGAAATACGTACTAAATCTGTAGTGGTTGTATTTGAAAATCAATCTCAGAACTGGATGATGCTTCAACTTTGTTGCACTAGTCTTTCTTACTCATATTCAAAAGGATTAATTAACCTCTAATATATATATAACCTTCACTCCGTGCTAATAAACGATTGTTACGACGTGGAATATACTGACATACTACTGAATGTTCCCGCAAGTTGGAGCATGATTATTTGATCGGTTCATAGAGTCAGAAACGAACGTGCGGATGGATTCTCGTCACACTAAAGGTTCGTCACATTAATGTGGTTGATACATTAATTGTAATCTTTCGGAACTACGCACAGGTTTTATAAAATACAATGTAAGGGTTCACGGACCATCACAGGATAGATTCCATTCATGTACAAATGCCATAATTAGTTTTACGTGTTCATTCTATCGATATGGCCTCCTTAGTCTCCATTGTCTGGGACTCCTAGGTGGTTTAACGTATCATTTCTAAAACAATCTCTGCGAGTTATATTCGAGCGCGTTCATGTAACTCGAACTAATCTTTCCGACTATTTACAATACAGTGGAAATACACAACCCTGTACTTTGGATGCTATATTTATACTTGGATAACCAGAAAAACAAGCACTATCAATTTGTGTGTTTGGCATGATTTGAAGGGTTCTGAGATTTTTTTGGTCTTCTCTTCTCTTTCTTCTTTAGTGCACTGCACTGACCTCGGTAGGCGACAAATAGTCTTTCGTTGAAGCTACTGATATCATTATTTGAAACCTGAATTTGGAAGCAGAGAATAACCATGCAAATGCGAAGAAATTTTCAATTTGTTTCGCCCTACAGACTAGATGGATAATACACCGACGACTCCAGGGGAGACACGACATTTCACTCCAGCATACAACACAAAATTTCCACGCAATAATGAATAGGTATAATATGTCAATATAATAATACCTCGGTACTGAACTTATTCTTCTTGAAAGTAGCTCGAACTAAGACAGCATACTCGGCATTCTCTGATGTATCTACGAAAAACAACGATACGACAATTGTACTATATATGTCACACAGTATTCACTAATAATTTCAATTCTTTTCACATCATACTTATGATAAAAAATATCATACACAATGTGAATTTTCGAACTACTCTACTGGAGACACGAGATAATATAACGCTGTTGGAAGAAACCAAGGTAGTGAATCAAAATAGTTGCAGAGGGACCAAAGATAATATTACCACTATAACTGCAGTAGTGAATAAACAGACATACTTTTCTTGACAGTTAACATAATAGATCCAGACTTCCGAGTTTTTTCGAACAGCAGGACTAACGTTGTCAGAAACTACATTGGAGGAAAATTATAGGTCGGTCTACTGGAAAGCATAGAATCTAGAAACTAGCAAACATTCGTGGTTGTTTAGAAATCAATTGTCATGTGCAATGCAATGCGTTTGAACTCACTCACTTCATCATTCTGTAGGCGAACCATCTCAGCAGGTACAATCGAAGTCGAAGTCCACCTTGTGCTACCAAGATAATCAATCTATTGTGTTTAAAAACTTGTGAAGAGAAAGAGCATGCATGCATGTATTTCAACACAAATAAATAGCGCGAGGCGGCGAAAGCAGCATATCCCTTCATATTTATAAATGGAATGCGACTGATAACACGATTGAAACTGTTAAGTATCCGATTATCCGATGATAATCCAACATCATATCTGTCTTGCAATGTATTCACTATGAGATCAGCTAGCAGGTGGTTGAGTAATATATACCTGCGAGGGTTACTGATACTATTGATAGCTTCCGTCAGTTTTACAAATGCAATTGAAGAGGACAACGATGTACACTCGGAGGCTACAGGCAATCATAAAGCGACCACAAAACACGCAAGCAAACTGAAAGGAGAGAATGACATTAAATCAACAGCAAGTCAAACAGAATATTTCAATAGGCCGAAATCATCTGATCAAGTCATTATACTTGTGAAAGACAATGAAAAAATTGGTGAAAATTTTCTGGTAACAGACGATGATGGAACTGTCCTAATGATAAAACAGATCGATTTTGAGACAACGAATCTGTACGGAACTCTAGAACAAATAAAGGATGAAGTAGAAAGCAAGTTAAACAGTGACCTTCACAAATCCGGTGTCAACGAAGCTAACGGTATCAGTGAGGGAATCGAAGGAGATGTTGAATATAAGCAGCTAATGCGTGACACTCAAACGACAGTTTTGGCATTTGGAGAAAGGGGTTTCGTCAAGGTACTGAATGATTGTACTCAATTAGTGAAACATTTTATTATGATCAAGATAAGTTATCATTCCTTCTTGCATGTGTCTAGTGAACTAGAACTCAATCAACCCAGCATTCGAAAATTCCTTGCATAAATAAATGCATGCATTTGTTTGTTTCAATCTCACAAATTCTCTTATCAATTTCTCAATTTCTTGCTCTTTCATGTATTGCAGGATAATGGATATATAGATCTAGAATCTAGTGTACCCATCCTGAGAACTAACATAAGCTCAGACCTGCGCTTCTACGTTCAATTTGGAGTTGATGCTTTGCGCAGTACAAAAGTATGTGACTGGTTTCGGTACAAACTGTGTCTTGGAATTTATGTGTAAAGGTATCTTATTTTCTAGTATTCTATTCGCATAACTTCGATTCTTCTACTCAATTGATTAGCAGTGCATCAAGTTATGAAATGTTTTGTACTTTTAATAGAAGTGCAGTGAATCGTACAGACCGGGCAATTTGAAAGGTGATCTCGTAACTTGCTGTCTACCTTCTACGATGAACGTTGACAAAATGGTACAAACTATTTCATGATCATATTGTGAACATGCACTATCCAAGAGTTTGTAAAATCGTGTTGTATACGAACTCTCTATTTTATCTTTGATTCCGTATCGGCAAAATACATTTTTGTTGCAAGCACGATAATGCAAATAGAAGTGAGTGTTTGCTATGTTCTGCCCTTCTGTTGTAGTCATTACATAATTCTAGAGCAGAGTACTACATCTACACAGATTGGGTATATTAAAATTAATTTATTAATTATCATCGATATTAGAATTTGGCGTACATATTGGCTGCTGTTTCATACTGTTCGACATAACATCTCTTCATTTTCATCACGCTGTCTGCATTTCCAAACTTGATTTCTTTTTCTCTTGCCCTAAGGAGTCAGATGGTAAATTGACCAAGCACAACCCAGTTCAGCTTTTGTCGCCTTTGACGGGAGAGTTGCTGAACTATGTAAGCAGTCACTTTTTTTTATCCTGATTATCGTTAGACGTAGTCGTGTGACCGACCCCCAGCTTCTGATCCCTCTCCCACCCCATCCTCCCATTTCTTTGCTTTTACATTGTCTTTGATATGAACAATGGGCTCTCAAGTCTGATGGATTCTGGTCATACACTCTTCAAGTTGGCACACATCTGAAGCAATATCTCATGGTGAAGGGCAAGGACGGAAAGGTTCGTTTGCGTGATGTGCATGCTTCGTTTATATGATGCCTGTGGTCCATACAGCTTGTCATCTAATTAAAGAGTTACGTACTACTCAGAATAATGAATTCTCCATGCCTTGTTTTGGAAATATAGTCATAATTTTTCTACGATCTACTTATTCCTATGCAGGAAGTTGTAAGGCATGACTACATACTTGGAAAATTTATTGAACCCCCTTCCGAAGACAAACAGGAATATAAAAACATGTTACATTCCAAGGTGGGCTTTGATAAACAACACAAACACAGTAAAGATGAACTTCCTCTCCTAGAGTGGGCAGGATTACGATTCCCGTACATGGAGCTCATATACACAGAGGGTACAATGTGTGATATTACAGGTAAGTGTGGTTATTGTTTCTCAAGATGCTTATAACATAGATGTAGTGCTTTGTAGTTCGAAGCAATTCGATCGTGCCAACGGTGCGTAACATACTTGAAAACTCACAAGCGCATGCATCAAAAACTCAACCCATGTACTGTGTATACGGCGGTGTTGTACATATGTTGTACTCCATGTGTACCTACTGAACAGGGGTTTATCGTATTGCAGGTTTGGAGTTGAGTTGAATAAAAGAAGAATCAGATTTTAAAGTAGCGTGTCTATTCTGCTTACGTGAATATTGTTGTGGAGAATTAGATTCCATTATATTATTGAGTAGTGTAATGTTTATCATCTGTTTAGGGATGCCGCGGAAAACATTCGTACGTTTCATTTGTCTACAAGTTGCACCGACCTCTTTGTTGGTGTCTGTCGAGGAGTTGAGTACTTGCGTTTATGCGGTATGATTTGATATGCACAATGTCTTGTATCAGTTGCTATGCTTTAAAACATACTCACCACTCCGTGAGTATGTTTCATTACTTAGAAACTTGGGCGATCTTATCTGTTTGTATTTTTCTACAGAGGTGAAGGTAACTCAGCTACTGATAGGTTTTTTATATACAAACTTTTGCTAACTGGTACTGTGACGCGGTCCAAACGTACCTTTGTCTACAGGTTATCGTGGCGACCCCGCTGTTGTGTACTGATCGTCGGTTTCAAGTGATTTCAAAGAATCGTTACAGTATAGAATGTTCATTACATTTTGGTCAATCTAGCTATGATACACTCCGTCATGCTGTGAGCCAACGAGAGTCGCTCGTAAGTGAGAGGAAAAGTTTGATGAAATTTGATGTATACTCATTTGTCCGTGCCGCGAGCATAATACCATTCATCCTGAGACCGTAAGAAGACCAACATTTTTTCGTGTCCCAATATTTGCAGATCTCTCATATCACCAACTGGGGACTCCCTGAAACTATGCCCAACACATGGAAAGACCCATTGACGGCTATGCAACGGGGAGTAGGGGCAGAACATTCGACGTTTCAGTATAACAAACTAAGGGATGAGCTCATTTCGGTAAGAGCTGACGTTCCCCACATAATTTTTGTATACATGTACTCCAGCATCACGCACGGTATTCACATGTAGTCACAGTGCCGCGTGCATACCGCTTCAGTGCATAATGTCGGTAATATTGATTGAATGATGAGAAAAAGTGTATCTTGTTTGAGTAGCATTGCAGTTGTCGTACAAATATTCGATAGTTCAGTGTGATTAATTTCAGGTATGGTTGCGGAAGTAATGAAAAAATATAACTACATTCTTAGCTAAACAAATGGGTTGAATGATCCAACAGACTTGGTATATATTCCGCTAGGTAGAATGCAATTCATATAGCTTGTGGCTTTGTCGCTTTACCAGGGTATCCTGAGTGAACGAACACGAGCTAAACTGGATGAGCGCTTGGAAGAGCCATAGCTTCGCCAGCTTCACGTTAGTACTCGCGTAAGATCGGTTTTCGAGTTTTTTCCTTTTTGATTGTGGGAGGACTATAAGTATGCTATCCTTTTAAGCATGTTTCAAATTCACGAATCTATAGAAGGTACATGTTAAAATAAGGCGATCGTTGCAAAAGTATATAGACGCTCCAATGGAACCAGGGGCGAACATTGGGATGACAAATATTCAATAGATAGATATTACATCTATGAAAGAAGAGAACATTGTTTACCCAGCAAAGGAAATGTTTGAAATAATGCGAATGGTATTGTGAAATATGGCATGCAGGAAGTAAATAAATATGTATGACTAAAACCATAGTTCCTTTGAAAACCTTGATATATGGAATGTCTATTATACTGCTTGTAGAAACAAATCATTTAAATTATTTTATATTTGAGTTCACAAAGACTAAGTCGTACGAAGCAATGCCAGCTTTTCTATATATGCTATAAATAGCATTTTCCCTTAATTGAACGCTATACGCTCCTACCTACCTCTGTTTTTACTTTATAATGCATTTGATTGTCAGTGTTGTTCAGTGTTACCTTCGACAACTGCAGGACATTTATGTTCGCGATAGTACGACGTTGCGTAGAACATCTTTATCTCACTGTCTTTATAACATTAAACATCATTTTCTATTCAACAACGCAAGAGCGCATCACTTAAAATTCGTCCCATGTCCCAAATAGGTCAAATATCTATTCCACGATTTATCACCCGTAACGCCCTGCTAGTGGAGTATCAACTAATCTTAGCGGTGATATAATCAATTATACGATAAACAGTATGCAAATCGTTAAGATCTGTGCAAGAACTGTCAAAAGAACGTGATGATAACACACATTTCGTACGTACGCGTTCTAATTTTTTCTGTTTTACCACATACAATAACCAACAGCCGCATGGCTAATCTTCATCTGCGTAAAATATTGTATACTATGGCAACGCACAATGCACTATACAGATTGTTTAGTAATAGGTTTTCATCTATCTAAGTGTTTCGCTCAATCCAAACGTAACTTTTTGTTGCGTCACAATAAGTACGTAATCAATCATACAGTGTCATCCTTTTTACCTGCTTCTTCATATATTTATATTCCGCTGTTCAAGTCAGTGGATCGTTTTGTGTTTACAACGTGGTGCACGTCAGTATCAGTAAACAATCCTTCAACCGAGGATTGGTGGTAGAGGCCGGATGAAGCAGATCGAAGAATAAGTGAAAGGTCGACCTACTTGATGCACACCTTGAGTTTGCGATAGTCGATTTCGGTTTATATTTAAGTGTTTATACACCACTTGCAGAGTGACAGCGTATAGTATAGAAAGTAGATTTGAAAAAATACCCGAAACAAAAAGCTTAATAAAGTGCTTCCACCAGGAGAAATTCCATTAATTTATGCACACAAAGTAGAATACTATCTCACTGCTGCTCACAATGAGTAGTAGCTGCCTATGTAATTCATTCGAATGATACCGGCCAGGGCTCCAGAAAGCTCATACATACATGTACCCATCCTTCATATATACATACAGATTCATAGTGTGTGTGTATATGTTGTAAGCAATCAGCACGAGTGAGTGAACTTTAAATATACATATCGATCTCAAACCCATCCATACATCCACCAATGAATGGTCCGCGACCACGAAGTTATGGCGGTCAACTGCCTGCATGTTATGCATGTGCATTGCATGCATGTTTAGGAAACACGAAACACATAAATAAGTACAGTGCATGTTTAAGAAACACATACATACATACTTGGAGTAAAGTACAGACAGAGAAAGAAGTACCAAGTACAGTAAGCTTGGCCTTCCGATATGGGAGATTTGTTCGAGATTGTTAACGATGCTCAGCGCGGACGATGCTTGTACACGCGTAAACCTGTCAAGCGCGGATGTCTTGTACTTAGGTGTGAGCCCTATGTTTACAGTGTGTCTAACTCTATGTTGAGTACACGATGTGCAGGCTGTTTACGTGCATGCGTAGGGTTGCGAAGGTGCGGAAGGTGCAAGAGGGTGATGTACTGCGGAAGACACTGTCAGGTGTGATAAGTTTTGATTGTTGAAGGGAGCATTATGGAGTGCTGTTTGTGGGTAGTTAATCTCTTTGCGTGGGAACATGGTATTATGAACATTGTAGATATACCTACAACAATATACATTAGAGTGCGTTAAGGCCTGCGTCTGATATGATGGATAATATGATGGATATCCATCTGATGACGCTGTACAATTATTAATGCAAGTAGCCGTCATCTTTACAGCGTAATTATGTTGTGCTCATTACCGCCAACTAAGTATGAGACAAATGAAGACTTGGTTAGTTTATATGGTGTCACTAAGCCTAGGTAAAGGACTAGTTATATTTTCAAGGCCTTTATATTGTGTAATCCTTATCACTCGTTAGGCTAGGGAAACAGTTTGGGTGAAGAGTTAAATCGTCTTTATAGCCCTTAGCGAACTCACCACAGCTGAGGGATTAGCAAAATCAATATTAGCTGCAATATATAAGTAAGTGGCGTACAGAAAAGGAACGACTTATTAGTATTTATTTTTTGAATTTAATTGTGCAAGGAGACGTCTTGGCGATATCATAGCCCTGAATGCAAAGCATTCATTAAGACAGGAAGAATAGCAACAAATGCTATGACGATTGTGTGTCGTGCATTCTGGAAAGCACGGAATTCTCAGGTATGTATAAATATCCAACGAAATTTCTCGCTATGAATACTGTTGAAGTGTTGCCGTTTGATGTGTGTAGGTCGGATTGTACGTGCTCCAAGCTTAAGACTGTGTATCAATAAACATACATGTGATGGCCGGGTCCCTGCGCAGTCTGAATTTGTACTGGACCCTATTATTCCATCGTGACCCATATTCACCCAGTTCTTTTCGACAGATATCGTTATTTGATACAGAATTCGGGAACCTACAATCACGTATGTATATCTGTATACACCATAATCTGTTTTCATTTAGTATTGCCGCCGGTTTTTCCTTTAATGTGCAAAGAAGTACATTATTTCGTAGTTGTTTCACAAAGTTGGTTTTTGTTTGTGTGTTAATTTGAATACCGCAGTGGTCGTCTTTCGTCTTTCATATGTACCATTAAGACATAACTCAAGTAGTGTACAATTGTTTTTGTTCCCACCAGATCGAGGCGACCTGTCAGTGGAAGAAGAGCTTACTCTAGCACCATTGGCTACACTAATCAGATCTTATCTCGACGCTGGTGGCTGGCCAAGTGAATCTCTGCCCAGGGTTGGGGACATATTTGCAGCATTGTCTGTGGTGAGTCTTATTTTACATACATGTTATTCTAGTCCAAGTTTTATGCAGAACTATCGGTTTTCAGCGATTCGTTGTGATAGTTAGACCACAGTGGACCTCAATTGTTCGGTTATTATTTTTATATGGTATATCTGAGTAATCATGCCAGAGCCAAATACATCGTTTGGTTGAAATAATTAAGACATCTATTTAGTATCTTATGCTGTAATCATGCGACCCACTGCTGTCGATTGCAACGAATGAGTACGCAAACTTATTCAAACTACTTCAAATTCTTATACTCTGCTCATTATTATCCTTACATGGTAAAGATGATGACAAACAGTTTCAACATACTTGACGCTGACATGACGGAGTGCGGAGTTGGAATCTTTCCGTCCGCGTCTTTGTTTAATCACAGCTGCGACCCTAATGTTGTAATTACTTTCAACGGTAAGATCTTAGCGGTTTGTCCACCATCGACTATTAGCGTTTGCTACTCGATTTTCCTTAATTTCTGATGTTGCTTTCTTATGCGTTCTATTTATCAGGTATTGAATTACAAGCGAAAGCGATAAAAGACGTACAGGAAGGTGAAGAGGTAAGAACATCGAGCGACTACATATTGCTGTGCTTCACACATGTCTGCTTCTTTGAAGACTAGCTTTCTGCTAACGTACTGGTGAAAATCTTGACAGTTATTCATTAGTTATGTGGATAATCTCTCCTCTCGAATGGATCGACGTAGTCAGCTGAAGAAGCAGTATTATTTTGATTGCACTTGCCTAATGTGCGAAAGCAAAAAGGTATGATAGTTATTGTCTAAATACAAATGGTATGTGATTGGACAATAGATTGTTCGTTTTACAAAGGCAATTGGTGATCAGTACAGAGCTTTTATAGTGACTCTACCGCATACTCTGTTTTTCTACTCATACAATGAATACAATTGGTTGTAGTGGGATGACATTTTCTCGGCCGTGCGCTGTCAATTTCAATGCACTCTCGATGACAACGCAATTGCGGTGAAATATCAATGTAACGCTGCTGTGAAAGTGGATGGTGAAGGTAATTTATTGAATGTATGCATTGATGGTCACCCCCAGGACATTCCTGCGCTCGACCGATACATGGCGGTGGAAGAGATTGATGAACGGTTAGCCAAAGCCAAAGAAACGGCAGGTACGGATATAGTGACATTTCTTTACCAATACATGTACACCGCATCAAGTGAGAATCTTGAACATTATACCTTCTCTTACTACTGAGTGGTCAAGACTTTTGATCTACCCCTTCTTCAAATTCCTTTGCTTGTGCTTACTTACGTATAATTTACATGAAGACATGGATGATGCGATAAAGCTATGTGACCGCGCTATCAAATCAGCCCGCCGTTTGCTCCATCAGAATAGTACACGACTTACGAATACATCAAATGTTGCATGCGATATTGCAATCAAAGTAGGACGTTTTGACAAGGTATGTGGTGGAGGAATGGCGATAAGGGCAATCTATATTGGCAATATGCCCAATGCCTCAATACCATTAACCACCTCACTTTCGTGTACAGCTGTTTGGAGTACGAGATGAGATATTGCGACACTCTTCGTTGACCGATTTGTATTTTAAATTAGGCGTACGATTATGGCGTAGATAGTGCTGGGGGAATTTTGCGTAAGCTAAGCGAGGGGTACGATCCCCGACTAGGAATTCAAGTAGGGCTGTCTGTACTACGTGTTTATAATCCTGTAACTGAAAATTCTGAGTTTGCACTTATGTTCGTTACATGTTTGCTCTATTGTACGAGAATACAGATAATATATGTAACATACGCAAGTATGAAAGTGCGCATATATTGCTCTATAGTACAATAGTACAGATAATCAGTGTTTGTTAGCATACTCAAGGAATACAAGTGCGCATACAGTACGTAGTTATATTTTCGCTGTAGCATGTTTGTTTGCACTTATGTAATATATTGTGTACTTCGTTTACTCTCGACTTCTTTTACTCTCCAGTGCATGCGAATGGCTAAGCTTGGTCATCACGTCTACCTTCAGGGTAAAAACTGTAACGACAAAACCAATATTGAATCTTACATCAAAGATGCAATTAGAATTTTGTCTGTGACACATGGCGAAAATCATCATTTGGTTGCAGAAGCCCGTGTGTTATTGCGTGAAGTATTGCAATAAAGCAAGCCAAAACGACACGATCTATTGCTAAAGCACCATTGTTATCATAATATCTGGCAAACTACAGTTGTCTATAGGATTGTCGTCACCAGCTTACGACAGAGAGGTGCAGTCTACATTATTGTAAATACGCAAATTAATAGAAAGACACAAATCTCACGCGAACACGTTCATTGGTGAATTGTAATTGTTCGTTTAACAATTACTGATTCCAACCACTACAATGACCGTCGCCCCAAATAGCTCGAGTTTGTTCATGTAAACAAATTCCTTTGACATCAAAGTCGGTAGACGAACCATCGTCATTAAGGTAGGATTCGAAGCTGGATATTATAGGATTTAAAGCACATTACGGTGCGAACAATTACCAAATAAACCAGAATTGTAGAACCCGCCACCTTTGCAGGGATTAATTAACCACTTTACCTGTAGAGGGGATTTTGCCACGTTTGCCCATATGTTTCATTCAGAATTCCGGGAAGAACACGTAAGCAAATGCCTTCTACTCCTGGGTCCAACTGTATATAAATTTCAGTTTGACAGTGTATGTGCAAAGCAGAAACCGAAATCGCAGTCAATCTAAATAAGAAGATATTTAACATATGCAATGGATAGTTGAAATATATTGTTCAATTATACCTGTCTCATACCTTGCATCTACAGTACTGACTAGGCCCTTCCAATTCTTTGTTGTGAGCCCAATTTAATTTAATATCTACTTTATAAGTCTGAGTATTCGTGAGAAAGAAATTTCACTCACAGCTTTCATCCACATAATGTAGAAACAAGAATTTGCGTCAACCTAGCCAATGTTGGTATTGCATCTACTATCGGTATCAGTCATATACACACCTTCATTGGAACTTCACAAGTACCATTATCTAACTTCATATTCCTGGGCCAGTTCTTCGGGAGTTTTGTTTCGAATGTATGGATTCTAAGGTTAATGACAACAGTAATCGTCTCAATGGCTATATTTAGAATTGCAATCGTGCATGTTCCTAGATCAACATAAACTCACGAGGTACACTTCACACCAATCCATTGGAACGCCAGTTTATAAACGTTACACATACCTTGCCAAGTAGTTTGCGATACAAAATTTTTATGTAATAGAGTGATTGTATCTAACAAATCATAATATGTTTTGTTGGCAATGTAGATAGTCTAACTGACTTTAAATAGGAAGATGATGGACTTGGATCAGACCATATCAGTCATAATGCTCATATACTGCGTCTGACATTTGTGTACGTTTCTTTGCAACACTCCCGGGTATTAGACCGTTTTTTGCAATACTGAACAATCAACTGTTCGAATCTTCAACATCAGTTTAAGTATGATCAACTTAATAACGAAACAAGAATTTCTAAACACAACCAAAAAGGAACGCTTTACAAAGCAAGTACAGAAGTATTCTCAGATCATATTCATCAACGCTTGATTGCTCCTAGTACTAACCCGTTTAGGGTAATCATTATTTTCGTAATAGTAGTAGTATCGAAGCGCATGAAAATTTACACACATTGCAATAAATACTTCTTTCCAATCATAAAAAATTCCAAAAATTTGGTTGCAACTGATACACTTAGTGTGAGCAGACACGTTTTGTTATAACGTAGAAAGTAAAAAAAGAGTAGTTACTGAAAAATTGTTGCATCCAAAAAACATACGAGAAATGCCGTAATGGATTGTCTGGTTCTCGGTCGACCATCTTCATAGGATAATCGTGCAATGTAATTGCTTGTTTTATGCGTTTCTTTAGTATGTTATATCGAGTCTGCGATAGAGAAGAACAACTTAACCTTCGACCAATAATGCATCGTTGATCAAAACTATCACGCCGCACTGAACCATATTGAATGAATAGCAACGCAGTCATGAAGGGGACCATATATAACAAAAACTGTGAGAATCATAAAGAACCCTGCATGGGTTGTACAGTTTAGTGAAGAGCAAGATCGGTATAGTCAGCTATTGTAGTCAAACGTTAGCTATTATTAGGAGAGGAGAGGAATACAACAATGATCCGATATACTGGTGTTCCAGAATGAATGAATGAAAGCAAGTAAATTCGTCAAATTCAAACTTACAACACTACATACTAATACGTTACAGGTAAGTAGTCGTATCCAAGGTACGCGCGTAGGGACCTCGGGGATTGTTGTTGCAGAAGTATTGTCTATACAGCGACATAATTCCCATTCACCGGACACCGTATTGTTCCTGTATCAATCAAAACCGGAATTGTCTGGGTAAAGAAGCTCTGAAACACTGTAACTGATTTCATTTCGTCGTTTTGAGAATCGCTCAGAATATAAAACTCGATTTTCTACCGCACACATCCCAGCTACTATTCACACAATGTAGCTCAATTATGCTTTACATATAGCGACGCAGAGATGACGTATGCTATATCTCCATGTCCCTTTCTTTTGCATAGTGGTGTATGTTCATCATACGTCTATACTCATTGCGAAGTCTCATAGACCACACAGTATACGCATGAACGCAGGGATTATGTACTCGCCATACACTGAAAAGAGCATACAAACAGGATGTAAAACTTTGAAACTCTGTGTCCTATATCTATACCTACCTAAAGTAAGAAAAGCGGAATTTTTTCTTTTCTTTCCTTGGCCATAGCTCTCTCGGACCAAGATCTTTGAACCAGTTACATTGGCATGACCATGTGTTAGCGTTCAAGTACTCTTGCCACACCCATGTATCACCCATATCCATAGGGTATCGATCGTGGTAGCAACCCAATTCGCGGAAGAGTGGCTCATTGGTCCACGCATCTATAAGAATATCCTGAAGAAAACAAGTTGTTGTTGAATTGTACTTTTACTTGTGACAAAGTTTTATGAAGTAAAATGGAGATCGTGGAAGAGATTTATGGGTAGCGGAGTAGTATGTACAATTCTATACCATATCGTAGTCACCAGGAATCATTCCTCCGTGACGAACTGCCCCTACTGCAGATCCATCTCGGGGTGTATATATTAACCCTATTCTATTGAACAATTGAGTTAATCTGTGTGGGAACAAAAAACAAACATACGAAGAAGAGTTAAGCACACTAAACAAGTTCTTACCAACCAATACTAAGTATTTACAAAAGCTATGCATACGTACTGTACAGCTATGCATATGTACTCTACAACTTGATATGTGCGCATTCCCGTTTAAGGTCTATCACGATGAGTACAATCAATCAGTATCGGAGTTATAACCAAGGGTATCATTCGTAAGAGACTAAGAGACAGTGCAAAGTATGCAGTGTTGGAATTGCAGTATTCCGTTCCAATCGATAACCACTTGACAAAAATAAGTGTTTACAGGAAGAGAGAGTTGGCAACGATACGAGCATAAATACCTCATTTGTGACCGACTTCGAACCCCCGTTGACGGCGGGTAAGGAAATCCCTCACTACTCCAACGGCATTCCGGTAATATGCGTCGGAACCTAAAATTTGTTAGATGTGACCAGTAATAGTTTTAGTGTATAGTAGTAGCTTTGCTAATACTAAACCGACAGCAATTCCAACGCCATCAAGCCAAGCGCACAAACCGTCGTCGTGGGCAGTTGGGAAAGGTCGTATTGCTTATATGTCCGAGATTGTACGGCCCCCTTGAAAGAAGCTTGTCGTTGAATGAGCTATCAAAATTCACTGAAAGCGTTTGGACGGGATCTGTATCAAAGCGAGTTACCGGACATACAGTATTGTACATGATATTAGACACTAAAAATCGACTTGCACATAGCAATTCTCTGTCGTCGACCACGAAGGAATTCGAACAACAACACTAACACTTGAGTTCTATTCATCACGAAAGTATGACCGAGAATATATTGATAGTAGTCATAGAATTTCTGATAAAATTCTAGATAGGACAGGCTAATGCCACTACCAGATACTAGAAAAAGCTCATATATTACTCAATGTTCACAAAATGTTAAAAGTAAAGAGCCCAAACAACAATACTATCTGTTCTCTATTCATAACGCAGCTCGCACTAGAATTTGTTGTAGAGGGTACAGAAATACCGATGACAATCATGGTAGGACACGCTAATGGCATTACCAGATATTAAAAAATGCCCACATATCACTTGAGGCTCAGGTTATATTGGAGTTATACAAAAATGGTCATACTTTAGACTGAATGGAAACGACGACAATTCAATAAATCAAGTCAGCATACTATGTGAAGTTGTTATCACTTATCGAACATTTACTAAACTCTCAAATTATGCGCCTTATAATTAGAAGGATTTGCAGTATGAGTAAGTACAACTAGGACCGATGAACGTGAACAATTTTGACATTGTTACTAAACGACCAGAAAGAAACATGAGAAATGTACCTTCGTCTGGGTCTACATCTATTTTTTCAACATCTGGCAGTAGTGTTTCCATAACATGGTCGGTAAACCTAGGTCCTTTAATAAGGGATCTTGTAACCCCCAATCGACCGATCGATGTAATTGGCATAGTGGGTTTATTTCTAGGATGCCCATCTTTTGCACGGGCTTTAGAGACTTGCACTATATTGAACCGTCTGTTTTCCGTGTGTCGTACACGCTTTACATACGATAAAGATTCTGTTAACACGAATGTTCCATATACTATGTCACGGAAGAACACTACAACAGCAAGTACAAGACAAAGAAACAGAGCAGTACGTGCTCTACGCCGTAAATGGTACTTGATGGACATGGCTTTGCGATTGAACACGAGCGTTAATCTGTCTCCTAAGAGCGTCATCAAAGTCAACTATAATTTAACTCAATTTGGATGGTCAAATTCGTTCGGTAACTATGGATACAATTTTTATTAGTTTCATATGGATTAAATAGTCCGCATCTGTTTGTTTTCATGGTAACATATTATAGAATCCACTTACATTGCGATTCACTATGATAAAGTATTTCTGAAGACATGACTAACAATACAAACTTGAAACCAGTACTTACTCACAATATATGAACCAAAAAAACAAAAACGCCGTCCGTATTGGCGGTTTTTCTGCAATCTACCAACTTAGAAAACTTGGCTTAACCGTGTAGGTGGGAATATGTAAAGGAAAAAAGCTGGTACGGTGTACTACTGCACTCGTCAGCCTATTAATCTACTAGCTAAAGAGTGGGTAAATTTCAATTGCAAAGACGAAGTATTAATATACAGATATTACATGACCTTACAAAGCAACACCATCGTAGAGATGCGACGGTATATTTGAGAAGATATGGATGTCGAAAAGTTTAGCCGAAAGTTATAGAATTAATTAAGAAGAAAAAGATAGAGAAACGTTAGTCCAAGTCAACCGTAGCCAGCGTAAATTCATAGCTAACGCTCAGCGTAGCACAGTTTTCTTCTCAAGTGCGTATTCAACAACTTGTTGCAACAACCCGAAATCCACCAGTGAGACACGCTAATATTATAGTATGGAGTGGATAAATCCTTGCAAAATCAATCTAACACATGTTTCTCTCCGATTCTTGTTGACCAAGCTGGTTTTAGCTTCCTTTTGCAACATACCAAGATTTGATGTACATAGTTGAACTTAAAAATAGAATAGATCAAGATTCCAAATCGAATATAAACGAATCTGAAGTATAGTAAAAGAATCAAGAACGCACGTCTGCTTCCTCAATAAATATTTAGCGTATGTGCAATCATTCGTTGTGTACTTACGCAAGCAATCCAACGATCTCGTCTCATAATAAAGGTTGGTTACATTATACTCGAAAGGCACATTGAAATAGAATTATATACCCCACACACATCCTAGAAGTTTAAGTTCGGTACAAAACAATTTCATAATTGATGCATACAAAAGATACTGTAGTTCGCAATATGTTTGAGTTATTACTACATGACTGTCACGGGACATGGCGAACAGATCAAACGATTTCCCCCCATGCCGAAGTACCCGTCTTCTCTCATGGCCAGGTGAGGGTATAGTATGTGTTCTTTAGCTTCCAAGAAATTCTTCCGTTTATCTATGTTCTCTTTGCATTCGATCTTCCACTACTGAACCCTAGAATAGGAGTTTTTCTGCACTGCACAGAATGTCAAGTACCAACTGTGAAGCGGGAAGAGTCAGAAATGTTAAGAATAGATACATAATCACGGTTTTATAATTTGTCTTGAAATTTCGCTGTTACACTCTTATTGCGGGCTAACGCCTAGCAGATTATATTTGCACCAAAGTCAACGTTTTCAAATCTACACTGTGTTGCCCATTTGATTTATTGGTCGTATAGCCTTGACTGTGTATTACATAAAACCGCGCACACGTGATATACATTTACGTATTGTACTTATGTTGTCTCTTCAATAGACAATATTTCTATATGAGTTATACTTTAACTGTTTTTCGGACCTTTTTAATGTTTAACTTCTGTCTCTCTTGGTAGTTTTGATTCATGCAGTTCCACGATTCATGACATCCAATTCGTTTGCACTGTTCTTATCTGGTTTTATTTCATGTTTTAATCAATTTGTATGTGCTGGATATGGGTGGTCTGATGGCGGCGGAAGGTCGAGTAAGTGATAGTGTTTCAGTAGACGATCACTATGACGAGATCAAAATACGGAACATTCTTGCTCACGTGAGGGACTGGAATTTCGATGTGTTTGAATTAAATGCGTTAACAAAGGTACACACCAAATAATGACTTTCACATATTATTTTGTGAGTGGTCCATGTGAGAAGTTCGTAACATCACAGTCTAACATGTGTTTGAAGATCTCCGGCATTTTTGAACAGCGTGTGGTTATGTTTGCTGTTTGGATGTGCTGTTGCAAAAGTTGAATTTTCAGACTCAACACCTCAGCGTCCACCATATCTAACTGTGCTAGCTATCTGAATTTTATGCACAATTTGCAAACGTTTACTGCATCAATGTGTACTGTTCAACGTTCAGCAAACATTGCTGCGTTACAGTTTACTCTATCAACATGGTAAATAACCATATAGTTTTTAATTTTCACAAGCATAACACGTGCTAGTTAAAATGTGAACAGAATGCGATGTCCGAGTTGTATTTTTGATTGTCGATGAACGTTTTGTGACGGTCATGAGACAATTGATATCTCGTGATCCTATGACTAGTAATCGAGAATATTATTCTTGCCTAGTAATCGAAAATATTATTCTCGCTTATTTTATGTATTTCTACACCAACATCAACCAGGGCCGAGCGTTAGAAACATTGGGTTACACCATTTTCGAAGATATGGGATGGATGTCAACGTTTGGAATTGATGCAATTACTTTACGCACTTTTTTGAAGACTCTGGCGAATGGATATAGGCGGGACAATCCATTTCACAATGCGTTACATGCAGCCGACGTTACGCATGCCGTGTATTACTTTGTAAACTGTTCTGGATTGACGAATGTTCTGTCGGAGCTTGAGAAATGCTCTGTTGTTATCGCCGCCATAATTCATGATGTAGATCATCCGGGCGTCAATAATGCATTCTTAGAAAGGTATGTACGACAGTGTGTAAATTTCCGAACTATTTTTTTACAGGTCTGCCAAACAAATTCTTGTACATAAGAAGTATGTGTGCTAAGTATGTCTTTGTACGTTGGATAGTTTTTGCTGCCATCAACTATCTGATCCTCAAAAACAAAACCCCATTTCCTTCGGCAGATCAAATGATTTAATATGTAAAATTCATGGCAATCAAGGACCTCTCGAACGTCATCATCTTAACGCTGGTTTAGATGTGCTTTCCGGGTGTAACTTGCTAGCTAATATGAATTCTAAAGACCGGTGAGTGCAAACGAAGCATATAGTTTCATCATGTGCCTTCTATACATGAACATGCTCTAATATGAAATGTTTGCTTGTGGCTTCTCCAAGATTGAAGTACTTAATACTATTCTATTTCCAAACTTTCCGAAGTGGTATGTATTAATTTAATTATGATTATGTTACGCTCAAATTCACAGAGCCTACGCCACAAATGTGGTGCGAGAGCTAGTACTTGCCACCGATATGGCTCGACATGGAGAATTCATGAAAGAATTCGATAGTCTATTAGAAGATGGCGTTGATTGGTCAATAAAAGGTATACAGTACGTATTCAGTACACACGGACTTGGCGATATTTATATTTATATGTGCTATGCAACTTGTTGTTTGAACACATCAATGAATAGATCCTGACCATATTTTTTTTCTTGTTGTTTGGACACATAAATGAATAGATCCTGACCATATTTTTTTTCTTGTTGTTTGGACACGTAAATGAATAGATGATACGAGACTACTTATTCTTCAGTTGCTAATGAAATGCGCTGATATTAATAATTCGGCACGTCCTGAAACGAGTATGGAAAGATGGGCCTGCATGGTTATGGATGAGTTTTTCAACCAAGGTGATGCTGAAAAAGGTCTGATGATGGAGGTCAGTAAAGGATTCGATCGTGAAACAACAAGGTAAGAATTTTCGCGGACTCGTTACGATTGTGGAAAGTCATTATCATGTGTGTATATTTTATGCACAGTTGCGGATGTTCCTGTTATTTCCATTTCCGACAATTCCAATGCATAAAATGATTGCAGAATCAAACCTTGCGTTGCAAGTGAGAAATGTAATTATACAATAGTTTTATGCGCATAATTAGTGCACATATTCATTCTATAGCAATGTTCGGTTGGTATCGTTTAAATTCATGACCTTAAATTTTGGGTTCCGTGTACCGTTTTTCTCTAGTATACCGACTGTTCAGGCTGGATTTATTGGAATTTGTGTTCAGCCGTTGTTTGAAGCGCTAGGAAATTTGGTGAAGTGCGAGGAAATTCGGATTCCTGTACAATTATTGACGAACAACCTAGAAAAATGGAAAAAAAAACAAGTAGAAGCTAGTCTAAGAAGGGAATTGGAGAATTGTCGATAGAGTTAGTATCTAATCAACGCAGCAAGACATCTTGCCAACTGCATGTATATATAGTGAGAGGCTTCAGCTGCTCCACCACGACCGAGCGGGATTTCTCGTCTATCTCTACTTTAATCCCACACCTTCCTGTATAGAAATTAACTCGGTTTTGTTATCGAGAGAACAAATTATATATATATGGTATAATGATAACTTTCCCGCGGAATTTATTATTAATATTTGTGTAATATCCGTCAACTTTAAACGGACCGAATTGAGCAAACAATCACCATGTAGATTATATCTAATGAATTGAAGAGGAATTGTATTCTACATGATACAAACTATAAATCGACTAGATCAGTCGCTGGTAAGCAGGAATGACAAAAAATATTATCTCCCACATTATGCATTTCGTTTAAATGGTAAAGATTCTATGTACAAATATCATCATTTGGTCGCCATTAAACCTCATCCTTCGTAAGCAGGAGGTTTGGAATTCCCTGTACTACAGGGTAACTTCGGTTACATTCTTCATTAGGACAGACCAGCTGACAATTCTTAACATCAACTTCTAAGAGCACGTGGTGAAGCACAGCGAGAGTTTCGAGTGGTATATTATCAGGTGATGGAACCTTTTCAGGTAGATTTCCAAGTCCAAGCTATTCAAAACAGGTGCAATACAAGCGATCCGGTGAGTTGCAATTGGTTGGAAGATTGATTGAGAACGAGACTAATTGAGAATGAGACTAAACAAAGGCTAATAATAAGCACTGGACGAACAAAAGTGCTAAACAAACGATCTTTTAAACTGTTTTCTCCTTTCTTTTTGAACATCTACATGAGAAGATTAAGTGATTTGATATAGTACATACCGAGTCTACGGTGTTTTTCAGAGCGCTCCACTCAAGCTTGGGAAGCATGTGACGAATAAAATCAGGGTTCATTTCACATTCTTCATTTTCTATACTGTTTTCTTCGGCTAGAACTATTTTAAGCGGAAAATTGTGGGATTTACAATTAGCTACATGGCATTGTATCATGTTATGAGTTAGGAGCTTCATATTGTATTACTGTAGAATCACTATGAATTGCTCTGTGCTTCGCCAAATGTTTATGCGTTATACTTTGTTGTTTGTTTGTATTTAACAAACACGTGGAACATCGAAGCCTTCGTCCACTTTTTGCGTCCGTCCGTCCTTCTGGACAATTTATTTTTATCCAACAATTAATTCTTCTTCGCCTCGCCCCAAAAATGAGGGGAACCAAAAAAAAAAAGTTGTAGGTAGTTAGTTGTTCTTTAGTTGTGGGTTAGGTTGGAGGGGTACAAGTCGGTAGTGGGTAGTGTGGTGGGTGGGGCATTATCAGCTGGTGATAGATCCGGTCGTTACTGACTGCGGGCCGGTACTGACTTGGGGGGTGGATAAGGCTGGGCACGTGTGGTTTGTGTTCGTAGTATGAATGGTACGGTTACGACTGGTGAGACTGGTGGGTGGGTGCGGGTGGTACCACTCAATCACTCACTCACTCACTCACTCACTCACCCACTCACTCAATTCACTCACTCACTTATTCATTCAATTAATTGGCCTGAACCCCCTCTGTACACTATGGTGTCGTGTGGTACCCCCCAACACATGAAGTTAGGCAGTTCACCCACGCAGGCAGGCAGGCAGGCAGGCAGGCAGGAAGGCAGGCAGGCACGCACGCATGCACCACACCCGCCCGCACTTGTACCCGCACGAGTTTCTGCCCCGACGTATGTATACTCAATATATGACCAGCTCAATAGGGACAAACAGATCCTTTTCATCCCTTAGGTCAATCTAGTAAGTGGTTGTGTGTTAGTTACATTTGTATTGTAGTAGTTACTTTGTATGTTAATTACCTGTGTGTGTGTGGACTCACGTATGCATGCATGCATACACCCTGCAGAACCGACAGACTTCTACTGCAATAGAGTGACCTTTGTGTGTTAGTTACCTCTGTGTGTAATTACCTCTTGTGTGTGTGTGTGTGTGTGTGTGTGTGTGTGTGTGTGTGTGTGTGTGTGTGTGTGAGTGTGTGTGAATGTGTGGAATTTGCATACATGCACCGTGAAGTACCAACAGACTCTACCGCAATACATGAAAGAATAGTGCACGCCCTTCACCACGCACATGCAAAGAACGAATTGATTAGTATAGGTAGTTTCTTTACATCTGCACGATCTGCTTAAGCGAAACTTAAATGCTGATTCCCGAGGACGTAGAGAGCGATCCGTTCCTTTGTCGTGGAACAAAATCTTGCTGTTTTTATTAAATCACCCGTTAATGTTTTAGTAATGTCCTGCGTGCTTTCGAGATGTTACATTGCTTGTAGGTGGTAACACTTTTCATTTCATATCCAACGTGGATTATAACATTTGGCAGAAAAAATGGCACCACCTAAGCGAAGCGCTGTTGAGGACGTTGTGACCCGTGAGGCCACTATTCACCTTCACAAGAAGCTCCACGGCACGTAAGTATTCATATTGTATGCATTTTTGAGGTTTGTATTGTAGTTCGTTTAGCTTTGTGTCGTTTTTCCAAGTACCCAACTCACGTGTTTGATGTATGATTTCTTATACCCAGCGGCTTCAAGAAACGTGCCCCTAAGGCTCTTAAGGAGGTTAAGGCTTTCGCTGCCAAGCTGATGGGAACTGAGGATGTTCGTGTAGATACCAACCTTAACAAGCACCTTTGGTCTAGAGGCATTCGTAACGTTCCCCATCGCGTTCGCGTTCGCTTGAGTCGCAAGCGTAACGATGAGGAGGACGCCAAGCACAAGCTTTATACACTTGTTTCTTTCGTACCGGTCGAGTCTTTCAAGGGTATGTGCTAAATAAGTTGTTATACCATACATCGTGCAATGCACATTTTATGTGCAAGTCTTAACTTCTTACTCTTGGGACAGTTGTACTAATTTATTTCATCGTTAATTTATAATTCATAGGACTTGAGACTTTCACCATTGAGGACTAAATATTTCAAAATACAGAAATAAAACGTCTAAAACAGTACGTAGGTGTATTCTGAGTTGAATGACATGGGGCTATGAAGGATTCTATTCATGTCCCCCCAGGTGCGTGCAATGTGACTAGCAAATGTCTTATCGATTAGACTATATGCATAGTGTTATTCAGTGAGTAATTGTGCACAGAATATAAGTAGGTTATAGTGATCAGTCTAATTGAAATTTCTCTCAATCTGTCAACATGAAACGTAGCTTGCCAGTAATTACTCAATGGTGGTGATACTTTTTCTTCAGTTTAGAGTACGTTGTTATATACATAACAGTAATACTGTGAGGCGTGCTTACACTCGGAAGGATAGGATTTGAACCATACATTTCATTTCAACAGAATTCACGATGTGTTCTATACTCACTATTCGCGAATACAATTGTGACTTCGTTATAGCACGGAACGATTTGTACCATGCGAAATGATATATCCGAATATCGTCATTATAGTTTTATCCATATATTTTATTTAGTTGCTGTAAACAACTAGTTATCGACCTTACAAGAATTTTAACATGCCTAGTTCATTAGTTGGAGATGCGCCGGTACTACTGCGGATTAAATGTATGGACCTGATCATGTGTTTTTTTATTTAAGATTTGCAACGAGTTCTGATGACTGTACGTGTGTATCTTTAATCCTTGAAACGTAACTGTATACATTATTGTGATCCCAAGAACAAGTAGAATCATATTGTATTGACTTGAAAAATAAGATTCGATCGCTGGAATATAGCTTGTTTGTTGGAATAACTTATTTTTTTTACTGTTTTGTGTGATGTTTTGTTGTCTTCACATTGCAATATAAGATCAGGTTGGCTCATGATTGATTACATAACAGTATTGAACCGAAACGTATATTCCAGATATGTATGCTGCCCGAATTCTTGTGCCAAGCGTTATTTACATATACCAAAGAAGTTTGAATCGGAACGTATTGATTCTGTACTTTTAACGTACGCCCCATGTCGGTTGTATTTTTATACCAGTAATCAAGACAACATCTCTGTATTTATATTCTATACAATAGAATACGAGCAGACAGACAACTGGTTCGCAAAGTATTCCAATACTTGTTTCTTATTTAATGTTATTGGTAGATGATCGCTAGTCTGTTCAGTTTGCCCTTGTACATCTATCTGGCTCGAAAGCCTTTCAAGCAAGAGAAATCAATTTCGGACATCTGAAAAAATTACAAGCACGTCGACAACAGTTTGCAGTATGGTACATTTTAATACTACTCCTTAACCTGATTGTAATTTTTCGAACAGACTACTACTTACATCTTTAAATATATTTATGCGCACCACGCTCTGTCGCTTAGAAAAACCATGAAAATAAACTCCAGAGATGTACAGCAAAATGTGACTATCAACTTACAACAAACTATATATTACAACTTAAATCTGGGCTTGTCTGTTGCACTTGAACTGACTTCACTATTCTCCGCTTCTTCATCGTCGTCAGACCCCAAATACATATTGGTAACACCTGTCGTGTCTTGTTGTGCGACAAGTTCGTCTGCAGCAGTGCTCAGTGATGCGCCAGACGGCGAGGCCGAAAGCTTTTCGGCTGTAATGTTCATATCGGCGACATGAGAAGTTCGGTGAGAAGTGCTTTCAATTATGTGTGCCTTGTAGAAATAGATGCAACATTTGGTTGTGTACTATATATTTATCAACAACTCTAAATCTTACAAAACAACATATTAATTTTACTTTCTTGCTCACTGAAAAATGCTTTGAAACCATCATAATATCTCAGTACTACTTACGACATTGGTCTAGTACAGGTTTAGAACTTTCACACGTAATGCAAGCAATTCACGACAGTCCAGATTAAGTACAGAGCATTATTTACAATTGACACTATTGGAGACACGATTGAGCCATGTTACAGACTACGTGTAATGACCTTTAAACAACAAAATACCATACTCCGCAAAGAGGGTTAAGAAAAATGGAACAAAAAAATTGTCGTACTTACCAACAAGTCCCGATTCGGTATTTTTTACTACTGCATCAAATTCGCTAAACAAGGATTGGTCAATCGTATTCGTAGTTGGGTATATACTGGGGCGTCCAGTGTCTGGTTGAAGGTTGACCATTCCTTTTTTATACTTTCCGGGTTTAGGAGCCTTGACCGCCTTTTTCTCAAGTGCAACCCAATCAATGTCTGTTTATAGGGAAAGCCGAAGACCTTAGTCAGGACAAACGCTTGTATCACGGTTATCATCAGAAGGGAGTGAGGTTGGGAATGGTGTTGGTGCGTGCGTTATAACGGCCGTAGCGTATATTCATGATCTTGCGCACGACCTGAAGGTTGAACTTTATATGATGTAGGGACAGTTCAAAACATTATATAAGTTGGACAGATGCGATTACCTTTGAACCACGGGTGCTCCATAACGTCAATCATGCCTCGTTTTGCACCTAAACGATGCCTAGTGAATGAGGGTAACCAGACCAATAGATAAATGAGACTAACGGCACGACTTCTCTCACTCCCTAGAAGAATTTTAGAAGAAACAAAAACTTTACATACTTGCGGTCCACGGCTAGAAGCTTTTGGACTAGATCCTTTCCGATTGAGGTCATCCATTTTGGAAAAGAAAATTGTCCACTAAGAATATCCCTATTATTAGCGGAGAAAATGAATAGTTTCAAGACAACTGTGTTTAGAAGGAGTGCAAACACGACACAACGCTTCAAGGCAACTTCAAGCAGAGAACTGGAAATAAGAGTATCATTCCAGTAGGATATCAAATCGTCACGCAGGCCTTACATATGAGTGCTAACCAGTTGTTGATGACGAAAGATTACTTTTACATACTTATATCTTACTCCGCCGTCGGAGTCGCTAGTTATAAACGGTGCATAGCCACATTGCAGCTCATAGATAAAGACACCCAACGACCAAAAATCCGCTTCTTTATTATATCCTTCACCCTTGATGACCTCTGGTGCGAGATAGTCTGGCGTGCCACAAAATGTATAAGTTTTCTCGGATTCACCCAAGTGTTTTGCAAACCCGAAATCGATAAGTTTCAGATGACCATCCGTATCCAGCAACATATTCTCAGGCTGTGTATACGGAAGCATAATTATAAAACAACATGTGCCCCGTTTGTACACGATTAAGAAGTGAACGTTTATGGTTGTGGGTGCTACATGCACAAAAAGGAGCACCATAGAACCAACTCGCTTAAGAATTGCGTTATGGCAGCTCTATTTACTCTACTTCGTAAACACGCCATACACGACCTCAAGAAAAGATTCCGAAATAAAGCAGTGGCAAACACTTCTTTTAGACAGACACTGATCATTCTCCTAACGACATACCGAAAATTGAATTTGATTGTTCCGCGAAATAGTGCGTAATGTGTGTGAATTGAGAGACCGATGCAAGACAACTAAAACCGAAGAGGAGTATATGAATATTTTACCTTGATGTCTCGATAAACTATGTGCTCATGCTCATGCATGTACTTCAACGCAAGCATCAATTCAGCCGCGTAGAATCGAGCCTTTTTTTCACTAAATCTTCCATGCTTCGATCCCCGTAAATGCGCAAAAAGCTCACCCCCCGATATAAACTCCATCACGAAATACAGTTTGTGTTCATCTTGAAAGGATCCTAGAGTTTTCACAGTATAAGGACACTCGTGTGCAGATAATTCCATTAATGTTGTATTTTCCTCTTTCACATGATCAAGTTGCTGTTGCTGTAAGACCCACGACTTATTGATAATCTTTAGCACAACTTTTTCCTCCGTCTCAATATGCCTACAGAAAACGAACAGAACATAAAACTCGTATCCTTGCAAGTCGCAAGAAAAAGTAAGGCACTATAATCGTAAAACACGCATGGAAGCACGTACCGACAGAGCTGAACTTTTCCGAAAGCACCCGAGCCAATCTGTTTCAGTACCTTGAACTGTAATAGCTTGTAGTGAAAGTCTTGTTGTCCCCCCGCAAGCTCTTGTTTGAGGAACGAATTGAAACAAATTTAGCAATAGACGACAAAGGTATTAAACAGAATAAATCAGCGTAAAAAAAGGGGTCAGTCCATACATCCTTACGAGTAAAGGTAAGCTCTCGGAAATGAATAGCGTCGATATACAACATATAACGAAAAGAGCAGAGTAGAAAGATGAAGGATGAAATATATAGTGTAAAGAGCGAAATACAATCGGCACAAATAAGGTAATTATAATTTATTGCTGTTTGATATATCACACCTGTCAATGCCTTGAAGCTTTTGTTCACGGGGATTTTGGACTTTGGTACTAAATGAGAGAGATGCAAAGCGTCAGTCACATTCTTCATACTGACAGCTCTTCGCATTCCATCAGGCTGATTCTCGGCTTTAAATTTAGAAGACATGCTAGACTCCTTCGATTTAAGTGATCCATCATCCTTCGGCTTTGGCTTGGCAAACAAATGCATGTTTAGTGCTATGTGCCTATGTATGTCTGTCTAGTTATTATCAAACAGTCATTTGCATTATACGAAGCTCAAAGCTAATAGAACCACCAATTACAATAACATAACTATAGTACCGAACTTTGGATAGACAGTGCAACAAAAATGATAAATATATGCATACATACATACACTTATGATTTATTATTATTAATGGGTATTTAATTATTAATGGGTATTTTGATAACAAACAGTATTAACTCAAGGTCGACCCGATTCACACATTCTCAACTACTTGCTTTGTTTTTCGTTGGATTCCCTTGATTCTGGTTTGGTTTGGTTTGCTTGCTAATCGCGCTCCAACAGCATGACAAATTCGAAGCCTGGCGTATGCGGAAACATATCCACCGATGTAACCTTTGATGGACGGAACGGAGTTCCTGTATAATTGTTGCTGGTTGGACGACACAAACTGTACACAACAAAGAACAAACAAATATAATGACAAGTGAATGAATGTAAAGTCAAGTGTATGTGAAGAAACTCTTGAATGTTATGGGACACTTACGAGACGAAGGTTTTAACCGATTGACGAGCATCACAGGCGACGTACACCAAGCGTTTGATTTGGGAAGTCGCACGTACTACTTTTACCACATCGTTGTCTGTAAAATGGAAGAACAAAACATGAGTCGCAGATTATAAGTTTATGCGAACAGCCTGTGGTAGATAAATGAAGTCGGCAAACGATGACACAGACATACGTAAACCGCAACGTGGGGGATCAGCTATTCCAACAAGAGATTGACTTTCTAATAAGGCTTTCTTTACAAGAGCTGGAAGGGCTATCTCGGCCTTTCCACACACGAACTCAGCGTTACTTATAGAATTTCTCTCCGCATTTTTCTGTGCATCTTGAATTGCGGATTCTACAATGTCAACGCCAAAAACCTTGGCCGCAGTACTTGACATGATCAGACCGATTGTTCCAGTGCCACAACATATGTCAAGAACATTGGGTTTTCCCGTCGCCACGATGGTTTCTGAGTTGTCTTGGATGGAAGGATCAATTGAAGACCATTCTCGAATAAGCGAATAGAGAGATTCTGCACCTCCGTGATTTACTTGGAAAAATGACGTAGGAGATATGTCGAACTCCAAGCCGAGAAGTGTCTCCTTTAGAACCGGACTTCCGTGCACTAGTTCGATATCTTTAGATGGAAAGTTGTGAGACAGATCTCGGTGAACCTGAATGAAAACAGAATTGACTGTCGGTCCATCCGAAAAATTCTCAACGAAGTGCTTTGAAAGAGCTGAGGCTTGCACTGCTACCTCCTCTTTGCTTAAGTCTTGATTATGCAATTGGCCTACAATCATAATTTCTCCTTGCGAATTCTCCCGGACCACCAGCAGTCTCCAATATCCTGTCTTAGCTTCACGATCAAACCCTGGCAGCCCAGAATCCTTTGCGAATACCTCAAAATGTGATGCGACCGCTTTCATAGTCTCAGACACATGCGGGCATTTAGTAGGACGCACAACTCTCATTCCTTCGGAATATGATCCATTAAGAAAACCAACAATTGGGCTCTCTCCCGGTCCTACCGTAAACTCGCACTTATTCCTGTATCCATCCACAACCTTGGACGGAATGATTGGCTCCACTGGACATATGAGGTCCTCTTTTTTCTGGCTCCTCACCCATTCTAAATCAAGATATGAAAGTTCTTTTTTAAAATCTTGCATTACGCTTCGAACGGTCTCATTCTTACTCACGAGCTGGTCCTCGTATTTAATTCTGGATAGTATTATACATGGACAATGCGAAAAGCCGTAAGTAAAAATTCGATTGATTAGCCGGAAAAACTGCAAGACAGGGCTCTGATTTATGTAACACACCTCCAATACTTCACTGTTTTGTCGTTGATCTGCTCCCAATCGGGTAAGAGATTCGACTTCTGTCTCTTGTTGTCCCCACCCTCTCTATCCCCCGATCGTTTATTAGTACGGTTCCCCAGCTGAATAAATCAAAAGAAAATTTCATGTTAAGTGAATTCTATGGTCCATATATTAAGACAGTCAACCAATTAGGTTGGTTTCTTTCTTACATCTGTTCCTGGCTTCGGATCAACACCTGTTGCCTTCAGTTTTCCGTGCTTCCACTCCACGCCGTGTATAATTTTCAGAGCAGCTTGTTTTTCCTCCTCTGACTGTATTGTTAGGTGTGAAGATTATGTTACCTCTGTCTCAAATTACAAGCTCGCGTTCATGAATGCAGCAAATTGACACACATACCTCGAAGGTCACAAAACCGAATGGAGGCCTCTTAGGAACCACAGAGACTTTGATCGGCTTTAAAGTAAGCTGTTTTAACTTTTTCTTGAAGTCAGCGACACTAGCGTACTGAATGAGAAGTCAAATAATACGGCCTTTTAGTGCCCTTAGTTTTGGTGAATTGGCGAATTTGACCATTATGAATATAGATATGAAGAAATTAACGAACACGCACAGAAATTATGAACGCATGCGTGTATATGACGTGAAGAAATACTTTCTTTTCATTAAAACTCATCCCACCTTCGGAAGATGATCTACTCTAATTTTATAGATCTCTGAAGTGAAGCCTTCCTCGCCACGTTTCAAAGGCACGCCAGGAACGGCTGCCGAAATGGCAGTAGTTGTTTTTGGGGAAGTTGATTCCGCGATATTGCTCTTATCCTCTAGCTGTGTGGATGTGTGCTCAACTGAATTATCCCCAACTGGTTTATCCTCAACTTGAGTACTGTCGAAAGCATGATTGGTTGAAGTGGGTATTTCTGATGGTGCTGAGGTAGCAAGTTCTACGCCAACGTCAACAGAGAGTATAGGTAGCTCATCCGCACATACTTCTTGGGGCACAGATGTAGTAGTGTGTGGTGGATCAGACATAGTTTTAATATCTTGGCAAACTATGCTAGGCAGGCTAAAGTGATTTTGAGTCGCAATTTTCGTTGAGATTGTTCTGATATGTGAAGTTTTTCCCGCGTGTGGCTGTGCTGTCCATTTATATTATATATATGAATTACATTTCTCACACCACTGATTGATGTTCATGTAAAGTATAATGTATAGTAACTAGGGACTTCGAATTTAAAAATGCCAACTGGGGCCGCAGTTTATATGGCGGTGTAAGCACCAGTAAGAGATTATTCACTTGATGATTGGAATTCACACATGTACCTAGTTCATACACGCTCCTGCAGTTGAAGATGTCGCTTACTATTTTGCACTTATGCTCACTGGCTCTTGCTGCCTGTACACAAACATAACGCATGTCAAATTTCGGGCATAAAAAGTATAATAAAAAACTACTGTACGTAGTTACAGGATGCTTAAAACGGTATGCGAATTTGACGTTCTGTGTTCATGTCTATATTACTATTTGTATGCATGTAAATTAAATTAATTGAGGTGTGTTCATAGCACGTCAGCTATTTTAAACTTTGTTTGTGTTTATCTCTTTCTTAATGGATAGATGTACACGATTATTTTCACTTATTTAGGCTTACTCGAATATTTTTGTATATAGTAATTTGTCTGAGCATTAGCACATATTTCGATGGCCTTCTTCCGATCTTTGGAATAGGTGGTTTACTGTTTCCCAATATATAGTTGTGTACGGGTCATACCATTATTGGTTACCTTGGTATGTATATTTACACATTTTATTATTGCCTTCGCGCATGTGGTGTATGTAAAAAGTGATTTTCATACAATGAACCTGTTTATTCATTGACACGACGGCTGTCAAGGACTTAAATGTATACAACATTCAGTAGTGCAACAGGACTGCTGGAACTATTAACACAGTTTTGGTCGAGGTACGCATCCTCGGATATTTATATTGTATTTAGGCTGCAATGTTGAAGCTGGCAGGGTTGATGACAGCTGTTTTTGTGTGATTCTCAGTTTTATAGATTCCCACCAGCCTATCTGCCAGCTCGAACATATTGCTTCGCAGTGAAATAATAATAAATTGGGCATTCTTTGTACGCTCCTAAATCAATATTATCAAACATGGATGAAAGAAATACGATTAGTGAAAGGATGTATTGAGTTTGTCAGTGAAACTTACATGACAGTAAATGTCAACAATACCTTTATATAATTTGCCACAATAGAGACGTTACGGAAATCAAGGGCCGCATCTATTTCATCCATGACGTATAGTGGTGTTGGCTTGTAATGGTGTAGTGCGAAGACTAGTGCCAGCGAACTAAGCGTCTGAATATAGGGCAGCGAATGAACCATGTAATATGGCAGAAAAAAAGTAAAAGGATCAACAATCATGTAAAAATTGCTAAATTCATTCGATAACAATTCATTGTGAACGCCCAGTGCTAGCATGACAAACAAGACTATACCTTCTCTCCTCCGGAAAGATTTGAAATATTTTTCCAACTCTTCTTTGGAGGGCGCACACTGAATACAATTCCTTCAGAAAACGGATCCAAACTGTCAACAAGCTCGAGCTCAGCATCACCGCCTAATGTTATCATCTGGTACATTTCTTTAAGCTTCAATGTTACGATATTATAACCATCCATAAACACGTCCAAGCGTTTCTTGCGCAGTGATTCATGGTTAGTCCTTGCAGCGTCTCTCTGTTCTGTCACGGCTTCGAGATCCACCACACGTTCGTCATATTCGGCAGACTTGCGTTGAAATTCCGCAACGACGGAGAGGTTGGGATTTGAATTTTTAAGAATCCTGTCAAGCTTCTCAATGGATTTTCGCATTTCAAGTTCTTCAGGTTCACCTACAATATTGAGCTCATCTGCAGCATATTCCTATCGGAAAATATAATAGGAAATAAAACGGGCTGTTATTGGTATTCCATTGTATAAAAGGCAGTACTCCTGCGAACATGTACTTTGCTTGAGCAATTCTTGACAAGTTTTACCTTTAGCTTCAAATCCGCCGATTCATTTACTCCAGGAAGAAGGCGCAACTCGTATAACTCAGCTTCAGCCCGTCTAATCTTTGCGGAACTGTCTCTGACCTTTTTAGGGGAGGCCGATAGGTTAACAAATGTTCAGTGAATGAAACGCAGCATAGGCAATAGGCTCTGGTGAGATATCTTTTACTCACCTGTTTCGTCCAGTCCTCCAATGAATTTTGCAAGTCCACTTCGACAGATCGGATTTTGGAATAGATAGCCTTTTTATCTTCGTACTCTTTTGTAAGGGCCTCTAAAGACTCTTCCTTCGCGTTCATGTGTTGCTGCGCAATTTCCATGGCATCTATGACTCTAGCAGCATCCTATACATCGGACCAAGTTTTCACCGTAGAGAGAGAGGTGGTTTATGTACGATACTGAGCGAAGAACGATATAGACGTGCACGACAAACCATATTTCACACAATTTGTTGCACCGACCCGTGTCTTACATGTAGAACAATCACAACTACAAACTAAGAGAAGAATGAACAATTTATTGGGCAACACACATAAAACATAAATGATACAAGTAAATGTGAATTTCGTATATACCTGATCGAGTTTGGCGAACTCGGATTCCATAGAAGCGATCACTGCTTTGTTCTCCAGTATCTCGGCTTCTGTTTTGGCAATTTTTTTGCTTATAGTCTCAATTTTTTTGGTAGCACTCTTGATGGCGACTTGCGCTTTCGTGACATACGAATTCTTCGCATCAATTTCGTGAAGTATACCATCAACCTATATACATCCAGCATTTCATGGTCAGGTACGATTACTTAGAGCTGATTCTGTCGACAATGTGTGAAGGTCTATGTGCACAGTTCATACCTTCGCTTTCTGTGCTTTCATTCTAACACCCCCAACATCAAGAATTTGGTCCTGGCTTTCTTTGATTTCTCCGTCAAGTTTCGTGACATTGGTTCTCGCTTGTTCTAGTTCGTGCTCCATCGTTTTGAGCTTTTGAGAAAGTTCTTTTTCTCTTTGCTTTTCTTGTGGAGTTTGTTTCACCTACAAAATGATTGACATAAAGCACGAAGTAGATGAGCAAGAGATATGTTTGGATCAATTCTAACACAAGAAACACAAGCATGGAGGGTCGATCTCCCATCATTTCCGCAAGACATTTAAAGACTAGTGATTTGTTTGAGTCGATAATCCATATTATCTTTTCCTGCATGGCCTTGAAAATATATTCAATTGCAGGTGCTTGCAAAAGACGTGTGGAAGAAACTGTAGCATATGTCGGTACAGATTTGCAAAAATCCGAAAAAAGCAAGTTCCTTGAATGTAAATAGAATAGCTACTTTGCAACTTCTATACCAATATGTGTGCAGGCTTTGTAGGAAGCACAGGAGAATCAATAAAACAACCTCAACCTGAATAACTACCAGTGTGATTGCAACAGATACTATAAAAACAACCCATCGTCCCAACATAGAAATGTACAGATTGAGTGAGAGATATTAACAATTTTTGTAGTATGCTCATTCACTTACCTGAGAGCTTAGGGTTTCACATAGGCTTGGAAGCTCTGCTGCCTGTTTCTGAATGGCTTCGATGTCCATTGCAGCGTGTTCTATACCCACAAGCAGTTCATTTTTCTCCTCAGTTAGACGTGCAATAGTGCTTTTTAGGTCCTCGATTTTTTGATGCATTGCTTCATGTTGCTTCTCCATTTGCTGAATTGCCTGCTGTTTCTTTTCAACCTTTGAAGAGATAATATATATACGATATAAAAGTTATAACATGGGGTGAAACTTAAAAACTCGTGTGATCAAAGAGATGGAAATCAAGTGACGTAGCTATCATACCACAGCTGGTGAAACGTCTGGAGCTATCTTTGACTTCATTCCTCCCTTCTTTACTCTGGTACCACCTCCTGACATTGTACCACTTGCGTCGATCAGTTCACCATTGAGAGTTACTACGCGATGTTGAGTTCTTCCGACGTTGGCAATACGAGTGGCTTGAGGAAGATCTGTTAGAATATTGACCAACGAATGCAGTATAAACACCGTTTGGGATGGCGCTATGAATACACATACATTATCATTACCCTTAAACAATTCGAAATGAACATATACTGGTCGTCTAACTCATCTCACAAGCACAAACTGTATCATTGCATAGCTACACGCAGCATCGTCAGCGCAGAAACAAATAGAGGTAGTCCCAAGTACGTACTGCACAACTCTTCGTAGAAGGCAATTCCATCAGTTACAAAACGTTTAGGACTTGAGTACTTTTAGGGTCAAGTATTAATCGCAATGGATTGATTGCAAAGAGATTTATCTTTTTGAACATTTTCATATAAATCACACTCAAAACATGCATTACCGTTCGCAACGAGGGTATTTCGAAGAGCAAAGTAGAATGCAGGAAGGTAAGTCTCGTGTAACGGATTCACCAGATCGAACAAACGAGGAACACCCTCAGGGATTTTCATTGGTAGATACATCTACACATAGTAGAAGTAAATATGCAAAGAAAGTGAATAAGTACATGACAGTATCACCTCACAATACCCCACTTAACTGTGAACACATACAAAATTCAGCTTTGCTAACGTATCACCAGAAAAACATAAACTTTCGGACCAAAATACCTTGCTAACCAGATGCTGCTGTTTTTCAAGAATCAGAAACGTTGCTCGACCCAGTTGCGCAGATCTGAGATACTCCGTGCATCTCTGGCCTGTCGCAACAGTATCAACCACAATGTGCCCCAAAGCCCCACAGGCAGTGGTAATAGCTACGTCGTACTGGTCAGGGATAGTACCCAAGCTCCCTAATGGACCGATAATACCAGGAATCGTGCCATTTACCTGTTTGAAAATGATTGTTCAAATGACGTTGCTAACAATACCTTCTTTCGATTAAAAAATCTATCGAAACCGGGTTTCTTTTGTCACACAAACTTTTAATCAAACTTGGATACATTTTCTCACCTCCAATACACTAGATTCTGACCATTTGGTTATTTTGCATGTAGTCTACAGATAAAGTCACATCAAAAATATGCTGTACCTTCTGTGCCAGTAAGCCGTCCACTACACGATCTCTGTCCGATGATTCTCGCAATGATGATCGAAATCCTTCTAATTCACCCTTGTCTTTCCGTATGTTGTCTCCTAACTGTTGATATTCACTCTCCAATTTCTGTTAATGTGTATAGAGGGCATGATACAAAATGACATATATGTTGAGGATTGTGAATGGCACATTAAGCTTGATTCGAGATTTGGACATGCATACAACACAAGTAACATCTATAAATTGCAATCGGCATAGTTGCATTGTTGTTGGAATGGTCCATGTTAAATAAGGAGCATACCGTCAGAGTGTCAGTCGCCTCATAAAGTTGTTCTTCGCATTCTCGGCCTCTTACTCGCATAGTCTTGATAGCCGTGTTCCGCTCGGATAGGTTAGAACTTGTATTGGCGAGTCTTTCTTTCGCATCACGCAGTTTTTCTTGCGCCTAGAACAAGTGAGAATGCAGTGTTGTTCTTCTCTTAAAACTCATTGTGCCAATCTTCTTCGTTTGAACTTCGGTTTTACATGCATGATCACTGCAACACACGTTACTACAATTTTACATTACTGCATATTGGACACACATACGATTTTGTGTCTACCAGAAGCAATCCCAAGCTCCGAATTGGTTAGATCGTACTCCGACTGTAACTCATTTAACTGTATTGGAAAGCAGTTCGACAAGTTTTACAAGCGAAATTAAGGAAAAAACGCGGCATGAATTTGCCAGTAAGAATAGCAACTATAGAAACCCGAACACCCCTGTTTGTCTACCTTGCGATTCCATGGTTGTAGATCCTTCCGTTTACGTTCTAGTTCGACTCTCAATTCTGCTGTTTTTTCAACAAACAATTCTTCTATCTTGCTTAGAACTGCTTCTTCTTTTAGCTGTTCAATATATACGTAATAAGGACATGTATTTTACTACATACATAATTATGCGCTTTTCATTGTATCGATGTTCACAGAATACGGTGTAACTTATACATACACTAGCTCACTATCTATCAACAAAATTCTATAAAAAGTGGAACAGGCGTGAAGTATTTGTCTATTCGACCCATCGTTCACAGTCGTTCGTAGTGTACCAACTATAAGAGTCGTTCATATTGCATAATGCATAGATCTTACCAAGCAAGCCTGATCCTTTTCAATTTCAGTGCGGTATTTGTGTATCAGCTCATTCGCGTTTTCTATATGATGTTTTTGGGTATTAATAGCAGTTTCATCCTCCTATAGTTTTTGAATATGAGTTGGAATGTATACATCAGTCCATACCTTCGATACTAATCACATTGGTATATCTCATATTCTTCCAACATGTGTGTATGTCTGGCATGTATGGAGAGTATAAAAGAAAACGTCTGGCGCACTTCGTTGTTCGCACACTAAATCCTGTTCAACGTCTCACCACAACCACGTTACATTTACCTTAAGTGAGCTCTTTAGTTTCTTGTTCTTGCTATTTGAGTGCTTTAGATCCTCTCGATATTTGGCATCCTTGCGTTCAAACGACGCGAACTCATTCTTTGTCTTGGTGACTTCACGGGCAAGAGCCTCACATGCTGCTTTTTCTCTGAAAACAATTTTAGGTACAATGTATTGATTGATAAATATGTAATAATCTCCACAGTCAAGGAAATCGGCAATTATACCACTAGCTAGTCACCTTCCCAAAGAATGTACAATTATCGCATCTCTTTGATACAAGTACATTTCAGTGGGTCGAATTTATCTCCATGCATCAGTATAACTGATCAATATATATATACACAAAGTATGGATATTGTTGTAGATTCTATTGCCTTAAACAGGTTCGTTGCATGGAAGCACATGGTACTCCTACTTTTCATATTGAGCTTCCAAAGTTGACATTTCTGCCTTTTCTTTCTTCTGTGATTCAGCTTGACTTTGTAGTTGTTGATCAACTTTCTGACGCTCCATTTCAGCAGCATCTCGGCTCGCCGCATATCGATATTTGTGAACCTAATGGGTTTAAATAATTGGTTGTGAGGCGAGAGTACATTTTTCTGAACGGACAGTTAACGTTCGTTACTCTCGTGTCGATATGTAATCACATAAAAGAGTTTCTTTCCACAGTTCAGATGACCTTTACCTGTATTAAATGATTTTGGAGGTCTGTACGAGCGTTACAGTTCTCGATGTACTTGATGGCTTCTTGCATATGCGGCTGTAGACGCTCTTTCTCTTTCCCAACAGCCTTGACTCTGTTAAGCTTTTCCTGTCTAACATCGTTCAATTTCTCCGCCTCATCAGCTGCGTCAGTGATCGGCTGTTTGAACACGTCGCTCCCAATTAGATCCTCGAGGTATTCTAGTAAACCCTCGTCATTCTCATCTTTTGCTTTGGGTTTCATCATGGATATTGATTCGACCTCGCCCTGTGGGTGCATGTGAATAATAGTACGAAAAGGTCAATTTATTGTAACTATGAGATTAAATTTGAAAGATGTACTTCAAATATGATGATTTTAGATTGTTCGTGTACAATCAACAGACCTGCAGAATCAAAAATCTATTATGATCAAGATCAATTCCTTTGGCTTTTAAAATTCGGGTAACTTCTTCCACCTTTGCAACGCGCCCATCCAAGTAGTATGTAGATGAGTTTCGTTTGTCCGCTTTGCGCGCAACAACCATCTCAGTCCCGGGAACAACGTCGACAACGTCATCATCCTGTAAGATGAACGAGACGAGGTGCATCTGTATACTACCGAACCATGTATGTTACCATAAAGTGCAGATAAAGTGGCTTCGTAGTCGATTAAAATGCGAAAGTGCAACTACTGGAAATTTGTAACTAATAAGAGCATGTGTAACAGTTGTGCACATATACTGAACTATAAACAAACAAATATTACATCACAATACGATTATTCCTGTACCAGAGACTACAACTTACTCTCTCTACAATCTCACAGAAGTGTATGTATACACAACAATAGTCAAGGTTAGGAAATTTGTCAGAATTGTGTATCAGCTCTGCCAGCCTCTTCTGTCGAATCTGCTTGGCTCGACGACCAAAAACGAACAAGAGCGAATCAATCACGTTGGACTTTCCACTCCCATTTGGACCTACGACTGAGGAGAAGCACTGATCATGCAGAAAATGAACAATATATTAAGTTCAGTGGAATCCTATAGATTGTAGGAGTCTGGAAATTTCTTGTTGCCATAAACTTTGATATCTATGTGCCTTTCATTCAATATACACTATTCTTGAGTAGAAAACAATACACCGACAAGCGTAGGGATGCAGCACAAGCAACATGGGACATGAATGCCATACAATCTCTTCCCAGAAACTATTGAAGTTACACATGGCTGATAACTGCATCCTACCGCGTAATATATGAATTATATTATATTTAAGGGAGTTATATGATATAACTTTCGAAGCCATCTATTACTATATCTCATTCAATAGAATCCAAATATGCATCCCAAATCCCTCACAATGATATCCGAACTTAAACATTGGTCACATTCAGTGAAGACGTGATCAAGAAAAAAGAGTCTAAAATGAATGATAAATCTCTTATATTATCATCTAACCTTGTGAAAGGGTCCGACCTCCACACGACCGGCATATGACTTGAAATTTTCCAAGACCATCTTTTGTATAACTAGTCGTTGTCGGGGCCTAGCAGGGGAGGTAGGTTCTGCTTGCTTTGTTGCTTCTATGGATTGTGTAGGGTGCATGTAGTCCGAATCTACGGTCACTTCCTCTGATCCCTGATTAGTAGTCATGATTAATAGAACACTTCGTCGTACAATATACTAACTACTATATATTTCTTCACCCCTTCACCTTTTAGACGTACACATTGACATAAATGGTAGCGCATGTATGGTGGTGTAAGTGTAGGTGAAGGATGTGGTTATGTGTATAGGCGTGTACGTCAATCAGCATACGTACTTCAGGCGTTTGTACCTTGTATGTGTATGTATGTATGTGTACATGCATATATGTATATTATGTAGGTGTCAAATGGAAGTCTATATATTCATTCGATCAGTAAATTTTTTACCCGCCAATTTTTATTTTGAACGGAATTTGTGGCGGGTATATAACTCTGGTTGTCAAAAGACAGTTCGGTCATCTTTTACAGTTCGGTACTTCCACATTATCATCCCATCCATATACATATAACAAGAAGCATACACGTGCCAATTAATTATTGTAATACAACACTATTTGATACAGTTCAGTATATATAACATTGAAAGTTTTTCGAGTTTGTGTGGACACTTCATCTATAGTCATGTCTAGCGATAATGAGGATAAATCTAAAATCGTCTCCGGACAAGAATCTGGTGAGAATGCGGTAAACAAGAACAAAAAGTACCGTAAAGATAAACCATGGGACCACGAGGGCATTGACCATTGGAAGGTTGATCCATGGACTGAAGAAGACACGAAGTCGAGTAGTGCCCTGCTGGAAGAGAGCTTATTTGCAACACTCTTCCCGAAATATAGAGAAAAATATCTGAAAGAAATTTGGCCTCATGTGACGTCTTTGCTTAAAGAGCATGGCCTTTCTTGTGTCTTGGATTTAGTGGAGGGTAGCATGACTGTCAAAACAACACGCAAAACGTATGACCCATACGCCATCATCAAAGCACGTGATCTGATCAAGTTATTGGCTCGAAGTGTTCCTCTTCAACATGCTTCACGTATCTTGCAGGTACGCATTTGAGTTTATCTTCTATCGCTTATATACCCTGCGGTGGGTACCTTATCGAATTGGATTACTGATAGTCTGCCATGTTTTTGTTACGCCTTGCGTGTTGTGTTTGGATACGATTCGTTGATAATGTTTGAACGGATACCGGTTTCATGTGGTGTGTTGGTAGTAGATTGCATAGTTATGGATTTTACTGCCCTTTTTTCCGCAGGACGATGTTACATGTGATGTAGTAAAGATCGGCAATGTCGTTCGCAACAAGGAAAGATTTATAAAACGTAGACAACGTCTGGTGGGGCCAGATGGTTCAACGCTAAAAGCGATTGAACTGTTGACAGACTGTTATGTTCTGGTCCAAGGGAACACAGTGGCAGCAATTGGGCCTCACAAAGGTCTAAAGCAAGTTAGACAAATAGTAGAGGATTGCATGAAAAATATACATCCTATTTACAACATCAAAACTCTTATGATCAAACGTGAACTCCAAAAGGATCCTAAACTTTCTAGTGAATCCTGGGATAGGTAAGTTGTTCGTTTGCTCTACAAGTGCTGCGCATTTTGTAGTGGGCTGCCGTCAATCTCGTAACATACGTGTATGCGCTTGTCGCGCACATGATAGTTAAGGGTTACATTACTGTCACTTTCTCTTCTCATACCATCAATTGTCAATACATGTAGATTCTTGCCATCGTTTAAAAAGAAAAGCATGCCGAAGAGGAAGGCACCGACTAGCAAGAAGCGCAAAGAGTACACACCTTTCCCACCAGCTCAGCAACCTAGCAAGATCGATCTGCAACTCGAGAGTGGAGAATATTTTATGCGTGAAGAGCAGGTATTACTGAGGTTTTTCTACGTCTTTATTATGTTCTTACATTTAACGGTGTATGTTAATGATCTAATATTCTTGTTCTTCACAACACAGCGTGAAATGGAAAAACTGGAAGAGCGGAAGAATAAACAAGCTGCTGCTCTGGAAACTAAAAAACTGGAGCGTGAGCATCATTTTATTGCCCCTGTGGAAAATGTCAAGTCGGTTTCAAAGGTCAATGCTGCCGCAGCTAATACGTCTGTATCGTCCATTGTTGATAAGTTGAAGTCAAATGATACGAAGGTTTCAAGAAAACGTGAAGTCGATTTCGTTTTACCAGCTTCCAAGAGTGAGAGAAGTGCAAAAAAGAAGAAAACTTCAAAATAATGCTCATAATATTGACTGCAATTGTCCCATTGTAGCTGGGCTTTCTCTTTTGACTGCTCGGTACACCAGTAAACTATGTTGCTTCAAAAAGAATTCTGTAGGTTCGCAAAATAGCATTTTTACTTTACGATCGGTAGACCTTTCCAAACTCGGGCGTTTCGAAGTTTCGGTGTCCAGATATCTTAATCGATTAGATCGGGTAGTAATAAATTAGCAAATATGTCATGCACTTGCTGAGATTTCCCCTGGCTTAACGTTCTCGGTGGAAGGAATATCACTAGTAGGCGATGCCTTGAAGTTACGCAATTCCAACCCTTTCGAGAAATACCCATTTGGATGGTTAATGACAGGAATATCCACGTTATCCTTCAAAGGGAGAAATAAAGTTTTCAGATATGTGCATTCAATAAATAAGCTTAAACAAAAGTTTTCAAAACTAGTCGAATTTGTTACCGGTAAAGGTCCGTGTGTATGTGCGAAGTATCTTGAACAGGCCACTTGAAAATGTTGATCTTTGACGAGTTTGAGCATCTGTGGTAAATCAAGATGCCATTAGAACAAACCTCAAAAGAATTATACAGTCCATAAAAGTTAGTGGACTTACTTCTTGGATTCCAGCCTTCGGCACTTTTGCTGCAACTAGCTTCTGTACAAGGTGGCTCTCGTCGAAATGTTTGAACGGACAACCGTGATGGTCACCAGTACCAGGCGCCTGTCCCGTGATGATTTTTACACATCCGTATGGTGTATAGTTCGATCGCTTTCCTTCTTTGCCATACATGTGCCGCAGCGTGTACACATGCTCTCTATCAAATTTCTCTACCGACATTTTCTACAGGAATTTTTAGTTCATACATCATACATGAGATAACAGTAGAGGTACCACGAGTTAAATTTTACATAAAACCATAGTGGAAATGTGTATGGTACAATACGCACCTGTGTAAATTCGGAACGCCAGTAGTTGACAGCGTCCTCAAGTGTGATCCCAATTCCCTGTACAGAAAACTTGTTAGACAAACCAACACAAGTACTTGAAATTGAGGAATTGAACGTCGAAGCAATGAACGACAGTTACCTTGAGGAAAAGACCATACTGAAGGCGGCCCCAGTGCTTAAGGTGATGATCTTGTCGAAAATTATCGTGCAGATTCTTCATGCAGAGAGGCATTACAGTTGTCGAAAGCTACAGTTGAATATGGCAGAAGTGCGAACATAGTTTAGTGGCAATATTCTTAATACAAAAACAATAGCTTTAAACTGTCGGCTGTGTCTTCGAAGAACGGACAGACCTGTGGACGGATCTGTGCATACCTCGGCTAAGTCCGAAATGTGAATCTTCCCAGTAAGGGAAGACAGCTGTAAATCGTCTGTAACGTCATTTTTACTCATTGTCCGCAAAATTGGGTCCAGTCGTTCGTCTTCTTCGAGAGCAGGTAGGGCTTTACAAGCATGCTGCGAAAACGAGCACAAAATTCAATGTATGCTACACGAGCAATAGGTCTAGATACTTGGAATGTAATAAAAACATAGAAATAAATTCGAGCGTATTTGTATACATTGAAACGGTATATCAACTACGACAAATCAATAGTCATACCGTTAACGCTAGAGAAAGGCGCTGTCGAAATGATGCACATATGATTGATAGAAGCTCGTGTTTCGGTACATACGCAACACCGTTACGTAAAAACACTTTCCGAGACCGTACAAGCTCCAAAGCCCTTTTAAATGGTAACTAAAAAAACAAAAAAGTATCGATTAGGGATATGAACCAAGCTACTTACAATTGTAGTGCCATAAACATTAATTATACCTTGTAGTAGTCAGTTTCTCTGACATCCTCAATTTGAAGATTGAATCCGCAAGCCTTCAGTTGAGGTTCGAGGGTTCGCTTTTCTTCATCTGACATCTTTAGTTGATGATTAACAACAGTAGAGAAAAGATATGATTTCAACGTCTGAACACGTGTTCGAAGAAAAACAACACCATGCGACTGAAACGCAACGTACCAAGTCATATTTTAAGTGCTGAATTGCCTTGAGAAAGTCGTTGATATCTTCGCCTTCAAATCGGCATCTGCAAAATAATAACAGGAGAACAAAATAGTTATACACACAAATATGAATCCAATACCCTTACTACCTTAAAAGATGCGTGACAAGGCTACCTGAATAATTCAACCTCCTGTTGCAAGAACCATCGGCGCAACTCTTCACTTCGGCAGTACGCCAATCGAAGAACAAAATGCGATAGATTATCTCTACGTCGTTCTTCGTATGCCTCCACGGGATCACGATCTTCAGTCTTGTCCAATGGCAAGTATTTTCGTGTGACTTTTTCTACATTTGATAAGTATAAAGAACAACTCAATATTATACTCAACAATATAACCGAGCCTTCGAGATTGTACACCCTGAGTGCAAGTAGCTCTATGCAAATAATGAATGCGTTCACACTGTCCATTTTATTACCTATTTGCCGAAAGTAATGTTCTCCACGTTTCGGATGGCACAGACGGGCTTGCTCTACTGCCTTCAACACTAAAGCGAAAGAAAGAAAAGCATATCTTAGTGCGGAAGGTCTTTCATAGAAAACGCCAAGATAGAGGAAAGATTCACAAGAAAAAGTTATTATGTCACTTATGTATGACAGTAATTTTTATATGCACAGCACTTACGTCGAAGTCGATCATATCCGCACCCTTCAAATTCTTCTAATGAAACTTCATCTGTAGGAGGAGTGTCGTACAATGACAGCCTGTGTGGAAACCGATTTAAGTCCACATTTTTTGAACCCCGTACACGTATGCGCTTACGTCTTCGTTGGACTTGATTCATAATGGATATTGCCAATATATGTTTACACTTGAGTGAGGTATAATACTTGCGATCAGGTCTTCTTATATTAGCCCGTCGTAGAAACGTTTCGAATCCTTGTTCGGTACGGGTATGCTTGGTTGGTGGCCATTTGGTTTTGTGGAGAGCGAAAAAATGGCGGTCAAATTACAAATTTCAGGCGCCAAAAAGCATCACACTGTTTAAAGCTACACATGCACACGCAAATATACACATTCACACACACATACACACACACACACACACATACATACATACACGCTCGAGCACATGCATGAGCAAAGAGAGATGATACCGAGACGCTTGTTCCACCACATCAGGACAATAAATACAAATTGTTAAATAATAGCTCATTAATTCTTTTATTATGAGTGTGTGATTCATCTGCAAGTTAATCCTAGCACGAAAAGTGAGCAAATTTGTATAACGGCCAAGGTATATCATCAAGAACAAGGCTGTTTTTATAGTCAGCGCACTTATTTTCATGAAAAATATCTATAACTTCATCTCACTGTGGTATCTATTTAGGCCTATTGATTTCGTGATGACGTTGTAGAATCAAGACTGCAGCGTTCTCTAAAATAATTTAAGCCTTAGTTTCAATTCTCTTTGAAGTATCTAATAATACTATTCAAAACCGGTTCAGAATAGCATAATGTCAAGTGTAAATCACATTAATTGCTATACCAATTTACCTCTCATCCAGTGTACTTTATTATACAGACAAGCGTAGGGTCGACAACAATGGGAAATCTACCAAAAGATTGTATGTGAATTGACTTCTTATGGTACAGTCCATCAGTGAACCTGTCGTCACTTTTTATCGGTTATGAAAATATATTGTTCTTTTCGATCTACATCTATTGCGAGTTTCCCTTCTTAGAAGCGTACAAGGAACTCAATTTTTTCGGTCGAGCATAATTATATATAGTTTTGCCGAAACTTGTCGAAATATGTACGTTTACAGTTCATACTATAGGTTTAGAGGTAGTGTGACTGAACGTGCTGATGCACTCATCACTATATCGATTATCGCAATGAACGAATTCTTGCGGAATTCATGTTTGTAGATATATGATGTAAACATCGCGGATGAGTTTTCCTTATAAAATGTCAGTCTTTTTGGTCGAGCATAGTATTGTGTTTACCGAAACTTGTCAAAATACTTGAGTTTACAGTTCATATTCTAGATTTTAGATTTTGTGTAGTCGGACGTGTTCTTGCATGATTTGTTGATACATGTTAATGGAAATTGTTCGATGGGAAGGTGTACGGTAAATAATACTGAAGACACATGCAAATATACACTGGCACAGACTAAAACATATCGAACTCAGGACACTCTTCTCTGAACCGAAACATACCAACTAAAAATGACGTACGCTGAGTTCCATGTCTGTGTGTACTACTTTTCACGAACTTACATACATCGTATATATATATATATGTCCAAACACATCGGTAAATCAAATCGGTGCCGGTTGTATAAACACAAAAACTTCCCATGCTAACTTGTTGTAAATAAGAAATAGTATTCCGTTATCTAGTATATTAGCAATGGAATGTATCTTTTTATTAAAATTGATTTCTTCAATACCCATCGTGGTGTGTACCAACTCCGACATGTACCCGACAATGCATGTGTAAATTTCAGCGAACGTCGTATTATATAGAACTGCTGGTCTGGTCAGAATACTACAGACTGATATCTTCGTGTGATCTATAAAGCAAAAGAAACCTGTGTTAGGAAATAGTTTAATGAGAGAATGGAACAGACGTGATCTTTATTTACATTGTATTAGTTGTATGTAAGCAAGTATGTGTATATGTTGTACTGATCGAATGTTGCAAGCATAAACAAACAAAAAAAAATACTCAAAAGTAGAGTAATAATTGTCGTCAATTTCATACGTACGTGATGGATGACTCCGAGCTTGCATCTCTCCTCATTCCGGAGAAATCGCGAGGAGACTGGTCTAAGAACAGCGACTACACCACGTACTTGAATGAGCTATCATCCTTCTCCGTTGATAGACTCAGCAATGAGCCTGAGCGGTTGGAACAGGAGCAGAAGCGTCTGCTGCACGACACTAGAGATCTCGCTTTTCGCAACTATAGAGGTTTGTGTTTGATAGAAGAGGAAACGAGAGAGCGAATTACTATTTATATGTCACGTATATGTCGCGTTATCTAAAGCAAGCGGTGTATCATTGAGATTACTATGCTTATAATCTTTTCGCAACATGTGAATGAATATTGTATTTGCCTGTAACTTTCCAGGATTTATACAAACGGCAGCATGCTCTAAGGACATCTTCGTTGAGTTCAAGCAGCTAGGAAAGATTATTGTGCGTCTCCAAGAACGTTTACCATTACTAACAGAACAATGCCATTCGTTCGTGCGTGAAGCACCAACGCTTACAAGTAAAAGGCACTCTCTGTTCGCTACACTGCAGTACCATACACAGGTATGATGATAAATTTTATATTCTGTAGCCCTTTTATCTTGTACATGATGAACATTTTCTTACAAATTATGTAGAGCGGTTAAGATAATTATGGTCAGGTAACAACAATAGTTCGGACGTACTTTTGATCATGGTTCATGTATTGTGAGCGATCTCTACAAGCACTTCCTTGCTGAGTTACAATTCCTCTTAAAATACAGCTTTTGGAAATCTTGGAGATACCTCAACTTATGGAAACATGTGTACGTAATGGGCACTATGAAGAAGCTCTTGATTTAGACAACACAGTTACACGGATTTCTCGCAAGCATGGATGTATTTCTTTGTTTGCCCAGGTTGTTGAAGAAGTCGCGGCTGCTAAGAAAGTCATGCTGACGCAGCTCATGCAGGTAATAGCATTCGTATATTCCCGTCGGTTATGTTCGGCGTATCACATAATCTTCCTTGTTCTGACACATCCACCGAATATCCGTCAATCCACAACTAGCTATTGCGTGGAAATATTAATTTACCTGCATGCCTACGAATTGTCGGGCATCTGCGAAGAGTGAATTGTTTCACCGAAAAAGTATGTCTTTGGTTGTTACGTTATCAGGATATATATATTGTGTTGTTTTCTGTATCTACAACGGCGAGATTGAATGCGACTGAAAAGATGGGAAACACGCCAATGTACTTCATCTTTTTTCATTGTATGTTTTGTTCTCCGAATAATAGGAGCTTCGTTTGAAATTTCTCAGCGCGCGCGGGTCTTGGCTGAAAACCAATCTGAACACCCTTAGTAACACGGACGTGTACTCATACACAAATAAGTACATCGAAATATGGTAAGTGGATGGATAATATATCTATGAAAGAATATGTATATAGTGTGTTTATGTTTATTCCCAGTATTCTCTATTGCCAAGTGCACACGCTTTAGGACTTCGGGAGCTCCAATTTCCCGAACAAAATACGAACGAATATGTATATATTGTGTTTATGTTCAGCTTTAGGGCTTGGGGAGCTCCAATTTCCCAAACAAAATACGATTCCTCTATGCCAACCCTAGTTTGTTATATTGACATAATAGTCGTATTGGATTATTCGATATCGTGACCCACTACCGGGCGATTTTTCCGGATTCTGGTACAAGAAAAGGTAATGTACAAGAACACAACTTGGAAAAAATCATACGATATTGACACTTAATATCAATTAAAGGGCGTGCAACAGTTACTTGCATTTGTTCATGTCAAATTGGTTGTACTATGCTGATGTAGTGGTCGTAAAATTGACCCATGATCAAATTATATCTCAGGTGACCTCCAATCTCGCCAACTTATGTATGGATGGGTTGATCACATCGTAGCAGACTTTCTTCAAGTGCTTAAAACCAATCTATCCATGGTGACAGAAGGTTGTGTATGATTCTTTTGTTAGACTGCCGTTTCTGGATGGATTCGTATTTGTTTGATTGTTGTCTGCTTTCGTTGTCTTATTTTGTGCACTCCCACTCTTACTTGATACAGGTGCTTTGCTTAACTCGTTGCTAGCTCAATGCATGTACCTTGGATCCAGCCTGGGGAGAGTTGGTATTGATTTCCGCTGCTTATTACCCATGATATTCTGTGATAACGTCGTTACTTTATTTACCAATACGTCGATGTCTGCCACTACTGCCTTCATGCAAGTGCTAAAAACCAAACCACGAGATGTTACCACATCTTCGGCTGGAGCTGCCTCTCTTCACCGCACTGTTAGCGCGGCTAATAATACATCCTCGTCAGCAACGGATTTGTTAACAGGTATGAAGAAGACCTTTATTGTTTTAGTCCTTGGAGATGAGCATAGAAGATTAAGCTTATTAATTCGCCCATACATAAGACTTACATGTACATACTGTTTTACGTACACATTCTATTTTATCTGTCTTCTGTCCCGGTCTTTGGTGGCAGGTCAAAAATAGGTGCGCTGTGGTTTATTTTTGTTTCTTATTTCACTTCACCTGTTAACTATTTCGACAGTCTCGCCAAATTATATACAACCTTCGGTAGTTCTGAACGAATTTCCGCATCTCGCCAGACTTGTGAACGGGTATGTAAGATGCATGCGTGTTGCATGTATTCTTCAGATGATCTTGTATGGCAATCGCTTTGAGGATTATAAGGCCTAGATTGTATTAACCTCCAAACTAAAACTACTTCTACTGTAGTTAGACAACACACATCTGTTACAAACTATACGCTACAAGTTAGAGTGAATATCTCATCGTATCCCAAATATATAGATATGTAGAGGCGTTCAATAACCTTCGCCATTGTGCGCCTTTCGCCACTGCCAAGAAAATACGAGAAATTCTGGAGCATGATCTTCAGCAAATAGTTGACTTAGTAGTTCTTACTCATCGCAATGTGTTCGAAGCAAGGGAAGACGATGATCCAGGAATTGTGAAAGAAAGTCAGCGATTTATGGAAGTCTTGGCATTGGGTAATGCAGTAGTTTTGTGTTACTAAAAGGCCTGCTAATATTATCTTTCGTGCAATCAATTAATGTTAACGTCTGTTTTGAAATATCTACCTGTTCGCAGCCCGTATATAGTTGTTGCGGCTTTTTAGTTTGCAAACTGTTAAAATAATCGCCTTTAAAAGCTATTACCGCGAGATCTAGCCAACGATGGATAACTCCTGATTTCTACTAACCTTTCGGCTAACATGTTTCCACATAATTGCAGAAGCTATTCCCTTTATCTCTCGCTGTTATGTGACCACATACATGCGTTCAAAAGCTGATTCGGCGCCTGCAACGTCGACCTCAATTCGTCGCACGAAACCTGGGGTTACAGAATTAAATACCACCCCCATTCTTTCACGGCTGCTTGAGGTTGCTGACTTCTCTGTATCTTCCACACCGATATACACATTTCAAGCGTCGTCGTCTCCAACAACACGGACAATGGAAGACGATACGAAATCTCCCGTATCTTCACCTGTAGCCAGCACGGACTCGACAGTGGAACAGAAAATGAACTCTCCTGTAAGACCTGATCATGATATTGAAACTGTAAGTATGGATTCGACCAACTCTATGACCAATAACGGCTTGAGTTCTGAACCCGTGGATTTTGATTCGAAAACAGAAACCCCAAGCATTGACTCTTCCGTTGGAGTAGGGCCTAACGAACTGAACGTAGAAGCGACATCAAATCGCAATCTCTAAGCCTCGTTACACGACGGACTTTCTCATACTGTTTGCGACATAACATGAGAATGATGACGAAAGAAGTTACATGATTGTCGTATGTATTTGGACACTCGAATAGTTTCAGTAAGAAGAAGTTGTACACGAACGATTCTCCTCGATAAAGGTACCAGCCATATTGGAATGTTCTAACATTCCAACATTAAGAAAATGAACTATATAAGTTTATTGTGGTTCACTTTTAAGTTTTGCTTTAAAAATACCACTGTTTATCAAACATGAAGTATATGCCAACACTAGTCCCAATTGTTGCTGTCAAATAGATAATTGGCTGCTAGCGTTTCATCTTTATCACACGCAAAGTACGCTTCAATTACTCTGCCTTTTTCGAATCCGAGAGCAACCAACTGTAGAAACGAAGGAAAATAATACTTTTTGAATTCTGCATTGCCAGTCTCCGCAAACCAACTAAGAAGCAAACAATGCGGACTTACATACTCAGATATGTGGTAAATCGAAAATATTCCATGTAATTGCGTATGAAAGCTCGGGAACAGAAAACATACACGATCAATAGCAGCCTTTTCTTCGGGAGTGGCACGAATTTGAACCTGCCCGGATGCAGGCTGTTCCCCAGCTGTCTCGTTTAGTAACGTCAAAAATTCTTCTTGGTTATTGTTCAGCATCTGCAAAAGTACATAAATATCAATCGCAATATGTACTTAGTAACCATTTCTGAACAATAGGACTTTGCACTTACTCTCAACAGAATATATTGGAACACGAATTGTATGCAAATTATAGATGCCATAGCGGGCATGTAACGAACTCCCTTGCGAGACCTCAAACAACACTAGCAACGCCAACTGTCTGAAAGGTCGCAAGGGAGCAATGCGGAATATCAAGTATAGTTTAAGCGTCACACTCTGTCCTGTAGATGTTGGCACCGTGCTCGATACTTACGTGAAGCAGATCGGGGTTGGTGTTACCAAGCTGTTGCAAGAGGGGCTGTAATAATTGTGGGTTTTGTTGTATAGCTGCTCGCATCTGAAGAAAAGGAGCCTGGTTTCTTAGAAAGGAGAGAGCTCCGGTTCCTACAAATGCAGACATCAGATAAGTAACCAAAAACATGACAATGAGGTTCAGGTGATGAGTACAGACGAGGAATTCATAATAACAATTGCTTCAGAACGAGTTGCTTTTAACCATATCTCTCCCGAATCAAACGTTGCCAAGACGTCAGATCTATATGTCATACAGCATCTCATACAGTTCAACGATTTTGAAAAGAGTGCATGCATATTCATTGTTGGTTGGAAAAAGTACCATGTTCTCCTCCGCCAGTGCTTTCCTCTGCCACCTCCTCATCAGCATCCATTGGCTCGGGATCTGCCTGATGTTCTACAACATTCGAGGGAATGCCCTAGAAAGAAGTAAGCGTAACTATTATAATGATGTCAAGATATGAATGTCGCTGTGAAAGACGCCACATTAGATTCAAGTCATACAGGAGTGCTTGCATAGGAGAGAAGGAATGAACGTTGGTGCACTGCACAAGCTCAAAATAATCACACCCAACACGGATTTCTATCAATGGCCAAGTTGGAGTGCTGCCATTATTAAGTACATATCACAGTCACAAGACACTCAACCCACATTCATAAGGTACTCTACGGCACGATCGCCGTTTCCAAATGCGGCACTCAACGCTCCTAGAACTTGGTCACGAGGGAATCCCATGTCAGTAAGACGAGTAATAGTAGCCTCATCTGCATTTGCAGCAACGGAAGTAGCCGAGGTAGAGGGCGCCTGGGAGGCTGCAGCTGCAGGAGCGGGAGCTGGAGTTATAAATGAAACATGAGGGCTGCATTAGAATTCATCTCTAATGCTCTACATACACAATATTGGAATATTGATAATCAGCAGATCTATGTTTCAAGCAAGGGACATGAAGAATGCGCTACGTGCAAAGATGCATAACTATATGTACGATACTAACCGGCAACGGTGGCAGGCTTCGGTTCAGCCGGCTTGTTGACCATGATTACAACAAAGTCGCCCTCTTTAATCTTACATGAAGCTAATGTGTACTCATTAACAAGAATTTTTCCGGCATGAATAAGCTTTTGGAATTCTGGGTCTCCTAAAGACTCTCTTTCATGAATGGCTTTCTTCAAGTCCAAGACCTGGGCAGACATGGTCGAATAAAAATGAAGATCTCACCTTTTTCAGATTATTTCAAGCAAGTAAATCGAGATACCAACGATGTATTGCAATGATCCGATGTGTGCAAACACCAAATTTGGGTTATTTGTGACACAGTATTCGTCTTCCACCAACGCGACACATGCGATCGTAAACAAACGAACACCAACATTCTCACATCGATCAGAAGTTCAAAAGCGCACAAAACCAACGGGTTCTGCAACAAGAAAGATTATCAAAGAGGACATTTGTGAACACCAACAACAACAACCCTACCGTTGCGGTCTCGTCAATGTCGAAGACAAACTGAGTTTGCGTTAACGTCTTGATGGTTATCTTCATGCTGTTGTTCTAGTAACGTACACAAACATGTCAGCTTTTGACGTATCATTTTGACCCCACGGGAGAATATTTTTGAGTTGTCCGGCAAATCTGCAATGCTGCAAAATCATCAACAAAAGCGAATTGAGTGCACCACCCCCACCTCCGACAACCAACTACTTCCCTACCCACCCCTTCCTCCCCCCCCGACAACCCCACACAATCAGTCAGTCAATTCACCCACCCACCCACAGACACACACAGCGACCGGCACTTTCATTCATTCATGTTGTGCATTGCACGTACGCATAGAGAGAGAGAGAGAGAGGTTCCTCACATGCACATGCTACTTACTGAAGGGGCAGAGTTATGAAATAGTGTGCATGATCGTCCGTTAGCAAGTGCATGTGTCAATACATGAATATGGAGTCCACGGCGAAGAAACCGAAACGTTCAACCCGTGGTGGGTCAAGACACCAGTCGAAATCGAATTCATCTGTTGAATCAAGCACAATCAGTCGAAAAGACGCCAGTGATGCTACAGCAACCGCCGATCCTCTTGGAGGAAGTGGTGAGGCTACTGGTTCAAGGAAAACTCGCAGTGGTAGGAAACAGGCGGATGGTGTCACAAGTACCCGTCGTGCGTCTTCTGGAACAGGCAACACCAATGATAGTACAAAATCGCATATGCACAACGAAAAACTAGGAGGGAAAGAGAAACAAGGAAAAGGACGAGGCGAAAAGAAGCAATCAACTATGGCAATGTCCAATTCTCGTTTAGGTGCTTCTGATGAGAGTGGGAAAGGATCTTCTGGGCGCAATGCTGTTTCTGGTCGTCATTCAAGAAAAAAAGATCCGACAACTGGTCGAGGTGATGCTTCCAGTGATAAGGTTTCAAGAAAGTCTAAGCGCTCACAGACTCGACCGAAGAAGAAGGTAGTCTTGAGATGCATGCTGGCTAGCTATATTGACGAAATGAATCCCTTTGTTAGCTTAGCGTCTCGTATTGTTTGGTTTGTTTGGACATTTAATTTATACTTGTGGAGTTTTTCAGACTCATTCATCCCTTTGTCATACCTCATTCAATCATTAAGGTTGTTGTGCGACGTTTGCCTTCCAACTTTACGAAAGAATCCGCTTTGGAGACTCTCGAAACTTTCACTGGTGCTTATAGTTTATTCTACTTTGTATCGGCCTCTAAAAGTCTAAAGCAACATGGGTATTGTCGCTTCTATGTTGATTTCAAGGTTTGTTTCATTATTTTGTTGTACTCAACTGATGTCCTGAAACACATGTTTTGCTTGATTGTAAATGTCTTCATGTGGCCATAGTGCTAGTTCTCGTTTATCATGCCTCTGCCTTGACCATGGATCATTGCGTTATGCACTCAAAGTTATTGGCGTAGTGGTTGGACCATCACTGTATGATTTTTGACTCTAATAACAACTACATTAGGGGGCGTATACAGACACTAGTAAAGTTTGATGTATCCAGAGGTGCTCAGCTCAAATTTCATTCATGTCGCGTTGGGTGACAATGTTGTTTAAAGGTTGATAGCACACGTACGCTCAATATTTTACCTCTACGTTTTCTTCCCTACTTCTATTGTATAGACGACAGAAAGTGTTCGTGCGTACTCGCAGTTGATGTCGTCTTATAGTTATGCGGATTCAAGCGGTACTGAGGTATATCCTGTAATAGAGTATGCTCCAAATCAAACCTATCTTCAAATGCAACAAAAGAATCGTCGAAGAGTAGGTGATAGCGCAAATGGGTCTTCTGGTAAACCACGACGGATTGATCATCGCATAAATACAATAGAAGCTGATGCAGATTATAAAGCATTTTTGGAGTCTCTAAATGTAGAACCTTCAGAGAAACCGAACGCAAACGTACTCATGGAACAGCGGGAGGCAGGAAAGTTACTCGAAAAGGAAGTCGTCAAAGATGGTATCGACGTGCACACTCCTTTACTAGATTACTTGAGGATATTGAAGACGAACAGAAAAGGCGGATCGGGTTCGTCAGGTGATAAGCGAAGTCATCGAAAAGGGGAAAAATCTACCAGCGCATCGTCCTCTTCAGTGTCGAGTACGACTAAGAAAAAGAAAGATCGGGAAAGAAGAGAAGAAATCAAGGTTTATAGTGTAAAAAAGACAGTCGGAAAAATCGCTGCTGATGGAACAAAGGTGAGTGTCCAATATAAAGGTTATTTTAGCTTGCCATTTCGTCTGTCATACCATGCCATGCCACTGGCGTAAATCTGTGTGTTTTTCTAGTAGTATGCCATGTGATCTGTTTGTAAATACATATATATGATGTGTTACTGTCTAAGTGAGTGAAAAATGTCATATTGTTTAATCCATGTAATTAGTGCTGAATTTTTGTTTTCTTATGAATCTATTTACGCAGAGCGAAACGAAGAAAAACTCAATCAAGAATACCACTTCTAACTCGGAGATACCAAGCGGATCAAAAGGGGGCAGCATGTCATCTGCAGCGAAAAAAAAGAAAGGCAAATCTATAGTGTCTTCGCCTGCACCATCTAGCACTACGAATGAAAAGGTTAAGGGTACCAGCAGCAGCAAGCATAAATCCACGAAAAACTCTATTGCAAGTGAATCTCGAGGGAAAGCTCAGGAGAAGCCATCCTCTGACCTTACAGGGACAATCAGTAGCTCAGGCAAGCAGTCCAGAGGGAGTCAAAGTTCAGGCGGTCGACATAGAAGTTCTGCGAAGTAGCCAGTCACGAAACCCGATTGCAATATCTCATGAGTGGTGGTATGTCGAATCAAATTGATTTTTTGGGTTTCCTGTTGTGTCAAAATGTAGGACTGGATACAATTTCAATGGAACGAAATTACAATTACAGGAAGCGAGTAAAACGTAACTATAACTAGACAGGAAATATTTTATGCAATGGAGTCTTTCAATCTGTATAATCGTGTATTACAAACAGCTTCTGCCAAAGACTTGCATGATAAAAGTCGAATTGTTCCGAGGTACTGGTTTGCTATTAGCCTGCTTTACAACCAAATTTTCTACCTGCGCCCTAAGCCCGAGAGCAGGTCGCAAAAGCATGAGGTTGAGAATTTAAAGACGAATTCAGCGAGTTATCATAGTCGGAATATAACTTTGGTAATATACATGCACTTAGGAACGAACATGTGCAGCGTGTCTTATTGTTCTCAGGGCCGAAGCAAAATCTGCAGATACTATCATTTTATTCTGATTATGTGGAATATCAGCAGTGTCGTCAAGATGCTTATTGGTTTGCCATCAAGGTAGTTTATGTACATTTTAGAGACTGTGCTTCACTATAAGTTGTGCTCATAAACACTGTGCATTAGTTAGTATCATGATGATATAATTAATATGTCGAATTGATATTCTTGGAAAAATGCTTAACTCTATAGCACATACATAAACAAGACTGGGCCATGCAAACTAAAACGAACCCCATTTTTATGTTTCAACTACCTAAGATATATCTACTGTATTTAGTACGCGACGTTCTCCGGATTAACATAATTGGGAGGAGTGTAGGTTTCGTGCATAGTCATGCCCCGCACCTGTAGAAATGTGAAAGTAAGATATGTTAGCACTGTGTTGACAAATATATCTGGCTTAGGAGTTAGTAGATTCATGCAAGTGTTACGTAAGTTTAAACAGTAAAATTGATGGCAAGGAATACATGAATACGTGCTCATACCTTTTGCATTGGGAGAGAGTATACATGATCATGCAATCCTTCGGCAGATATCTCGGGTGATGCCTTAGCCACAGCCACAGCCTCATCCACCTCCTTTTTGGCATCAGCGTCAATTGCCTACATCAATTTACAAGTACTTGTTAGAAAATGTACGGACAAAAAATCCGAACAAAACTGAATGATAAAATATATAAGTACAGTAACCTTGATTTCCTCTTCAGTACCAAGGCCACTCTCTATAATTCTGTTCTTTAGACCTTGAATGGGGTCACTACTTTGTCTCATTTTCTTGACCTCCTCCCGTGTACGGTAACTGGTGCCGGGATCGGACATTGAGTGGCCTCCATAACGATACGTCACCATCTCCATAACCAAGGGTCCCTTGCCACCACGTGCCCACTCAGCAGCGTACTTTGTTGCCTCTCGCACGTGTAAGATATCCATACCGTTCACCTATACAAATATTTTGAAGTCAATAAAGACAGTATGTTGACATAATTCTGTGCAGTCCTTTCAGCGCAACATACCCGAATGCCAGGGATGTAATCACCACGTGCATAGTAGCGAGTTGATGCTGAAGATCGCTCCTGTGACGTTCCCATTCCGTATCTGTTGTTCTCACAGACAAAGATCGTGGGGATATCCCAAAGCTTGCACATGTTGAAAGACTGTATGAAGTGTCAAGATATCATTAGATCTATTGCAGAAATGATAAAATGACATATAAGTGGTTTAAAACGCAGACACAACGGTTGAAGACTACTGGTTTCTAAATTTCCAACACGAACTCCCTGTCGCACTCGCAACAAAGTTATCGGTGATCTTACCTCATACAACTGTCCTTGATTGGCAGCTCCATCACCGTACATGGTAATGGATACACCACTGGTGCCTTTGTATTGATGATAGAAGCCCAGTCCAGCACCTAACGCAGTTTGTGCTCCCACAATACCATTTCCACCATAAAAGTGATCCCAGTACATGTGCATAGATCCACCCTTGCCTTGTGAAACACCACAAGATCGACCTATAAAACAGACAGTACATATAAAACACGTAGTCAAATGTTTAATGATAACTAAAAGCTCCCAACAATCTCCTGCAAAGAATATGGGCTATAGGTCTGCGCTAGCAAAAGAAATACCAGTACCTACCGCAAAGTTCTCCCAAGACTGCCTCCATTGGAGCACCCAGCAGCCAGGTAATACCATGACATCGATAGGACGTAATCCAACTGTCTCCTTTCTTCAATACACTGTGCATACCAGTCGCTACTGCTTCCTATATTAAACAATAATCACGGTCATCAGATGATGAACCCGATTCTATAAACTAACGATGCAGGTATGGCGTGCCCTATGTAACTGGTTGACTGATTTAAAAGTTGATGAAATAAACACACAGTTTAGTCCAAGTTTTCATACCTGTCCAGTGTATAAATGGCAAAAGCCACGAATAAACTTCGTTTTATATAAATCACCAGCTGCTGTTTCCATTCGACGAATTTTCGTCATCTGTTCATAGAGCTTTAGGGCTTCTTCGCTACTGACAGTAGCTTGTGTAGAAGGTCCTCCATCATCGATCTTGTGAAGGTCATACGGCTGTTTTTGTCCAAATTTGTGAGGTAAGTTTGTACTCGTCAGATTCATCAAACGATGAGTAGTACTTTCGAAAGAGAATACCCCCAAATACACGTATATCATACACAGGTGCATCCAGGCAAACATCTCCATGCGTACAGACAAATATTTAATATAAATACATAATGCATATCCTCGAAACTATTTGGTGTAAGAATAATCAATCTCTCAGTACACTTACATCTAATTCGAAGGTATGCTCTGATGCATTGGCAGTACGAGCTGATGAGAAAAACCGCTGGATCAGCGGAGTGACGGCAGGCCGCAACTATGTTAACACAATGCAATCAAGAAAAAACAAAAGACAATGCGAATGTGAGAAAATAAAACATTAACAAACGATTCAATGGTGATGGCAAGTATGAGATAAGATTTAATGACGATGACCTCAGTGTATCATGATGGATACAGAGATAAGAATACGAGGTGAAACAATGTCACTTACATACCCCTCCTCTTAACCTAGTTAACTGCATGTTTTGAGTATTATGAATAGTTCTAAGTAACACCTTGCGGTAATTATAAATAGTGTTGGCTTTCCAAATTTGGAACGACCCCGTTTTTTTTTTTGGGCGGGGGTGTGGCTGCAGGGTAGGGGGGTTTTTTTTTTTTTTTTTTTTGTTGTTGTTTTTGTTTTTGTGTCTGTTTGTATGTGTGTGTGTGTGTGTATATGAGTGAGTGAGTGAGTCAGTCAGTCAGTGTGTGGGTGTGTATATATGTGTGGGTGGGTGTATGTGGGTGTGTGTATGTGTTTTTAATTTTTGTTTTTTCGTTTTTTAAAGAGTCGAAGTTAGCAGTGCATTCTGGCTGGTATATACTTTCGTAGTAGGTACACAGTGTTGTGTACTACACACCGCTTAATTCGCAATGATCGCGTGTAGACAGCCCAGCCAACCAGCCGTGTAACAACAGCGTTATACGTGCGTATGCGTGTGCGTATGCGTGTGTGTGTGTATGTCTATGTGTAAGCGTGCTTGCGTACGTGTGTTCGTGTTTGTGGCGGTGGTTCGGGATTGCGTGCGCATGGTTTAGCAGTGATGTACACAAAACCCTTCCCTCCCTAGTCTATGAAAGTCGAAGATTATTGACTATAAAATTCACGTTTGGACGTTTTCTTTAAAGCTGTTCGTTTTATTTCGACGTTGCATGCTTCTCGTATTTTTGTGTCTTTTACATGATTGTTGTGAGATGCCTCGAGTTATAGATTACCATGATTCGGGAACTTTAAGGAAAGGCATAATTCGCCAGCCGTCTTTGCCTCTTCGCAGGTCAAAGTTGTCAGCAACGAATCATTATATTTTCTATTGATGGAATATCATAGTCTTGGTCATTTTCCGTATTTAATTGTCCATGTAACAGTCTCTTTTCAAGTTGACGTTGTATATACAACCTTTGTACTTCCTAGTAGACTTCGTTTGTGTGCTGTCATTTCCATCCGTGTGTATATACCATTAATTCCATTTCTTTAAACGTGGGTGTTAGGTTATCCCCTGAGCATTTATTTTACTTCGTTGTACATCATTACTACTACCTATATACGTGTACTCGGACATATGGAATCGTTATCCCCTGAGCATTTATTTTACTTTGTTGTACATCATTACTACTACCTATATACGTGTACTCGGACATATGGAATCCGGCCTGATAGTAAGTACTAATACGCAACAGTTTCAATTAAAATGAATCTCTTGGATAATCTTCGAATTGAGTGTCCGTAGCGACTGCTGGGAAAAGAGTTTACATAGTGCAAGCAAGGTCAAAATGTTTTCTTGTTTCTTGCGTAGTTTCTAGTCAGAATATTTTTGAAAGTGATTCTCTATTTAGTCGTTAACTATCCCATATACCGTGCGATAGGTTTTGTTAAGTGGGTTTCAGAGGATGGTTTTGCTGTCTGAAAGTTGATATAGCGTGTAGAAAATGAAAATGGGTGGGTATATATATAGTCAAAAAAAAATTGGGTAGAAAATCTGAAGGTTTGATATGTGTCAATGCCACACAGCGCACGTGAAAATGCGGTGTTTAGAACACAATTCTGTTTACACGCAAGTCGTTGCTGGAGGCAGCGGCGGCGCTCTAGGACGAATTTGTACCCATCCATTTGACACTGTTCGGACAAGACTTCAAGTACGTATCTCATGTATTTCTCTCACGAATGTCTTTCTTTACCCATTAATTCAAAAATCATACGTGGCATTAAAAATGACTTTTCAAAGGTATTTCCGTTTTGTCATCGTTTCGGAAGGAAGCAATGACGTTCTGGAAGAATTTGTATCCATTCGTTTGGTATGATTCGGACTTGTCTTGAGTACATACCACTGGAATGTCCTCTCTGTTACATTTTGCATTGAATAGATCTAGAAAGAAAGAAAAAGTAAATCGTTTATCATAGTGATCCTCCAAAGGCACCCGTGCTTGTAATACGAGACTAGTGTAATGTCACGGTGGTATATACCGTCGCTTGTCGTGAAGTAATGCGTTTGCTTTGCAATTCTTTGCTTTGCCAGAATTTCTCTGGTCCACGAAAAATGGCCAAACCTAGTAAGACACAGTTTGCTTCTACATTTGGAAAGCTTGAATAGTCTACCAAGTGCCTGTGTGCACAAAGTTAGAACTATGGAAACTAAATATCGTATACAACTTCCTATGAGTGATCCGTAGGGTAAATTCCAGTAACTAACTAGACAATTATAGTTTTTCAAGGTCAGTCTGAAGCAGAGCGCGTGATGGTACAACGGAACAAACACTGACATTTGCTTTATTCACACTAGACAAGGACTGGGATCGCCGAGTCAACGGGATCAACTATTAACCTCATTCGGGCTATTGTCAGAAGGGAAGGAGCAAGAGGACTCTACAAAGGAGTTGTGGTGGCTACGGGTGTCACTTTTCCTGCCTTAGCGATCTATTTAACTTTGTACGATCAGTTGAAGTCAAAGTTTGTAGCCAGTGGACACAATGCGAATAGGTATGGACGAAAAATGCATAGTACAATGGATTATATAACAGGATTGCTTGAACGCTGAATGTCGATGTAGACATGAACAGTTCTACTCGTGTTCTCATACATCACTGTGCATAATGACTTCGCTTATTATCGTTCACATAAAAGTAAGGAAATCTCCTGTCCTTCACGCTGTTGCTTACACCTCAACTAGTAAGTTATTGGATTCGACCATGGAATACACCCTAAGTTATTTGTCCCTTCCCTGCGCTAATGAATAAATAGTGCTGCGTTACATATGTTTTGTGGAGCAGCTGCGGAGGCGTGCTCGTCTGCACTGTGGACTCCAATGGAAGTAGTGAAGCAAAGACTGCAGGTTGACTCAAGCAAGCAAAGCCGGGCATGGGCGGGCACGCAACTTCTTCAAAGCTTATTATACAAAGAAGGTAGCGTTTGTTGTGAAAAGTCGGCCGTCAAGTTGACGTATTTTTCACAGGTTGCATTTACCGTACTATTTCGGCGTACGCGTACCTAAACTTTCAAACAATGTTTGACGTCAAGATTCTTGTTTCTCGTATTTGAATGTACAAAGAATCAATGATTAAGTTCTAACCGATACACTGTCGTATGCATTTATAATCAGGTTTACGAGGAGTGTATCGAGGATACTTTCTTACATTATTTGTATTTGTGCCCCAATCAGCGATTTTCTTCTCCTCCTATGAACGATTCCAAGCCCTTATGCGAGGTAGTTGACGTCCGTTACTTTTCCCATGATTGATTATCAATTTGATTTTGTCAGATGAATTTCTTCTACATGAAATTAACATATCCATGGATCATACATTGACAACAGATAACATCGGGTGGAAAGAGCTGGATAATTCTGGCGAATTAAGGACTTCTGAGATTCTGTTATGTGGTATAATGGCGTCTACCCTATCTTCAGCGTTAACTAATCCTTTGGATTGTATTAAAACAAACTGGCAAGTCAATGGTTATGAAGGTAACACGCCCAACTCCGTTGCGAAGAAATATTGGAATGTTCAGAGCGTTGTAAGGTGAGATTTTTGTACGCTGTCCGGATAATTCAATATATATTTACTAACAGTTTTTTTGTATAGCATGTCTATATCATCGAATCCATACTCTCATAATGCCAATTATAACCCAATTCCCATACAAAGTATAACTGCACTTTTAGGGTAATGGCGAAAACTAATGGTTTAATTTGCTTCCATACCAACATATTATATCCACTCTTTACCACAGATCCGTGTATGGTCAGTATGGTTGGAGAGGTTTTACAAATGGGATGTTAGCAAGGGTGTTGTGCTTCGCACCGTCGACCGCAATAGCAGTAACGACGTATGAATACTTGAAGCATAAATTAGATGGGCATGAAAGACTGTAACAGTACAGTTTTTTAAATATAGGTACAGCAATGTATATAGAAACTTTAAGGCTGTTTTAGCAGATTATGTTGGTTAATAAAATATAGTGCACAAATAACAGGTATCCTTAAGAAATCAGCCAATATTTTGCAGTTATATGATACTATTACCTTGAAATGTACAATTTAGGAATCTGATAGGCAAAGACGTAACACTGTCCGCAGCTGGTGAATTGTCTTTTATTTTCTCGGATACGCCATATGCACGGCTGACTGACGGTAGTCACCAATGTTATTATATGAAGATAATCAAGAAAGGCTATCTATCTGTATCGTATTGTTAAGTCGTCAAGTATGAAATGGGCCCACTAAATCCTTCGAGTCCTTAAACTAGGGCTTGAACCGAATCGTCCCACATATCAGTAGCGTATGACACAACACCAACGTATGATAGATAATGTTACAAAAAGTCACAATGTTTCTCACCATAAAGTCCCAATACTATGAAAGTAGTGATAGTACCACGTTTATTTCGTATCAGGTCAGAAAATAGTTATCGGCTCTAATCATCAGGCTTACTAGCACAATGTAAGGGAATGTGTAAACCCTAAACACATGTACTTTATACTGGCCAACGTACTGGCATACAGAACGAAATGTATTGTACATCATCATCTCTAATTCCACCGTAGCCTAGTCGAACGCAGCCTCCTGACTTCTTCGTACACACCGCTGGACTTTTTTCTTGAAAACGTCGGGTTGTTCTCGCCACTCTTTCTATAATACGTATTTGTAATAAATTCATTGTACTTTTAGATTAAATGTAAGAGGGTGAAAAGATATGATTGGATAAGGATAGCAATCATGTATATGATACCGAAACTTGACAACATACTGCTGCATCTATGTTTGCCGGTGATTCGTCATTGGGGTCGCTCAGCATCGAAATGACAGAAATCATGATAGTCTCTACTGTGTGTATGGGAAGCCACCGCTCAGACGCCTTTTCATAGCCCCACTTGTCTTCTCCTGGCTCGTGGAGAATAGATATACAGACTTCACCATCCTCGTGAACTAAAGGACAAAAAATTAACAAAAGAAATATGTGAGGATGTCAACGCAGATAGAAAGTCAAACTGGACTGTAGTATCTCAACCCAAACCAGTTCGAAATAAACACTAACCGTTTGGATGCCAGATGCTAGAAACAAACTTTAGCTTGGGAGGGCGCTGTGGATATTCCTTTGGAAACGTCAAGTGGCACTTGAAAAATCCTCCTTCACTGTTTGAGAAAATATTAGCTTTACTTCTAAGACAGAGCAACGATCAAAACAGATAGCAAAATTTATGACAATTCAGAAGACATACTATAGAGTGTCGGGGGGGCCCATCACCATAATTTCCCATTTATACACATCATCTTCGTCAACAAGGCCAGCAGAGAAGCCATCCACAGGATGCTTTAATAAACCTGTTGGAAATACAATTTTGCGTGGGTTTTAGAGGGAGTCCTAGCCATTGCACACAACAGGACCGTGCAACATCAAGGCCACCAATCAAATACAAAATCATACAATACAATTGAGCAAATACACAAGGCGAGAACATTCAAAACATGTATGCTAACATTATGTATATAAGTTTTTTCATGAAAGAAACGCTCTAGTACATTGTTGGCTCCGTACGTAGGTACTCAGATGGCTACAATATTTTGATTCAAACTTATATCTTATCACATCAGAGAAGGGCTGCCGGGTTCGACAAACGAAACTTGCAATGTTCGTTTATAAAAGGACTTCGGTAAGAAATTCTTCTCTAGCGCAACTCAGGATAATGCGATTGCCACATACGAAAGTAACTAATACGCGGCCTGACATGGGCAATGCTCATGTAGCATCATGTAAACTATAGCAAGCAATAATTAGACAATGCTCATGTAGTATCATTTATACTATAACAAGAAAAAATTATTACCAAATCTACACTTCAGGTAAATATAACGCTCTCAAATACGCCATCTATGCACACGTACGAAATTACTCGCGCTTCCACATGAAATCAAATCGTATAAATATCTCTCTTCTCTCGTCAGGGTCGTAGGAACAACCTAATTCCATTACATAAGCTAACATTCGATGTGGCTAGGATATGATACCATCCTAAACACCGCTCAGTTAAAGAGAGATCGTCTAAAACAATACTCAGGTAGAGAGAGATTCATCATAAACAACGCTCAGGCAGAGAGATCTGGCGAAAAAAACTAAGCACGTAACTCGCAATTAACACGATGCAACACTACAGCTACAACACGCATATAACACCCTACTTCTTCTACTATAGAAAGGGCAATGTATGTACAATAAAGGTCCCACACACATACTTCTCAGCTGTTTCTGTAGTAGCAAGGCGCCCTGGGAGGTAGCCATCCTTTGAGTTATAAATTAAAAAATACGTGTGTGCGTGTGCGAAACTGTGTGAGCGAACTATAAGGCCAGAATTTACTGTACCGCAGAAACAGCTGACGGAAGATGGAGATAGTATATACATACATATGAACAGTATGAAGCACACTCGCTCCCGCCTTCACTCAAGCACTCTCACTCGATTGCTCTAGGTCAACTACCTATTCTCTTGATCAATGCGGACCACAATAACACACCATCAGTACTGTGAACGAACTCATGTAGATTTCTGGATCCTCATTCGTTTACGGTATACCTTTGCATGTTTATTGCTTTTTGGGCAACTTCTGCAACCCAGAGGAATATTCTCGGGCAAAACAGTTATGAAATAGTGCGTTGAGACACTGCCCGCTTTCTATCAATGAATGTACTTTATTGATCAGCATGGCAGGTACATATTAATAGTAAGATGCTTAGTAGAAAATGCATAAGTGAATGAAGACGAGTCAGTAAGTCAGTCGTCATACGGAACATTTAATCGAATTAGAGAACCAGTATACTTTCATATATTGAGAAAAAACTTATCCTTTTATTTAGCTGCCCTCATTATGAACTAGATGGGTACATTGTTGTTTAAATTTTATATTGCCCTTACGCGCAGCGAGGTGAACCTCATCTCATGTTTAATGTAAATTATGCTCCTGAATTTACATCATACCAGTCACCTTCCCGGTTTCTGTGTCGAGATCAATGTCGTAGAAACAAGGCCTTGTTGGCAAACCAGGCATTGTACTCATCTATCGTTCGTTTAGTCGTTCAGAGTTAAAGGAATGTAAAATAACCGAATTATGAGTAAGAGAAAAGAGCAAACGGACCAAGTAGTAGGACACCAATGTATGATTACACGCCCAACCACTCGCTTGAGAATAAACATACCGTCCCACATAGCGGATACAGAAAGTTTGCCCCAGCACTAAGTCTGATGTCACGGATCGATATTTTAAAGTTGGTAGGACGGCCTTTTAAAGCTGGATCGGATGAGAGTGAAAGGTGTGTCTTCGCCATGCAAATGGGGAGATTGCCGAATCCTTGTCTGGTATATGTTTCAATACGAGTGGCCGCTAGCTCGCTAACCTCAATCCCGTCTCCACCGTATATTTCTTTCACAATTGTCGTGATTTTTTCCTAAAGAAAAGAAATATATGGAGCACAACACAAACGTCCATGAGTAAGCATAAGTAACAAATACACAACCAACATTGAGTTCTAGGTACGGTTTTCACATGAACAAAAAAAGGGAATACCTCAATAGATAGCTCCAGATCGTATAAGAACTTGAAATTACTGGGTTGTGCGCAGGCATGGGTGACAGCTTGAGCTAATGCGACGGCACCTTTGCCACCCTCCTCCCAGTGATTTGATACCACAGCATCAAAAGCTCCAGATCCCATAGCCGCTTTCTTGACCGCCTCAACTTCCGCTTCAGTGTCCGATGTGAATCGATTGATCGCCACAACCACGGGAACTCCAAACTGTTGATTGCATGCATATCAGTATTCGTTCAGAATGGTGCACAGATGCGGAATGAACAGACGGGTGATCTCATCAATCTGTATTTACGCGTTTGCTTGTGATCTTACCTTGAGTGCACTCTCAATATGTCGTGATAGATTTTCAACACCTGTTTCTACCATACGGACGTTTTCTGATATATACTCTTCAGGGATGGGCTTTCCCGCCACAACATTCGGACCCCCTCCGTGCATTTTCAAAGCCCTTACCGTGGTCACCAACACCACACAATTAGGTGAACTCTTGCTTGCTCTGCACTTGATATCAAAGAATTTTTCCATGCCTATATCTGCGCCAAATCCTGCCTCGGTTACTACATAACCATCCTTGCCAACTAGTTTCAGCGCCACCTTATCGGCAATAATAGAGCTATTTCCATGAGCAATGTTAGCAAATGGACCACCATGAACCAGTGCGGGCGTACCCTCTAGCGTCTGCATGAGCGTGGGCTTCAGTGTATCCTTCAGAAGCACCGCAACTGCTCCAGTTATACCTAGATCATCAAGAGTCAAAGGCACTCCATTGTTGCTTGATGCAAATACTGCCTTACCTATGCGGCTTTTCATGTCCCCAAGATCACTTGCAAGTGCTATTATAGCCATCAGTTCGCTCGCCACTGAGATATCGTACCCAGTTTTTCGCGTGAATCCTTTCTCTGTCGCGGACTCGCCGATCGTGATCTCACGCAAAAATCGATCGTTTACGTCAACCACTCTACGCCATGTGATGGTGTTCGGATCAATTGAAAGACGTGCAAATTGACCCTTGTCAGTATCACTTAGCTTGTCTGCATCGCTTTCCGTGATACCAAGTTTTTGCAATCGTCGCGTTTGCACAGCATTAAATATTCTTTTTCCCTTACGCGCGGGGACCAGGCGATTAAACAGTGCGCCGTCTTTTTGAGTGTTCTCATGAAACATGCGAGTATCAATTGCTGCAGCAACTAAATTAGTAGCAACCGAGATTGCATGAATGTCACCAGTGAGATGAAGATTGAAGTCCACCATGGGAACAATCTGTGAGTACCCACCACCTGCGGCACCCCCTTTGATGCCAAACGTTGGTCCCATGGATGGCTGCCTAATACACGCGAACGTGTTCTTATTGAGGTGCGCACCAAGAGCTTGCACTAATCCGACGGTTGTTGTACTTTTACCCTCTCCAAGCGGGGTTGGGTTTATGCCCGTCACACAAATGTACTTGCCATTCTCCACTGATTTAAGCCGACGTAGCACGTCGGAATATCTCACTTTTGCTAATCCGCTACCGTAATGTTCCAACTCAGAGGGCAACAGGGCAATTTCGTTCGCCAACGTTGAAATTGGCTTAATGATTGCCGCCTCTGCGATGTCTGTATCAGATGGGACAGGGGCCAAGGGGCTTATACTGGTCGGTACTAACTTCCAATTGTTGGGTGAAGGAGTCGTCTTTATGAAACGTTCAAATGCGATCAGGGTATTCTCCAGAAGCATGGCCACGGTCATAGGGCCAACACCACCAGGGACTGGTGAAATAGCATATGCCACCGACTTGCAGCTTTCGAAATCTACATCACCCACAAGGCGCGACCCGCTTTTTCGAGTAGCATCAGGAACAGAGTTTATCCCGACATCTAAGACAACACAACCCGGCTTCAACATGGACCCATTCACGAATTCTGGCTTGCCAATTGCGGCAATAAGAATGTCGGCCATGCCAATAATTGAGTTCAGATTTTTTGTCTTAGAGTGGCATAGAACTACAGTTGCGTTATGTTTTTCCAGAAGAGATGCTATAGGACGGCCCACAATATTACTACGTCCGAGAACAACCGCGACTTTTCCTTCAATACTAAAGCCACTCCCCACCAGTAGCGAAATGCAACCCTTAGGTGTACAAGAAATGAACGTATTTTGAAAATCCCCTTTCACGAGTCGACCCACACTCTTCGACGAAAATCCGTCCACATCCTTCGATTGGCATACGCTCTCTGTTACCAACTTCTCATCAACGTGTGCTGGAAGAGGAAGTTGCACTAGAATTCCTGTACGGCATATTCGTATATCGACTAAATCAGAATAAAAATGTATAATCTATCGAACAAACAATCGACCAATCATCAAGCAACAAAATTCTTAATCCCGTAGACGATTACAACACGAACGCAATGCTCCTGATCGCTTTAAAAGAAGATTCACTACACTCTGTCATTTACAACCCCCGATTGTAATAGTGGGTATTAATAACACTGTTGTATCTATATTAAACGTACGAAATGTGAGACAACTATTACCATTAATTGCACGATCCGAGTTCAGCTTGGAAATTTCGAGTAGCAACTCGTCTACCGAAGTAGAACTTGGAAGATGAACGTGTTGGAATTTCATTCCAACGCTCTCGGCGGCCTTTCGCTTCATCCGGATGTAAACGTTCGAATCCTCATGATCACCAACCTGTGTTCACAAAGGAACGAGTGAACATTACACTTCACAACATTATGTAGATTTCACATTTATACTTTTCTATCCACTGTTGTGAACGAAAGTTTAGAATCAACCTGAAAATATCATGCGCACTGGACGTAAAACCAAGAATTCGTTAGTATTCAGATTGATGCTCCGAGTCTTTTGTGTTTCTAGCCAGCAGTCGTAGTAGTAACAACCAGTGTGTTAGAATTGACGAAGTGTATGTATACTGGTTAACTCTAGTAATACGTTGAAGTATATTTTAAAGTGTATGTCAAAGTGTATGTATACTGGTTCACTCTAGAAATATATTGAAGCGTATTTCAAAGTGTATGTCAAAAAGTGTACGTATACTGGTTCACTCTAGTAATATGTTGAATGCCAACGATACGCAACTCAGAACAGAACCTTCAATTACCTGCACAACAGCAAGCCCAGGGATACTTCCATCAATCAGTTTTCTTGCATTCACTTTCTCGGCGACTCTCTCTCTAATTAACCTGCAGGTAGACATACTCAAAATGAGAAGAGTGTTTAGGAGGGAAACTGAGAAATCTCAGAATAACGAACAAGTACATACTTGGACAGCAAAGCTCCAGACAGAAGCTTGGCCTCGTCATTCCGACCATGCGCAGATGTAGTCATAGTTTCTACTTTAGTTGAATTAGAAAAAAACGAAGGCGTGCGCTCCCTAGAAGTCTCTAATAAAAGCGATCGTACGACTCTGTTCCAACCTCGCAAAATGTTCATGGATTTTTGATGTTGGTGAAAACAACAAATCGAACAATGAGTGGGGTTGTCACAACTAGTTGTCAGGGTGTCAAAACTATATACGGGTTGTTGCGTACTTGTATGTATATATAATATTTATAAATTCACTCATAATTAACTGGAGCAAAATTTCATAAACGGCTACAACAGTTTTAGTTTTTACTATATTAAAGATCGTTACATAGTTCTACCATGCTAACAATAATCTCGTCAATATTAGACGTAGTGTACGAATGTTCTTTAGCACCTGCTGCAACCATACGCCAGCAATTTGGAAGTTCGCCGATCGGCTGAAACCCAATCATTGCAAGACCGCCCTTCTGCATTCTACTCTTTATAGTAGGGGCAACTGTCTTCAAGAAGGCCATTTCGTCGGCGGTTGCCTCATATGGGTTAAATCGTTTTCCTTCTTCTCTGAGAGAAGGAGGAATAACATAGAAACATAGATTTGCATAAGAGACTGGCGCAACTTGCACGAAACAATATCTTCCTTTGTCGTCAACCTTATCCGCGATGGCGCTCGACATGTAATGGATGAGGCCTATAAGGTAATCTACCCTTTGCCCAATGCCTTTGTCGCCAAGAGATTTCCACATCAACCAAATTTTTAACGCGTCAGATTTACGACCACAATGCAACGTCTTATCACCCATATCGAGGTTGGAAAAGTTCTTATCTGGTTGGAAAAGGTAGGACGCCGCTGCCCCATTTGCTTTCTTGAGTAAATTGTATTCATCCTCGGCATAGGCAATGAGGAACAGAGAGCACTGAAGAGGCGCACCTACTGACTTATGTGGATTCCAGCAAACGCTATCTGCCCTATTGGCACCCTTCATTACTGCACGCGTGGTAGGGTCTTGTGAAACAAAAGCACCACCACCCCACGACGCATCTACATGCATCCATAGTCCATATCGTTCACAAATATTTGCGATAGCATCAAAAGGATCAAAAGTACCAAGTACAGTGGTGCCCGCTGTCGCTCCGACAAAGAATGGCAGGTCTCCTTGGGCGATTGTTGCTTTTATAGCACCCTCGAGCTTATTAGGGCACATTGCTCCAGCAACGTCACCACTTGGAACTTTCACCAAATTGTCTGTACCAATACCAAGCATATTCACTGCTTTCAGATAAGAATAATGGGCTTCTGCAGAGACGTAAGCAACTAAATTTTTTCCTTGGAGAGCGGAGACTAGCCCTTTGCTCTTGATATCGGGTACTGCCTTGAAGCGAGCTACGTGCATAGCGTATTGATTACAAACAGACCCACCGGGGAGAGTTAGACCGTCATAGCCACCCACACCGGCACTGTTTTTGACGTACCTGTATTGTATACATGTCATTTCAGTGTGTATAAAGATATTATTAGTTTATTGGCAAAGACATGGAAGGATTCATCCTCCCTACAGTAGTGTTCGTTGTAAACAAGGAGTATGTGTTGTGTTGTGATCAAGAAAAGACACAGCAAGATAAGGTGGTCACAAGTGCATGAATTGATCCTCTTGAAGAATTTCTTGGTTGGGTGTAGATCTCATTCACCCTAATTTTTGTTCTTCACATATTTTACGCAAAGACTCAAACAGCTTTCGGTTATGGACTATACCTTCCGCCAATGATTCGCGCAAGCTTTGAAAGAATCTCCCTTTCCATGGTCGTAAACACAGGCGAGACCTCATACGTGTGCGAATTAGCATTCAATGCCGAAGATATCCAGTCACCCGCAACTCCCACAACATCAGGAGTCCCATATAGTTGATTGTTGAAAAATGGAGAGCCCGTTCTTACAGAATAATGTTGAGTAAGGCGAGCTGCCTCTCGCAGTACTGACTGGCTTACAGGCATGACATTATCGGATAAATGCAGGCTTACCCCAGCTTTTTCGAACACTGACTTTAACTCATCTTCGGATGTGAAGCGAATGGTCGGTTGAGCTGGGTCAGTATTCTCCTGAAGATATGTTACCAATTCGTCGGCAACATGTTTAATGAATTCTATATTGTTTTTGTAATCCATGGCTTCAAGTTTTACCTGTGGGTACTGAGTCTGTATCTTACTTGTATTCATTGTTAAGTGAGAATAGGATTTCTGATTGTTTTCGTTTATGCGAACTAGTTGTTCATCTTTGCAGAAACATTCAAAAAAAATCCTCAAAAGCAATCCCAACAACCAATGTAAACATGTAAATTTGGTTTTCAAGCGAATACGATTGTGTTTATTTATATAGTGCTACACAGAGGTATGAAATCGTTCACACACACACGTGTGTATTGCCACGTTTTAGGCTTGTTGTAAACTAGTGCAACGTAACTGAACACTAAAGCTGATCAATAAAATACTGACATTTGCCTCACATGTGTACAGCTTAAATCCGTGTCATTTGGCAATTGCTTACGTTACTAGCGAGATAATTCATAATTCATTAATATAGGGCAGTATATATGTACAAAGCAATGTTGTAGTACCACTCCATGTACGAGCTCTCAGGAGTAAACGAATGCGAGTAGTTCTCTGCATCGCTTCCAAACAGTGCCTACAATAGACTAACGAATTAGTCACACATTGTTGCAATGAACGCGAGGTGTCCTGTTCAGAACAGTAACCAGTGCTACAGTCACACTATAATAAAATATATGTAAGACAATTATGACTCTAGTTATCTTATAATTAGATCACTTTCTTAGCCATCTTGTAGCCTACTACGAAAATTATTTTACAATAGAGTAACATTCATAAACGTTTCGAAAAATATTCAAATTGGATCGATCATATGGGTGTCAAGGTTAAAAAAAGATACGTACACTTGGATAAGAGGTTTCATGGTTTACACAAGTTAAATTTTGTCATTGTCGGGTTTCCCGAGCAACCTACTTTCGCAGAGGTCTCATGTTGTCGATGTGCTTCAACATATATAAGAATCTGAATATACATGATCGATATGCATGTTTATGAAAGCAAAGAAGTAGGAGCATCATAATGCTAGAGTAGTACGAATTTCCTAACACTAACAAAAAATACACAGTACTACAATCTATTCTTATAGAACTATATAGCAACCGACTTTGCCAGTGTTTAGCAAGCATCACAAATGACATTTTCTTCACAGCAACGAAATTCTATCAGTAACCGCAATTTTAAAACAGCTTATTATTTTCTCAGTTTTCAAGTATACCATAGTACACATGGCCGCCGGTTTAATTTAAACCCTATCTATTTCTTCGTGTAATATAATGCCACAGTCGGATGTTGTAAATATCAAACGATTTTCAGCGCTGTGTCACGGAGTCCAACCGGGAGGGGGAAAAGGTCATGCTATTGTAAAACATCAAGAGCTTGAAACACATCGCTGACCTCACAAGCGCCGCAACATTAAGCCACTTCTTGAGGACATGCATGTCAACGTTATAGTTGTGGATTTTGACTCAATTAATAAACAAAACACAATCTCGGGACGAACTGTCTAGAAGAAAATCATTAGCTTCTACTCGTGGACCACCTTTGCCGAAACATTAATGAATGCTACGCCTGTCCAAGATCATCTAATGCCAGTCTCGTATATTGTGGTCGCTTTTTCCCTATGAGCTGTATATATCCACGGATAAGACAACAATTTGAATATAATGGTTTTAGACAAGTACGGAAGCAAAAGAATAAGAAGGTAAAGTACCGCTAACCGAAACGAAGTGTCATGTACATTTAAGACAAGAATTTAATAGAATTGTGACTTCAGGTTCATATAAGATGGATTTTAACAAGCATAAGGATGTAACACCTGTTTAGTCCGTGGCCACAGCCACAAGATAAGCACTTAAATATTTAGGTGCAATGCCCGGCTGATCGCACGTACAAAAAAAATGGAATCTCAAAAACAGAAAAGAGTACTATCAAAGTATACACGATCTACAGATAATTACGGGATGTAAACACACAGAAATGAAAGGTTGAACCATACAAATGGAAAACTTACCCGCAACAATTGTCGACGGTACGTCCACGAGAACATCACTCCACCAGCGGAAATAATCAGCATAAATAGTACGTGTAAGACGTTGGTACCCCCTTGAGTAGTGTGTGCTGAGACTCTGTCTATGTTCAGGTACTTATCTTCGCTAGACAAATCGGGGGTATAATCTGTAGCAGTGGCAGTAGGTTGTGTGGCGGTGTCAGTAGCTGTTGTTTGGACTAACGGTTGAGACACAGATGAAGTGGGAGTGGATACCCATGTCGAGTAAGCAAGAGTCACTTCTGATGATGTCGAACTCGCAGATGTTGTTGATGTAGTTGAACTCGCAGGTATTGTTGATGTAGTCGAATTCACAAGCGTTGTTGATGTAGTCGAGATCACAGGCATTGTTGATGTAGTCGAACTCACAAGCGTTGTTGATGTGTTCTCGGAAATTCCAACAGAAGAAGACGCAACGACCTATGTAGCAACAAGAATATTATGCTGATGTGGACGTAATATTTTGTTCGTTTGCTTTAATACTATGAGCGTTGCTTAATATATTTAGCGCGAGCCAGAATATATTAGTACTTCATTGAAGAATACCTGTTCACTCGTACTAGTACTGATAGATGCGTCTTTACGATCGTTTGTATGCTGCAACTGTTGGTCCCGGCCTAGAAATTCAGGTACGAGTACAAAAGAGAGAGCATTTTACAAGCAGAACATTGCGAATATGAAGCAAAATTATACACTATATTGTATGTATTCCATTTCCCATAGTAGTCCAATAAAATTTACGGTTAGATGCTTAATTCCAACATCAAGCGTAAACATCTTCGTGTCACAATGTTTGGAGAATGCAATACAAATTAATAAAAGTGGTGTTGAAATTTCAAACGAACGAGTGGTTATACTTACTAGCGAGGGCAACCTGCCACACGAGTGCGAAGACGAACAGTGCTATGTAGTGTTTACGCATTCTTCTTGTTCCCCCCCTACTACTACGTGTGCACAGTGTGTTTGTTTTTAACAAACCGACCAACGACTACACAAACTTGTTTTTGACTGTGTTTTGTTTTCTCAAGTGCTCAGATAGATGATCTCTGCTGCGATATATAGATATAAAGTTTACAACAATTGAATGTCCCGCTCTTTTTATTTAGAACTCCTCACCCCATCCCTCCCCATCGCGAGCTACGGACAAGAGCACGTTCTGTGATACGTAACGCATTTTTGTGCTATTACCAACAGCAGCCCCTGCTGTCACTCACTCTCTCACTCACATGCTCACCCATTCTTCATAGAATCAACATAACATCCGCTGTATTTAACTGAAGGTTACATGGTAGTGTTCCAGGCAGTAAGATAGATTATCTTGACTAGTTAAGGGAGAAATATGTGTAATTTCAAAGTGCAAGATGATGTGTGTACGTCGTCTAATCCACACGAGATCGTGCAGCGGTCAATACACCTTGACTTGGATGTAAATTTTACCACGCAAGTTCTTTCAGGATTCGCTGAGATCACTGCGGAGGTAAAACAAGATGGTTCCGATACCTTTAAACTGGACATTCGGTATGATAGCGAAAGCATTGTATGAAGTATACATTAATAGTTTACACTCCGACGCTGTGCTTTTAGCGCTTATTGTTTCTTGTTTCTTGTATCTCTAATAGCGACGTTGCGATCGAGAAAGTAGTTAACGATATGAATTCGAAATTAACGTATGTCGTGGAGGAGAAAACTGCGGTGCTGGGGCAATGCTTGTCGATTCATCTCGACGGAGCTAAGAAAGCGGGTAAGCAAGAGAATTAATCTAGTTTTTACTCTTTAAAACATAAAACTTTGTTTTAAACCATCTGTTATCTAATATTCTATCAGGGGACATGGTAAATGTGAAGATTTATTATGCAACGTCCAAGTCAGCGACCGGTCTTCAATGGCTTCCACCTTCACAAACCGCAGGCAAAATGCATCCTTATTTATTTACACAAAACCAGGCTATTCACGCACGGTCGATGTATCCCTGTCAGGATACACCGCAGGCTAAAATCAAATACACGGCAGCTATTACGGTTCCCAAGCCATTGATAGCACTCATGAGTGCCAGTCATGAAGGAGTCGAGGACCTTGACAACGGTAAACGTCAGTATAAGTTTGAACAGAACATCGCAATACCTACCTATCTGGTTGCGTTAGCGTGCGGTGATATTGTTAGCAAGGATATCGGACCTCGTTCTAAGGTTTATTCTGAGCGCGAAATGGTCGAAGCAGGAGCTTACGAATTTGCCGAAACAGAAGAATTCATAAAAGCTGGAGAGCAAGTTTGCGGCCCCTATGTTTGGGGACGGTACGATATTCTCTTGCTACCCCCATCCTTTCCCTATGGGGGTATGGAAAATCCTGTCCTTACGTTTGTCACCTCTACCCTACTCGCGGGAGATCGTTCGCAAGCCAACGTTGTTGCACACGAAATTGCACATAGTTGGACTGGTAATCTTGTCTCTACTCACAACTGGGAGTGCTTTTGGATGAATGAAGGCATGTATGAAACAAGGCACATGTAGTTGTTAACATCGACGTTGTACTTTTTCTTATCTCTGTCGCACTTCCTCCATGAAATCACTATTAACCTCATTTGTCGTGTTTTACGTTGGTCAACTTGCACACTACTACAGGTTTTACTGTGTGGGTGGAACGTAAAATTTTATCCATCATATACGGCGAAGCTTTCAGAGGCTTTCATGGTATAGTGGGCTTGCAGCATCTAAAAGACGACGTTGATCATTTGGGACATGATAATCCCCTTACCGCACTCTTGATTTCGCTCGGAACTGATGTTAGTCCGGATGATGCATTTTCCTCAGTTCCGTACGAGAAAGGGTCCGAGTTTTTATATCTACTCGAGTCCCTAATCGGAGTGGAAGCATGGGCAGAATTTTTCCGTATGTACATCCAGAAGTTCTCGTACAAAACGGTAACCACAGAAGAATGGAAAGCGTGTCTTATGGAATTCCTCGTACAAAAAGGACTCCTAGATACTGTCGCAGATGTATGTGTGTTGTTTTGTCACTTCTTGCAATCGTTTGAATTGTATTATTATAACAATTTGTTTAATATATTGTTTCTGATTCGTTAATACCTCAGGTAAACTGGGATGCTTGGCTGAACGAACCCGGAATGCCACCTTGCACGACAGATCGAGATATGACCATGTTCAATGCAGTCGAAAAATTTAGTAGTTTATGCTTGAAGTCAGATGAAAAAGATATTGCTTCTGTAGCATCAAACGGTATGGCGGACGAATTCGTTACTTTGCAGTGGGTTTACTGTTTGAACAAGCTACGTGAGTCATCAGAGAACGTAACCATCGCGTTGATACGAGCATTGGAGGAAAGGTTTTCGTTTAGTGATATGTCGAATAGTGAAATTCGGTTCTGCTGGCAACTTCTACTGCTAAAAATGGGTGACGAAGAGATATTCCCTCACGTAAGTACTTTTCGTTAACATTTTTTATCTTGTTTGGTACATATAATAGTACTTGAATTTTCATTCTTTTGCAACATACCGATTTTGACGTAACACAACCGTATTTACAATACTCTTAGGTCACAACCTTTATCACCGAACAAGGACGTATGAAATATGTCGTGCCTTTGTATAGAGCGTTATCTAAGTGTTCTGAAAACGGGAAAAACTTAGCAGCTAAGACCTTCAAGGAACACAGGAACTTTTATCATAACACCGCTGCTCGCAAGATCACCAAAGAGTTAAACTTATAACCGCGATGAACGTGGTTTTATAGTGGGAAGGAAGATAAAATACCGAGCAATATCTAGTTCTTATTTGGAATGATCTTTACTTATCCAACAACACTTTTGTTCGTATGTTCCAAACATTTTTTCCGCTTTGCTTTCCTATGACTTGGGTTCGAGAGACGAATGGTATCGAATAATGCGAATTGAAGTAAACTTCGAGCAAGGACTGAGAATTCACACAAAAGATGTGCAATGTATAGACATTTTTATTCCTGCATGTTGAATATCATGGGAACTTGCAACTATCGATCTAAGATACTATTTCTAAACTCACTGACCAGTTAGTCAAAAAGGCACAATACATATCCCAAATCAATACCCCTTCACCAATTGTTTAGCCTTTGCGATTGTATAGTGTGCAGTGTTAGTGCAAGAACAAATACAGGTATGTTTCGTGGTTCTCTGTACTCATACAAAGGGGCTAATACGTGCTAATACGGATTACAAAACTATACTATAGTGAAGAATTTTACAACAATTGTATGTCTCTTGCATATAATGTACTCCTACCTGTTTGTCCACTCTTTGTAGAAATGGAAGGTAACGTTGTTTGCACAAACCATGCGTGAACCATGCATGACACATTGTCTCATGAATGAACGAAATACTTTAATCCACAGGACTAGTTCCTTTGTCGTTCGGTATCTTGAACGATTTATATATTCCTATAAATGAAAAACTCAAGTGTCGTACAAACGAAAGCGTGGTTTGCGCTTGGACATAAAATTATTGCGTTACTATTTCCTGAGATGCAAGTTTAGTAGATGATGGTGTCAATTTTTTATGGCCCGTCATAGCGTCAACACCCTTATCAGAGCATCTGGGAGAGACACTAATAGTCATATAAAATAACTACTTCTGTTACTACTAACATTTCGTACGATAGTATGTCTTCTCAAGTGCATTGTGCAGATCAATATGGAACAACCATGGCTGACTTGGACACAAAACATATTGCTCCAGGATCAAATCGGATATCCAATGTAAGCAGATCGTAGCATGCTTGTCGAGGAATTGATTGCCTTCATGTGACCAGTCAATCTTCCCTTCGTTACAATGACAACTAAAACCTTCTTTACTTCGCTTAATATTTACAACAAACGATGAATTTATTAATCTTATAGGTTAAAGCAAATTTACTAAAAGACAAAAGCCTGTCTCCGCGTTCTTCTGAAGTTCAAAGGCCATCCCGACGCGTAGGTGGTGTAACTACTGCTATACGAAAATTCGAGCAAGACTCTTCTACTGATAACGGTACGTTTAATAAAGATCTCTTCTTTGAAGTCTAGTGTAATCCGTTATTCATTCTAAGTACTATCTAATAAAAAGTTCTTTTGTATGTTTGTTTAAACAGGTTTGGCCAATTCTGGAAAGCGTGATGGGAAAACAAGGGTATGCGAACATTAACACAAGAAACCTCACAACACTACCTTGTGTTAGACGCACAGGTTATCTTCACAAGTTAAATTCCAAATATCCAAACTTTATCCACAGGCTGAGAAGAAATTTGTAAACAACGTTATTGGAGGTGAGCACACGGCAGTTGTCAGTGCCTTACAGAAAGACAGTACTTTGGTTCATACAAGTGAAGTTATAACGGTATGAACAACATATCCTGGCAATCGTTCATCTTCTCAAATTTTAATCGCCGTTTATTCAAAGTACCTGTATATCGCGTCTAGTTTCGACTTCTAACAGATAATCACATGATTTCTTCGCATTCTTCGACACTATGACACTGCTTGCGAATCTTGAATCCAACACAGCAACTGGTAAGTAATTTGGGCTAGCATATTGATTTCTCTGCGATATATAGCCTTGTATATAGATAACATTTAACTTTGTTTTACTTCATCATTTCCCACCAAAGCCCGTCTTGCATTTAGCAGTATGCAAAAAAGATGAAGTTATGATAATGGAACTAGTTGAGCAAGGGTATTCACTCGAAGCAAAATCTTGTAGCAGTGGGGATACTGCTTTACATTTGGCAGCCAGACTTGGCGATGACAATTTGATACAACTATTAATCAAGGCTGGTTCTTCTGTGGATGCACCGAACTTCGATGGACTCACGTATGAGGACCTTCTAACTAACGATGAATGGACTTCCCCTCCACCAAAAAGTATCTTCGTGTACATAGATTGATTAGACTTTATTTCTCTTAATGGAGGATCGTCTATGCGTGATTGTTCTCCAATTTTAAGTGCGAAATTATATATTCTATTGCAGGGGTCTCTGTGGAGAATCCTGGTCTGAGTGACGAGAGTGAGGCGCGTGCTTTGTTGAAGTCTGCAGACAAAAAGGTACGACTCTTTGCCCTTTGCTTTCTAGTACTACTTTCATTTGTAGTATATGCTATTTGGTAACTATCAACTAATGTTTTCGGTATGAACGAACGTTTTCGCCACACAGGGGTTGCAGGGCCAAACCAAAAAGAAGGGATTCTTTAAAATTCTGTCAACGAAGGTGGGTGGATCGTCATAAAATATATCGACTTCTGCCACAATACATTGTAATATCAACAAAATATTTAAACCGTACACATCTACAAAAACCCTGCTCTCAAATCAATATCACCCATACTGAGCAACTAATTCTCATCACCAATGACTTGCTCCACTCGTTCTTTGAGTTGTCGAAGATCACCCGCCACCTTGTTGGCATCAAGGCAAGCATTGTGTACTGCACGAAGAGCTAGTATGTCTCTGTATTTTTTTTGCGACGACGTTATAGGAATGTTAGATACACTGGCGACGGAGAACAATAAAGTTACAAATCTAGACAATCTACATACCGATCTGCTGCTGGACCTGTGAACGCTTTCGTAAGGCTTAACATATGCGACTGCATTGTATCAACTTGGTGTCTAATGCTAATAAGATCTGCTTCGTACCCTTCCTTCTCACGTTTCCTATCACCTAATAGAACATGCACATTATTCTTAGGTTACTCTTATTCATCATGAAAGCTATACGGAATGCGCTACAATGCTGACAAACATTAAAGTTATCATACGTTCTGCAATTCGCAGTTTACGGTTTGCAGCTAATAACTGCCGTTCAACTTTTTCGTGTTTGACCTTGCTTAGGAGTTGGAAGGCATCGTGTTCGCTTTGCATCTGATGTTAGAAGGTATGGTAGGTTGCGTACATGAGACATCTGAAGAAACGGGGAAAGTTTATTACATAACAATAAAAAATCCAAACTAAAACAAAAATCTGAACTGTTGACCATTTATATTGACCATTTTTGTAAGTCCAGTATGTCAAGACAACAACCTACATACCTTCGAAAGTTCTCTTTCTTTTTCTATCAGTTGACTCCTATAGTGCCCTTCTAACTCCTCAACGGGCACATCCATTTTTGGAAACTTATCCCTTTCGGATTCCTATAACATAAAAGGAAGCATTTGCAATCCAACCCTCGCAGAATCGAACAAATCCAAATTTTATTTCTCGAGTTCAGTAAAGTACGACTAGGTTCGATGATACCTTATTGAGAGATTGCGCTTCCTGTTTTATCTTGGCACTTTGGGTATTAAATTCTTCCCTTCGCTTTGCAACATACAGATGATTGGCCATCGCTTTGTCTTGTAGCTGAACAATCTCTCGGATTGCAGATGATAATTGGCTTCTAGTCCTATGGAAATAAACAGAACACAGTTTCAAGAACCCTACAATACATACATGTGGTGGTGTTCTGTCCGTGTCAGAAACGTGCGCTCGCGTACATTCCACTACCTGACATTTGTCAACCAGTACTGGAATATATTAATCCCAACTTATACTATACAACAGTCATCTAATACATACCATCGCACAACATGTTGTATCAAGTAACGGCTAAATACAACATAAAACAAGCACAAGCACAACATGGTAATACACAGATAGTAGAATTACAGTACACCGTGCTCACTTTCTCAAGGTTTCTGCCAGTATTTTCGTCTGTTCGGTAAGAGACGCTGTCCTTCGAAGATGACTATCCTGATTTGATCTCAAATCAGATTCCAATTGTGCAATTCTATTCGTATATACTTGAGATTGTGTTGAATGAAAGAAACCAAATTTCAGGTGAAACGTGCTATAACCGTGGAAGACTTATACACCATTACACAAGTAATCAAAGAACAGAATTTTGCTCAACTGGCAACCCAGCTATATATTTGTACCTACCTAATTTTTGATCGGCCAATCTTTTGCGAAGGTCACCGACGTCACGCTTCAAACTTACAAACTCTCGTTCCTCTTGATCACTGGCTCGCATAGGTTGGGCGAGGGTGGCATGCCTGAGTTGCAACCGATGTGGTTGAGAAATGTCGGAGGCTGATAAACGGAACAATGGTGGTTGAAATGTGAAGCGTGTGTTAACAAACTAAGGCAATCTTTGATCAGTTAAAGAAAAATATGATTAGATTCTGTCTCACCATTAGTGTTTTGGTCAGGCCTTTTGGTATCTGCTATCAGGAGCTGTATCGTCTGTCTGTCTTTCTTCTCCTGAAATTCATACAAAGACCCTTGTTAATGGAAAGAAACGTTATACAAGCAATGAAGGATTCAATCAATCACTCCATAGAAGTTCTTACCAAAGCACGTAGTTTAAGGACTTCTTCTTGCATCGAATGCCCCTTCAACCTCTCTTCATGCAGCGCTTTCTAGGGAATAAAATTAAAATATAAGCAAGACAGGCGAGACAATCGCACTAATGAATCACTCAAAAGAGAAACACATAACCGATACCTGTGTATTCGTCACGGTTCGTTCCAGCTGTACGATCTGCATTAAATGTTGAGAAGCTGTCCGTTGCAAGTCATGCTGTCAGCAAATACAGATAGCACTATGAGTGGCGTTGATGAACATCTAAAAGTCAGCAGTAAAAATAATACACGCGCATGCAGATTTAGCTTGCCGAACAATGCCAACTGTAAAATAGCACTCACAAATCAGTGGAGCTAAACACATGTACGATGTGCAACTAATCAACGGAACAATTATAGGTCACGCCATTGGAACCCTACGAAAGCAAAAGTATTTGTCGTCGTCGACATACGTGCTCGTTAGCTTGAACTTGATGTTGTAGTAGTCTCGCAGTCAGCTCCTCTCGCTCCTCTTGCATGCGCTTCAGCATTCGTTGGTATACATCAACCAAATCATCTGTTTCTCTGCTATCAGTAAAACGATTTGTTAATATCCAACATTAGTTTTGCAGAAAACAAAGTAAGCATCTAGAAACACTTGACAAGAGTACTTACTATCCCGTGCATTGGTAAGATAAAGACTACACTCTGGCGAGAAGCTGTAGGGCCAGTTAAAGAAAAAACGCTGGACACCACAATCACAACAAAGAAGTTCTTCAAGAAAGTAATGTAACAGAAAACACGCTCACGTCTACATGTACAAACGTGGGACTTGTCAAAGAAAATTGTACTTACATATCACGACTACAGATTCCATTGGAAGAGTCATCCCTTCGACGACGTTTCCGTCTTGTATCCTTAGTGCTCATGTTTCATTGATGCCCTCACCTCCTTAATATCTCATCATATACATACGTAGAAATATTTCACTGACAAGTACCTTTGTACGTTTGGTGACTGTGCATGTGACGACGGTTCATGTGCTGTTGATTAGGTATGCAATCAGATGTATTGATGATACATCTCTCTCACTCTCTGAGTCTAGTATAAGGTGCATATGTGCTTGATAATTTTTTTATATATTACCGTATTGTTTCTACATACTGCTTACAAGGACAAGTGCGTGTGTCTCAATAGGTAATTCGCACCCCATTAGCAAGTTGTATTCCAGATACAACTAGCTATGGTGCTTACAAGTAACTAGTTAAAAGTAAGCAAGTGAGCCAGTTGATTTCAAGCGAGCTCGCTAGTTATACAAGTTAGTTAGTTAGTTAGTTGATTAGTTAGTTGGTTAGTTGTTTGGTTGGTTAGTCATGTTAGTTTGTTAGTATCATCACGTCACGTCTCGACCGCCTCTTTCAAAAAAACCGCCAACGGAACGAAGAAAAAAAAAAAAAAAGTAAAAGAAGGCCTAAAATAAAAAAACAACTAAAAAAAAAAATACTGAAAAAAAAGAAACAACAAAAATAGAAAACGAAAACAGAAGAAAAAAAAAGAAAAAGCAAAATGTGAACTGAAGAACATGTCATCAAATGTCGTTGTCATTTGCACCTCGAAGGGATTAATTATCATTACCCGCCCCCACCTACCCATACCCCTACCCCTACCCCTACCCTAACCCTCCCTACTCGTACCCCTCACCCTACCCGTACCCGTACCGCCCTAACCACTCACCGTACCACCGTCACAACTACACACACACACACACACACACACACATACTCTATCGATAGATACCATTACAAGTCGACATATACGTTTAAAAGCTAATATGCACCTGTTCGCACATCCTTCTGCTTCGTAATACAGCCATGTCGCATTACGATAAACTCGAGGCATCTCCTCTCCTCGATCACCTCGACGTGCAGCAGCATAACTCAGTCCCCTCCCTTCGATCCATGGTAGTTTTTATTTGCTTTGCCTGTGTTTTGCTTTTGTGTTTGCGAGCGACTGACTGACTTGTTCTTCTTCACATTATGGGTAGTCATATTCATATGATGTAATTTTTATGTATGGATGTCACACCTATTGTTATTCACAGTCATATTCCCATGGTGTAATCGCCAAGTTTGGATGTCACCCCTCTTGTTATTCACAGTCATATTCGCACAATCAATTATCAACTTTGAAAGATATAGCCGTAGCATGCTTTTTTCTTTCGTTTCTGTCTTGTTGAGCTGTGCACATGTGTTGCTTGTAACTTCTCAATCTTCTATTCTTAGTTATACTCTGAAAAGTTTATGTGTAATCGCTAGTACCAACTTCTGTAAAATCAGTACCATTGATTGTTGAGCACATTGAAAAATCCTGAAATGAAAGTGTGTTGTTTAACGATGTTTTCTATTTCTGCACTGTGTTCTTAGGCTGTTCTTTCTCAAGGCCTTAGTCCTTGTGGTTCTGAACAAGATGGTCTACTCGGTGGACTAGTTTCACATCGTAAAGACAGGGCGTATGATAGTGTATTGCAAGATGTAAAGAATGCCATTAATCACGGGGTACAGCCCGAGCGAATTGTGCAAGGAAGCAGTGGAAGCTATTTTTGCAAAAATATACGAGGAGAGGTAAACCCGATTATCGAAGGGACCAGTTATCATTGATCAACACAAATCATTTATTTTGTGCAACAGTATACGAACAAGTTCAATGATATACTAGGCTCATAACATTTATCATATATACCGGCGTTCGTATTGCCCTCATTTGCAGATTGTCGCTGTATTCAAACCCAAAGATGAAGAACCTTACGGGTCTTTGAATCCGAAGTGGACGAAGTGGCTACATAAGACTATCTGCCCTTGTGCATTTGGTAGAAGTTGTCTGGTTCCAAATCAAGTGTGTAAACAATTTTTTATCAAGAAGCTCTCTCACTTCTGAGTTCCTGGAACATTCAGTTCATGTTATGCATAGCAACGATCTTTTTTTGCTTGTTTGTATGGGCATATCATAGTAAAGCATATTACTTTGTGAATCAACTCGTTGAAGTACACAGTTAATATCAGGAGATACAGCTTGTCGATTAGCAACGAGCGAGTATATATTTAAAATTCATATACACCGCAAATCTTATGGATTCGTAAATCGTGCATGCTACAACAGGGATATTTATCGGAGGCAGGTGCTAGCATCGTAGATGATGCTTTTCAGCTGAATGTGGTGCCACGTACTAAGGTATTATGTATTTATTAATTTTGCCTATATGTGTGTGTTCTTTACCCTACGAAAGTCAGCCGTACACTCGCTTCTTGTTGTCGTGGTTACAATTTTAACAGCAGTAAGCAAAGAATAGTGTATTGGTAATTGGATTGTATAAATAACATCGAGTTTTGTTTATAGGTCGTGCAACTATCTAGCCCTGCTTTCAATTATGATCGTACCCACAGATGGGTTCGTTGGTTCTCTCCCAACAAACCGTTACCCAATAAAACTGGATCTATGCAGATTTTTGTCAATGGTTATAAGGTATGCAGATAAACTGGATGACTCGTACCACTATGTCTGCATGGTAATAGTTCAAAGACTTAGTCACGGAGACTGAACAAGGGAAGAAAACTGTTGCTAGCCTGTGTTGCTATATATATCTACGAAGTAGTGTGTATATTGCACAGAGCTCAGTGCAGAATGCGTTTGTGTGTGATTCAGCACTCTATTTAGTAATCAAGCGCTGTTTTGTTTTATCTACTATCTTGATGTTATGAAGGACGCCTCTGCAATACTACCTTTATTCGATGGGGATGAAGTAGATGAAACTCTAGCTGAGTCGTTTCAGGCACAATTTGAGAAGATGGTTGTACTTGATTATGTAACGAGAAATACAGGTATTTCTATGTTTGTAATACTCATACTTAAACTAGTCTGAATTGATGGATAACGAAAGTATTTTTCGACAATATCTACGGATATGTGTATAGTCTGTAGACCTGTGTGCAACACTTGGATAGAAATTTCAGATTCACTGAGCCTTTGTATGTCGTCTTGAACCCATAAACGTATCAACCATGCACGTTTACACTTCTAGATCGTGATTAATAATTTCTGACAAGATTATCGAACCAGAAGGATCACAATACTACTATTTTTGTGTATATGTTATCTTTTGATGTTAGACCGCGGAATGGAAAACTGGTTATTAAAAATAAAACGTAAAGATGAAAAAATCGGCGAGATGCCCACACCAAGCGCGTCAACGGTACATAATGGTGATGATGTAAATATAGTCAGGTCCACCTCTAGCGAAGATTCTCCGTACTCGTTAAGTCTAGCTGCCATTGACAATGGTTTAAGTTTTCCTTTTAAGCACCCGGATTCTTGGCGCACATATCCGTATTACTGGGCTTGGCTTCCGCAGGCAAAGCGACCTTTCTCGCAAGCGCTTGTGGAGAAACTCATGCCCTTGTTGGTTGATGAAAGTGTGTCTTCCTTCGTTCTCGAAATACTTGTTTGCCACGTATGAGTGCGTGCGAGTTTGAGCATTCATGAGTTTAGTTTGAATAATCTAGTATTGCACATGTTTATTTCATTTCCATCGAGTGCTCTGTTGATAGTTAATGTCTCGTTCGAACTTACGTTTGTACAATCGTGTGTTGATGATTATAGTGCATATTGAAGGCATGATTGAGAAGATTCACCAAATGTTTAAGAAAGACAAGGGATTCAGTAAGTCGTTGTGGCTGAAGCAGGCATCCGTTATCAGAGGCCAGGTATTTGGAATAGTGTGTTGCATACAATTTTGTTTTCTAGTTGTATATGTATGTTCTTTTGTGTACTTGCACGATTAAAATTATGCCTGCATATCTTAGAGTTTACTGTAATAGATGAACATAATTTGGATCAAATAGTGGATAAGTGTTACTTAAGGCAGTGAGTGCATGGAATAGATTTAACTACAAATCGGTTGTTTGATTTAGTTTTTACTAATACTGATAGTGACTGCGTTCCATTTTTGACACTTTGCTTCTCTTGTACAATTGTCGAAGGTTATGAATCTTATGCAGGCACTAAAAGATCGCCTTACTCCTTGGCAATTGGTGCAACTACCGTTATTTTCAATAACAGAAGACGGCCAGCATCGATATCAGGTATATAATTCAATCAATTCTGTATACATATGGTCATGTGTAAATATTTATTTTGATAACGCATAAACTTGCTCTCGATTGCGAAATTCGCTCCCTCACTCATTTTTATGTGAAATTCACCTTTCTGTAGCAATATATTGAACGTCAGCCCTGCTTCGCCTGGTGCTAGATTGCTGGTTGAACGATAGTATATTACGTATTTATGTCAAGGTTCGTGTTGCCCTGGGGTGAAAAAACCCGAAATTTGCAATACAACTTGACATATTTCAATGGTGAATTAGATATGTATGTCATTTCTTTCTCTGCATCGACAATGTGAGTGTGTTAGGTTTTACTTTGGGTGATAAACCAAGCCATGTTACGGAAATGGTAGGGATCATCTCCTTCAAAGTATATATTGTAAGGATGTCTGCATCAGAGAATCGACGTGCTCAATCCCAACGTGTCACAAGCTTTTGTGACAACATTGCATGCGGCAATGTTACAGAAAAGGCGTGCTATAGTTGAACGATGTTGGAGCTAGTGTATGGTCATTGTTAGATTTAAAAGAACAATTTACATTTGTACTTTTGTAAAAAATATGAAAGTGTTGTTGAAAGTTTTACATAACTTTCAGCAAACGATCGCTCAGAACAAGACGAGGCTACGGTGTCTATGCTTACATTATAGCATAGTGAGATTAGTGGAACAAAGAAAATAAAGTCAAAATTTTCTAAAAGAAAGTGACTATTAAAGCGGCATGTCGATATGTCGATAAAACATAAATGTTAATATAAATCCTCTTTTATAGATACATTTTTTACTATTGAGTTTGTTGTTACTAGGGCATTAAATCACTCAAAGATCTAAATCATTTGCTTACTTGCTTACAGCCGGCACAGTTGTATCAAGGATACGATCGCCAGACTCGGAGTTGATTACAGTCACATGTAAGGAGGCATCCTCACGGAGGTAAAGTGTTAATTGGAGTGTTTGTCCGGCAACATTCGTAGCAGCAAGCTCAGCAATCAATGTACAGTCAACAACCTTCTTGCTATCACCCTCGAATAATCTGATCAACAGGCTCTTTTGCTCGGCGGGAACTTTGATTGTCATATGCTTTCGCGTCGGAAGTGCCGTGTTAACACCAATAAGAGACACAAAGTTGCCTCGGGCATCCTCGATACCAATACTCTTCGTTAGCACGTGTGTTTGATCATACTCTCTGTTCATTTCGGTGTGGGTATGGCCATGCAGCAAAGCGGCTTGGCGGGCTGCACCCATAGCAACGGCCTCATCAGTGGCGTGTGAGTAATCAATTTTAGCATCTACATCCTGGAAGTACTCGTGCATGAGAGTCTGAAGGCGAGGAATTTGAGAAGCTCCTCCGGTCATGATAACATAGTCGATTTCTTCCATACTGAAACCAGATTTCTTCAAAGCAATTTCAATGGGGGCAAGAGCTTGTTGGAATAACGGTTCACAAAGAGTCTCAAAACGTTCTCTGTCCATACTAGCGTGAAGATCAACACCTGTATAAATTCAATAAATAAGTCAATATATCCCTGCTGCACGTAACTCACAAAATCTCGATATAAATATATTAGTCACACTAAAATTTGACACAAAATTATTTCAAGAAAAACGGCAAAAAGACTGTCGTTTGGGAAAATACCTTCCATTAGAGAGTCAATGGCTGCCATTGTTTTGGAAGACGTGGTAAGGACATTGGTGATACGTTCGCATTCCAACCTAAGCTTGGCAATAGCGCGAGGAGAAGTTCTAATATCCAATTTTGATTTTTTCATGAATTCCATGGCGAAATACTGCATCAAACGTGTATCAAAAGCGGTTCCTCCCATTTCCGGGTTGGTTTCGGTTGCCACAATCTGATAAAGACCATCCCGCACCATCAACACATTAACACTTAAAGCAGTTGCTCCAAAGTCATAAACCAGAACGTGAACATCGCGCTTACGAGCATCGTCGTTTTGCCCAATTCCGTATTGTAGGCAAGCTGCGGTGGGTTCATTGATAAATCGCGACACGTTCAACTTTGCTTCAGCACAAGCCGAAGCAAGTGCTTCCTTCTGCACATCAGTGTACGACGCGGGAACAGAAACTACGCACTCATCAACAGTATCTCCAGCAAAGTGCTCTGCAGTTTCTCTAACTTTCTCCAGGAGCATGGTTGTTAGCGCTTGAGCAGAAAACTCGCAAGGCTTCTCCTGAAACTCAACACTATAGTGTGGCACCCCATCCTTATCCACAACGTTGCAGTTAAAACGCTTCTTATCTGCGTCAGTAAGCTCAGAAAATGATTTTCCAAGCATACGTTTCATGCATGCAGCTGTATTCTTAGAGTTGCGTATCAACTGTTGCTTGGCAGGTCCACCAACAACATGCTCGAGATCATTGAAAGACACGATGGCAGGTGTGACTCTGTCTCCGAGATCGTTGGCAACAACTTCAACAGTGCCATCTTTACGGGCTACCGCCACACACACATTGGTGGTACCAAAGTCAATTCCCACGACAGAAGGCATATTTTCTTTATCTATCTATGTGAATACGTACGTGTACAAACAATATAAACTACTCTTTTAATAGTTTCGAGTTTCACATGTTTTTATGTGTGCGGACCTATTGCTCCCACGTGTATACGTCAATTCACTACTCACTCACACTTACTGCCTGGGTATGCCATCTAAAAGCCAACATGTTTTTTTCTTAGTTGCTTCTCTTAGAACATGCGTTAAATGTCGTAATATCCGTTGTAAACTCTCCCCACACGAGTTTCCTATTAAGATGATTGGGCCACATGTGGAATATAATACACATTCAAGTTTTGAAAAACACATCAACAAGGAATTAAAAACAAAAATGTTCGAAACGATCACCTTGTGTTTTTAAATCTGTACCTACAAAATCAAAAATAGTACCGCAGCCTGTGGTCTGCAGCCAGGGCCCACAAACCGTATAAGACACATGTGGGTTTGAGAATTCAGTTCCTTTTTCGTTATTGTAAGCTGTGAATTTTTGTTCAGTTATACAAACAAAGCAGCAGCTATGGCACCTGTCGCTATCAAGATCGGGTTGAAGGACTCTTCCCTATCCACCAAGGGATTCCCCACAACCAAGAGAGAAACTAAAACCAAGCGTGTTTCCAAGAAGGGTGTTTCTTCCACCCGCAGCAAGTTCGTGCGCAGCGTCGTCCGAGAGGTATGCATACATACATACATTAATTCGCATGGCTCGATTTTTATTTTCGTGTTTAGTGGAATGAGTGCATGGCATATGACACCTCTTCGATCAATATATATATTAGTATGTGGTTGCACCTATGTTCTTTGCGTCTTTCTTACCTTAATAAGATCACCCGTACCAGATATATCAACTAAATGCCCCGCCCATAGATGCGTAAATCAACGTTTTCAAGTAGACGTCTCACTCATGTCTAATTGATTTTTTTTGTTGCAGATGGTTGGATTCGCTCCTTATGAACGTCGTATTATGGAGTTGCTTCGAGTGTCCAAGGATAAACGTGCACTGAAGCTCGCCAAGAAGCGTTTGGGAACTCACGTCCGTGGAAAAGCAAAGCGTGAGGAGATGGTTGATGTTCTATCCGCCATTCACCGTGCCCAGACACACAAGTAGATGTACACACGAGAAATATGTTTTGTGCTTCTAAAATGTATAAAGCTTGATGCTGCATATACCGTCTTATCGTGTGGAAAAGCACGCTCACCGTGTTGAATTGAAGTTAAATGATTACTTTACCAATTTTTTGTAGATTATGGTTTAGCCTGTTCTTCGTTCACTTATCCTCGTTACAACAATTGGTTACCGCGTTTGATATGACATCTTCATTGTAATTTTACTTTTGACAAATCTTGCGATTTTCAAACCACTAGTCTATGTAATGGCGATGCAGATTTGTTTCTAGTGATATGATATTGTGGTTTAATCGAATTGGTGAAGAACGAAGTAACGTAGATCGATGACTTCTGGAATGAATGTAAAATAATGGAAGGATGAAACGTAATTTTCATTTCACTTCGCCAAATAGATGAGATTGTTGCAGTTCAGTTAATGAGAAACCAATATGGTCTGGATTTTTTTTATTTGTTTATTTGCATATTTTCAACTCACACGACGCATATGCATAGCTAGAGAATACTATTATCATCAACTCTAGATGATTTAAGTTTCTCTGTTACACCGACGTATGATTCTATTGAAAGTTTTTCTTCAATGCATCTTGGCGCACATACCTGACAGTTCAGTAATTTAAATATCTCAAAAATACTGTGGTGTTTTTTAGTAACATTGTAAGACGGCCAACGAACACATGATAGTTTTTTTTTCTGTGTTATGTGTAGTGATTAATCCATTGCTCTTGTGTTATGTGCATACATTTGGAAATACCAAATTTTACGTCAGCTAAGGTATTGCGTAATCTAAGTACAAGCCAATCAGCAACACATGTATAGGAGGAAAATGACTACTAAAAGTGACGAGCATATCACATGGTGGACAACCCAAATCTCCACGTGTGCTAATGCACAGATTACAACATCAATCAAGCATGCTAATATCCAGATTAAAATAGTAATTATATTTGTAATGAGCGCATACATCGCGAGCTCACAGTCTTTCGGATCATCATCGCGTAGGACTCCTGCCAGTGAAGCTAATCCAAATAGGACCGCTCCTAGGCCAGAGACTATAATGTCTAGCATTCTTGTACTTTAAAGAGATTGTCGAAAGATAAGACAAAATGAAAGTGCCTCAATCATGTGTAGCCGTTCAATGAAGCATATATCACAGACAAAGATCAATCTACTATACTATACGTACGTAGACATATCCTTCACACCTGAAATGAAAGAAAACCAAGACTGAGATTCCCAGTATTGCACTCCCAACGACAATCAAACTACCCGTCAAGCCAGTAATTTCAAATTTCTGCAAATATTTGTTCAAGTTAGTTAAATCTTTAGATTATGAAGAAATACCAAATAAATACATAAATTTTAATGAATACCGTTTGCCTGGCGAAGCAAGCCATGGCTACTGTTACCAGACACGTAACAGCAAGGAAGTGCAGGAACCTGCATATTGTACAATAAAGGAAAAATATTAGAAACAAAAAGAATCAGAACTGAGCGCAAAAGAACTCGTAAAATGCGAGAAACTTGCCATTGGCGTGTCCAACAGAGAGCAAACTAAAGCGACCGCGAAGGACTGTGCGAGATTAAATATACTCAAAACCACAAGATTAGTTGGGTGTTGCCACGCCAAACCCTCACGGCTAAAAAACCCCGTCGAGGAGATCATCGCTACTCCGCACACGCCACTACGCACGCAAATAGCGAGATCCGTGTGTCGCGTTTGATTAGATAGTAAATTGTATTATTATAGAGAAAGAAAGCTGATATGAGGGCCGTGGTAAGTAGGATGATTGATAGAAGCAGAAAAAGATTTCTAATAAAGGCTTGACGTGTGTAAATCGATGCAGATCTTTTCGAGTCGTTGTCTCCTAGTTGACTAATTCCTCCGTGTTCTACATACACTTTCGATAAGGGTGTGCGTTCTGTGTATACGTTCTGGGTGTTTATGTGTGTGTGTGCGTGTGTGTGTATATGTGTGCGTTTGGTTTGTGTGGTGGGTGTGTGTTTGGTTTCTGTGGTGTGTGTGTGTTTGGTTTGTGTGGTGTGTGTGTGTTTGGTTTGTGTGGTGGGTGTGTGTTTGGTTTGTGTGGTCTGTGTGTGTTTGGCTTGTGTGGTCTGTGTGTGTTTGGTTTGTGTGGTGGGTGTGTGTTTGGTTTGTGTGGTGTGTGTGTATTTGGTTTGTGTGATGTATGTGTACGCAACTCCTGCTAGCTCTGATGTGCCAATCACAAACAAATGAGGGTCAATAGGTTTTTGGGACGTGGATTGATGAGTTGGCGGTAAATGCCCATGTAGTGTTGGATTCATCTTGTATTCACACGCAGATCATATGCTGTTGCACACATTACATATATTGGATATGCAAGTATATGTTCGTTGCCTTTAATATTCGTTGCCTTCATCTCAAAAAAACCCCATCACGCGCTATATGCGTTTGTTTCCTTTTATAGACTTACTGAATGTCGTGGAATTTTTCAAAGCGATTTTTCAAAGCGAATCATCTTTCGACGATTTCAATTACTACTACTGTCCTAGATTACAATCTGCCAGAGCGCCAGAACTAACTCCAATTAGGCTTATCACTATGAATATCGTCATTTGTAAACGATGCCTTCCTGCACTGTATGTATCATTATGCCACTCTTCTCCCAGCGACATGAAAGTTTCTTATCGAATTTCATTGCCCATCAATACGTTTTAGAATTTCTCCCGGTACGCTTAATGGTGTAAGTGTGAACAATGAGCAAGTACGTATGTGAATTAATAACAGAAAGCCATACAATGGAAAACATTATGGTAGCGCATAGATTCGTAAATTAACATACTGAACCTGCTGCCTCTCCCATGTTTAATGTTGCAGATGGTTGGATTCGTCCCTTATGAACGTCGTATTATGGAGTTGCTTCGAGTGTCCAAGGATAGCATGCCTTGAAGCTCGCCAAGTAGCGTTTGGAAATCACTTCCAGAGTGAGGCAAAGCGCGAGGAGATGGTTGTTGTTTTATCTGCTACGTGTGCACACTTGTGCTTGTACAATGTATAAGACTTGATTCTGCAAATACGGTCTTATCGTGTGGAAATGCACGTGCACTGAACCGTGCTCGAATTGTTACTATACTTGAAAGTTAACTGATTGCTTTACCAACTTGTAGTATTGTAGATTGGCTGTTGTGCTCACACTTTTCATCATTACAACAACTGGCTACTGCATTTAGTATTCTATCTTCATTCCATTTTACTTTTGACAAATCTTACGTTTTGCAGGTCACTGGTGTATGTACTGGTCATATGATAATGCAGTAAAATTGAACTTGTGCAGAACGAAGTGAAGTAGGTCGTTGTCTTCTACGGAACACTGATATCATCAAGTGATGCTTGGGTTTATTTGTCGTATCGAAATATAGTATGAACGAAACATGTTCTATTGAAATTTTGCAATATTCTTGTTCGTTGTATGTTTCTTCGTGTAGTGCATCTTACCGCACATATCCGACAGACCAGTAATTAATTATGCCACACTACTGTAGACCATTTGGTGTATTCGAGTAAAATCGTTAGACAGCCAACGAACATACAATAGCGCCTTTTCCTCACATACGTAACAGTCCATTCTTTTTCTGTGATATGTGATAGTGATTAATCCATTGCTTCGTGTGCCTTGAGGACATATAATGCACAGCATTCGATTGGGAAATACCACATCGTACGGTAGTTAGCTAGTCAGAAGGTATTGCGGAATCAACCCCAAATGAATACAACTAAAACAATGCGATGATCTATCTGAAACGCGGGTATAAATGGATAATAAGAACTCTAAGTAAGCCCTAGTTGTTGTTGCCACCCAAAATCTCCACGAGTCTTAATACATAGAGAAAAAGATTAATTATGTCCATGAAAAGTATGAGAGTCGCGAACACATAGTCTTCTGGTGAAATTTCTTCCCGATGCTCTCCGCCTACTATCAACTGGACATCTACCAGTAACCATAATCCAAATAGGAACGCTCCTAGGCCAGAGAACATAATATCTACCATTCTTGTATTTGAAAGAGATTGTCGGAAGACAACACAAAATGTTAGTACCTCAAAATCATGTACTGCCGATCAATATACCATGTATCTCAGACAAAAACGAGTTCAATCTGCATAATATTACATAATGCGTAGACATATCCCTCATACCTGGAATGGAGGAAAACTATAAAGACTGACATTCCCATCATGACAAACCCAACGACAATCAAAGTACCCGTCAAGAAAGTAAAGTCAATCTTCTGTATATATAAGACAAAGACGGCTACATCTTTAGTTATGAAGAAAAATCTATAGATAAATACCAAATAATTTATACCTTGTTAATGTGTACCAATAGAGCATACCGTTTGCATGGCGAAACCAGCTATGGCTACTGTTACCAGACAAGTAATAGCGAGTGCATGCAGAACCTGCGGATTGTACAATAAGGAAAATATATTAGAAATGTAACGAATTAGAGTCGATCCCATATTAATTCGTAAAAATTGAGAAACTTACAGTTGTCGTGTTATACAGACAGCATACACATGCGACCATGAAGGATTGTGCGAGAGTAAATATACTCAGCACTATGAGATTAGTTGGGTGTTGCCGCGCCAAACCCTCACAGCAAAACAAAGCCAACATGGCGACGATCGCCACGCCGCACGCCAATAACGAGATCCATGTGTTGTGTCGCACAAAGTAGTAAATTGTATCATTATTGAGAAAGAAAGCTGTTACGAGGGCCACTGTAAGTAGCATGATGGATAGCAGCAGAAAAACTTTACGAATAAAGCCTTGACGTATGTCACTTGACGTAAAATCTTTCGCGTCTGGGTCTTCTAGATGACTAATTCCTCCATATTCTACATACGCTTGATCATTGTATGTAGGTGGATAAATGGTCGGATATGAACCATAGTTAGAGGTAACAGGCTGCTGGCTCTGGTTTGTCCATGAGCTCATAGGCGGAGGATAAATAGGCTGTTGGTACGAGGATTGATAACCTGGCGGTAACTGCCCTTCTAGTGTTGGATTCATCTTGTATGTACATACAGACCATAAACTGTTGCTCACATTACATATGTTGGATATGCAAGTACGTTCATTACCTTTAATAGACTGACTGACTTGGCTACATTCGTCTCTTAGTCTCAAAAAGAACCGTAATACGCCATGATAATCATATACTCATGTCGAGTTTAAGTTGGCTAGTCATTGATTTTTTTTAAAGCGAATCATCTTTCCACGATTTCTGTTGTTGCCAATTTGTCCTAGATTGGTTTGCCACTCGCATCAGAACTAACACAAATCAGTCGAGCACAAGAGAAGGAAAGAAGAACTCACTCGGCTTTATCGATTATGAAATCGTCATGTGTAATCGATGCCTTTCACTGTATCAAAGGCCACTCTTCTAACCCGCAGGACATTACAAAAGTAGTTGATTATGAATATCATCTTATGTGAACGATGCCTTGACCGTATCAACGGCCACTCTTTTTCCAGTGATATAAATGTTTCATTTGAACTTCATTGTACATCAATATTCTACCGTATGCTTTTAATGTAGTGTGGGGACAATGAACAAGAGCGTGAGTAAATTAATGACAGAAACTCCTACAGTACAAGATAGTATATAGTTTAAAACAGATCTGCTCCGATTGCTTTACGTTACAGGTTTAAATCGATCGAAATGACACTGTTTGAAATTGTATTCTGCATGGAAATTTAATCGCAATACAAGTTGTTTTGTGTGTCGCTCGCTGGTGAAGCAACGCCATCATCGTTTTGTATACCATTATACATATACCCATGTATATATGTATGTAATGTAATGAATTCTCCTTTGCATTCTGTTTGTATGTAATGTGTGCATGCTCGATATATGTATATAGTTGGTTACTATTTGTATAGATTCATAATAAGAACATGTTTAACACATGCACTGTTGTACGTACACATGTATTACGTCGATCTTTGAACTCGAATTGCTTTAGACAATTCCTGTTGCGAGGGTTTAACGAATTATGTGAAGGGATAGTGTTTCTCGATATTCAATTTCTGCACATAAAATCGAATAAAAGGATAATGTGAATTTAATAGATTGGGATCAAATTTGATAAACAAAATGTTACTTCTTATACGTATTGAGCATAGATCAGAAGTTTGGCGATATTCACCAAATAAATTTGAAGAACAATAACAAGAAACAATGTTCTTATATCTTAGCCGGATATAATAATTATAAACTTGGTGAACAGCAAGAACAATATATAATTCCTAGCATATGACCTATAATCCATGCCATGCATGTAACATACAAATTAAGTGGAAAGTTTCTTAACACAAACAGGCGTAGAGCGAACGACTTTACATTGTGCATGACGTCAAGCTTATAGCGACAAACATGTACTGCTGTAAGACAACAATCAGGTGCACGGATTTCATCACACTTGAAGGATACTTTATACATAGGATCAATCGCATATATTCATGTAGAAGACTATAAATGTGGTTCGAACTAAAATGTCGAACTTGGCCAGAGCCATTGTATGTAAATGTGAGAGAAAGTAAAAAGGTGGTATCCTTGAAATAAAAATGGTTGTAACATCGGTGCATAATAGATAAAATAAAATAAACTAGAATAAAGTTGGGCAGAACAAAGAAGGAAGTCAGCATAAACATGATTGTAAATGATCACTTATTTGATAGTCCTAAGTATCACAAATGGATCTGTTCACGTGAAGATCAACAAATTAGTGCGCGTTCGAGTTCCTTAGTAGAGGAGACATTTATGGCTATCTTTTAATGTTTAGGCCAGCGCGAAAAGAAAAAAACGAATACATTGTATACGAGAGACTCGACCAGATTGTGCGTCCCCTCACTACCGTATAATTGGACTTAGGAGTTACGTTACTACGATTACCCATCCACCCACCCATGCCGAGGACAAGAAAGTGAATTAAATGAATAAATTTGTTAGTTAATTGAGAGTTGAGTGGAGGGAATGTGTGGGTGTGTGTGACTTGCAACTCCATCCATACTGTATGACTTAAACTAAATCCAAACTGTGTGTGTGACCTCTTTCTTAGCTATAGTCTGAGTCAGGGAAGTAGGCCTAGTCCTTTCGCACAATTTCATGATAGCTTCCCGTGTTACGGCCAAGGCGGGTGGGTTTAAGAACGGGACCGAAACTCGAGGAAATGAATAAAATAAAAAAAGCCCAAAACTTTTGCTCAGTTTGTAGTTTTTGTTGTATTTTTCTTCTTGCCCCGTGACACGAAGTCATCATGAGCTAACATGCATATATATAGGTGAACTTTTGAAGTATTCTATTTTCATTACACACTAGTAGGAGTTTAAGAAAGAAAAAGATGACCAAGCAGGCACCCAATACCGAGGCATTTGTTGATGCCGAGATCGCAGCCTTCAAGAAGGAGGTTGCGGAGGTTGAAGAATGGATGAAGAGTGATCGTTTCAACGGTATCACGAGACCGTACTCAGCTGAGCATGTAGTCAACCTCCGAGGCACTGTTAAATCTGTAAGTCGACTATTATATTTGTAGTTTCATGACCCAAAAAATTTGCGATAAATGCGCTGATGACCCACCCGAAATTGGGGAGTTGAAATATGTAGCTTTGGACTTTTTACTAACGTTTCCACCTACTACAGGATTACCTCGCTGATAAGCAGGCCAAGAAGATGTGGGGAATCCTTACAGAGAACCAGAAAGCCAAGAATACGTCGTGGACTTTCGGTGCTCTTGACCCGGTTCAGGTTGTTCAGATGGCCAAATATCTCGATACAGTTTACGTGTCCGGATGGCAGTGCTCCTCCACGGCCTCGTCTAGCAACGAGCCTGGACCTGATCTTGCCGACTATCCTATGGATACCGTACCCAAGAAGGTAGACCATCTATTCAAGGCACAGTGCTTTCACGACCGCAAACAGCGCGCCGCTCGCGCTAAGATGACTAAAGAAGAGCGACTTACAACGCCCTACACTGACTACCTCCGACCCATTATCGCTGATGCTGACACTGGACACGGTGGTTTCACCGCAGTTATGAAACTGTGCAAGATGTTCGTTGAATATGGTGCCGCAGGTGTCCATCTAGAAGATCAGGCGGCTGGTACCAAGAAGTGTGGGCATATGGGAGGCAAGGTTTTGGTCCCCATTCAGGAACACCAGAACCGACTTGTCGCTGCTCGTCTTCAGTTCGACATTATGGGTGTATCATGTATTGTTGTTGGTCGAACTGACTCTGAGGCCGCAACACTCTTGACATCGAACATCGATGCTCGTGATCACTCTTTCATCCTCGGGGCCACAAACCCTTCCGTTGGAACGCTAAACGAAGAGGTTAATGCTATGAAGTTGAGTGGAAAGTCCGCAGCAGAGATTAGCCAGTTCACTGAGAAGTGGAATGTTCTTGCAGGTATTAAGACTTTCGGTGATGCCGTGGCTGATGCTCTGAAGGCGAAGAACATTGACTTTTCCGCTTGGTTGAAGGAGAGCAAGACTCTCAGCAACAAGGACGCACGTGCTAAGGCTAAGGAACTTCTTGGTGAGGATATCTTCTGGTGCTGGGATGCCCCCCGCACTGCTGAAGGATTCTTCAGAGTCAACGGTGGAACCGAGTACGCCACTGTCCGTTCGCAGTACTTCGGAGAGTATGCTGATATCTGCTGGATGGAGAGTGCACGACCTGAATACGAGCAGGCTAAGGCATGGACTCAGGGCGTATTGGCTGTTCACCCCACCAAGTTCATGACATATAATCTATCCCCTTCGTTCAACTGGGATGCCGCAGGCATGACCGACAAAGAAATTGGGTAAGTGTAGGAGTTGCAGTATTTTTATCGTGTTTATTTTTATCGTGTTTTTGGTTTTATGTTGTACTTGCGGTTATTAATCATTCAATTTTTTATATTTGCAGTTCGTTCATCAAGGAGTTAGGAAAGTTGGGCATTGTCTGGCAGTTCATCACCCTTGCTGGTTTCCATCTGAACTCTCTTGCCGCAGATAACTTCGCAAAGGATTACTCTGAGCGGGGTATGGTTGCGTATGTTGAGACTATTCAAAGAATGGAGAGACAAAACAAGGTCGAGACTTTGACCCATCAGCAATGGTCAGGAGCTATGCTCGTTGATCAACAACTACAGACAGTGATGGGAGGTGTTTCTACTACAACAATTATGAGTGCTGGAGTGACAGAGAACGACTTTTAATAACACAATTATGATTGTAGCGAGCATGAGCGTAGTACAAAGATGTGTCCGGACTGTACATATAAAAGCGTAAGAATTATACTACCGCTACAAATAGGGAAGACATAAGTTATTCAGTGTGTTAGAAGACACATCGATATTGACATCCTGCTGTTTTAGATATTAACTTGCGTGTTAATTAATATCCGCGTGTTAATTAATATCCGCTGAATATTACTTTATCTTTAAAATAAAGGGATGCAGAATTCAAAATTATAATTATAAACATTCAGTGTGCTAGAAGACATGGTTATTGACATCCTGCTATTTTAGATAATTTTTAAAGTTCGTGTTCATTAATATCCGCTAAATATTGATTTTGAATTCTGGTTCCTTTATTTGAACAACATTAATAGTCTTTCAAATAAAGGAACCAGAATTCAAAATCAATGTTGGCTGGTCTTTAAACGATATGGAATACAGAGTCATTGATTGGTCTTTCATCGATGTAGAATGCAAAATAGTTCCTGCCTTTATCATCGTTTGAAATAGAGAGACGATAGATGTCGCCTGCAACGCTTGGTTATGAACAAAATGTACGTCGCATGTTGTTCCGTCAAGACCGACCTACTATAATCAGGTTTCTGCACCTTTGAACAGAATCGAACAAAGCAGTGGTGGGCTTGCTAGGGTGGTGGTGTTAACATAAAGAAGTACATAGATAACATATTTTGCGGTGGTACCTCTGTAGTATTCAAGGTTAACTTGGGACGGTTCAATCATACCATCCATGAACAACTAAATGTAAAACTTCCACATCCATGCGTGGTGCGGCGCAGTGCGGTGCGTGCGCATGCGCGTGCGTCCGTGCTTTGTGTGAGTGAGCGTATTTATTCTATGTGTGTATGCGCACAGGGCCGTGCATGAGAACATCGTAGATTCAGTGTATTGGCTGATTTCTGCTCGGTGAATGAATGGCCCACATTTTTCTTCGCAGTGTTCTCTCGTTCGCAGACCAGGCAGGAGGTACGAAAAATCAAAGTGGAGAGGAGAGAGAGGACTTCCCAAATTTGGATAGCCATTTAATCTTCACCATGATAATTGCGAACATATTTACATATACAAAAATCGAAACAAGTTCGCAGCATGTTGTCAAAAATGAATGCATTCACTAAAGTAAACTTACTGGCCAGGGTATGTATGAACTGACCATCGTAGAATAAGTTAGTCGATCGGGAGTCTGTTCGTCCCGGTTAGGGTGTAGATTTCTCTTTTGCTATTACGTTTGAGTTTTTCGAGTATTTACTTTTCTTCATTACATTCATGACTTGCAGTCGGCCGTGCGAACGCGCACATATGCGACGGAGGCTTTCGCGCAAGTTACGGTACGTGATGCACTTCGTGATGCGATGGCAGAAGAGATGCGTCGCGATTCTGACGTCTTTGTTTTAGGAGAGGAGGTCGGACAGTACAATGGTGCTTACAAGGTACAAGATGTATTCATTTCGCTGTATCGCTGTAGATAGCACCATATTCCAAAATTCACTGTTGATGCTGAAAATCAGACGCTGAATCGTTCAGGTGTTGTTGTATTTGACAGTAGAGTATACATGTTAATCCTCTATAGGTAACAAGAGGCCTGCTAGATGAGTTCGGCCCAAAGCGCGTCGTCGATACACCCATTACTGAAATGGGGTTCACAGGTCTTGCTGTTGGAGCTGCCATGGAGGGACTCAAGCCAATTTGCGAGTTTATGACGTTTAACTTTGCTATGCAGTCTATTGATCACGTAAGTTTAACATGATGCCATGTGCTGCAATTCCACTATTTTGGCGTGCACGACCATTTACCTCATTTTTGGACAGTTTTATCCGCTACGTTAGTTTTGCAGTCTGCATGAGACAAAGCTTTAAAATGATGTTAGGATGACAACTACGCTTTCACTTAAAAATGTAATATATTTTCAACCATTTCGTACAGATAATCAATTCAGCCGCTAAATCACACTATATGTCTGGTGGACGTCTCAAGTCGTCGATTGTTTTCCGTGGAGCGAACGGCCAGGCATCGAGTGTTGGAGCACAGCACTCCCAATGCTACGCTGCGTGGTATGGTCATATTCCTGGGCTGAAGGTATTATCCCCTTACGACGCGGAGGATTGCAGGGGGTTATTGAAAGCCGCTATTCGTGATCCCGACCCAGTTGTATTCTTGGAAAACGAATTGTTATACGGAGAGAGCTTCCCTGTGTCTGAAGCCTACTCAGACGAAAACTTTCTTTTAAAGATTGGAAAAGCTCATATTGCCAGACCAGGTAATATTAGAAAGAGCAAATACTGCTTCAGTTGCAGTTAATTTCACTCTACATCCCTTCTTTGGCGAACTTGCATCCCACTTTCTAACTATCCGTGCATTTCACAATCTGCATCACTAGGTTCGGATGTTACAATTGTAGCCCACTCCCTTCCTGTCGGACAGGCTCTTGAGGCTGCTGCTGAGCTAGAAAAGGAGGGTATTTCCTGTGAAGTGATCAACCTTCGATCTATTAGACCGCTTGATATGGATACAATCATTGACTCTGTCAAGAAAACCCACAGAATTGTTACAGTGGAAAGTGGATGGTGTCATTTTGGCGTCGGGGCTGAAATTGCTGCCGGTTTGATGGAATGTATGTCAAGAATATACCTCGCTTTAAGATGCTCTGTTAATTTTGCCATCACTAGTTGTGCAAGGAAACGTTATATTTGTTGATTGTGACCACTTCTCCTCCATCTATTATACCTCAACAGCCGAGGCATTCGATTATCTTGATGCCCCTGTTTCACGTGTTGCTTCGGTGGATGTACCCCTTCCGTATAATAAGACTTTGGAAGCTATGGCGCAACCGCAGGTACCTGGCATCATAAAAGCAGTGAAAGGCGTCTTATACCGTAACAATTAACTAGCAAACTAACTTCGGGAATACCATGAAGCTATAAAATCAAAGTAGAAAACTCTTGTACTGTGGACGAGCTTGACAAATCGTAGTGACACAATTATCTCTTGACTGTTTGTTAAATAATATGTTCTCAACTCACGTGACAGAACAAGTACATGACATGCAATTGCGACGTACTGACTTGATTTGAGAGCATCTGTGAAAGTATTATATTGTTTTTTGTGGGCTTTGCTTTTTCAAGTACTAGTACGTTCGTAAAGATAAGCGTCAGACTGATCATAAAATTGTGTTATATCGGATGCTTATTCAAGCACGTATTATTGCATCTTCGTAGTTGGTAAGGCGTCAGCAGAGTTTGGAGGTGTAGTTCATTGTATTTTCGTTGTTGTACAAAGGTCCTTTACCATTGTATGACATAATAGTAAAGGTATGTTGACTTCCTGTGTATGACAACTTTCACTAGTAGCTCAGAGCTTACACCGCCATCATACCGAGATTTTCTCTTTACTGTTGAGCAAGCCATGCCAGATATGTTTCGTATTTGTTGAACGCCTTTAATCCTGAAGTAGATATTTCATACTTTGGCTTGCTTTGACTTTACTAGATCGAGAACGATAACTTCAAAAAGAAGAGTCCGCTAGTTTGAGCCAAATTAAAACTTGCTCACATACACTATGCTGTTGCAGGTCTTGTAAACTACCCTCACAATAACTGTAGGATTGAACAGATGGACAGTGAATTTTACCTCGAATATTTCTCTTTCACTAAAGTGAATGCACCGCAACTACACAAGGAATGTGCTGAAGAACAAGAAAGGGGCACGCTTCCTTGTAGACAATAATTTTACCTGGTATGCAAACAGTTTAGCATATCGCAACAACGACGTAATCAGTCTGTATACAAAAATCACGAGTCTAGGGTCTCACGACAGGGAAACCAAACTTTAAGAACCCGTCAGATCTATCAACTTGACATTGAGAAGATTCTTAATTTACGGATGAATGCTCAACGTACAGAGATTTCTTATAAATATTAAAGATCAGAACTTACCAATTGGACGAGTTACATTTCTTGTCCGAAAACTTCATCTCTAAATCAGTTACAATTATAGTTCTTGAAGGTAGGTCCTCACAATTGTATTTTCAGGACAAACGTAAACACATACGCCCATGCACAAAACTAATTAAGATAGGTTCAGCCCACACAGAGGAAATTCAAAAATAACACTTTATAAATAAACTTTGGCGCTGAGTGTAACTATAATTTAAAGGTGTTCTAGAACTTCTCTCAGGTGAAACCTTTAGTGGATATAGCGTCAACAATTACCATAATGAAGGGAACTCACTTTCAAATTTTGAGTGATATACTTTTAACCTTTCAATAAGAATAAATAGATATATTATCGTATAAAATGTGAGTTACGGAGTGTTCAAAGCATCCGTCGTCACGTAGTCTATACGAAATCAAATCAAGCTAGTCGAAGGACCTTTAATGGAAATATCAAAACTTACAATTTCTTTCCTTCATGCATTTGCAGACAAAAACCATAATTACCTGTCCCACGTACGCACGCACTGTGTAGTCAAATCTTTGAATAGTCAGGACAAAATAATTCCTTCGATCCACAACAGTACAAAACTTGAACGTTATTTATTGTTTGTAGTTTTATGAAAGTTAATGCTATTTGACACCATTTATTATAATAGTTTCGTCGACTGTTTTCGTTTCAACCAAAAATATACTTCAGATTATTCCGCGTGACGTCCAATAAAAAGTAGTTGGTGGGATCCCATCCCCCACTCCGCCCCCCTCACTCACCCCCGAACTTGACTGTGTTTTCGCGTGGGCGTGAAGTAGGTAAATATTGTCGACGTGAAAAAAAAAAAAGCCTAGAAAGAAATACCGGGGGCTGGTCAGGGCCCTGTGCGGGCTGTGCTTTTCGGGAACGAATTTCGTTCTCGTCGTGAGGCTTGGCGGTGGGGCTGGGTAGTTAGTTAGTTGGTGGTGTTGGATGGGTGGGGCAGTGTGGCGGGAGGCGGGATGCGGGGTTCTTCAGGCCCTAAACTAAAAAAAAAAAAACACGTAGCCAAATAAGATAACGGAAGGCCGGCTTCGTTACATAGTATGGGAGGGACGGGACCGCTGGACTGGGGTGTGTGGGTCCCCTCGAAGGGAACGAAAATGAAAAAAAAACAAAACAAACAATAAAAAAAAACAAACAAGAAGAAGAAAAAAAATGCTACTGTAGCGGCTAACCCCAAAAAAACAAAACAAAAAAAGTAGTTGAAATACAAATATCTCAACCGTATTCTTGACAGTTTTACTGGAACCATGATTAGTTTCAAAGTGTTTATGCTGCAAGTTTTGGCTGTGCTAGCACTAACGTGCTTCACAGGATCGTTTGCATCTGAGGGAGAAGAGAAGAAGAATGATTACGGAACTGTAATTGGTATTGATTTGGGAACTACGTACTCTTGCGTTGGTGTTTTCCAGAATGGACGTGTCGAGATCATTCCTAACGACCAAGGTGAGTTTGTGTTTATTGGTAATCATTCCGTTCCAACGTTTAAGTTCTTGAATTGATTTTGGTCCCGTCGTTTGCTTCGTGCCTGTTCTCAACTTTTTTTTCCCCATTACTTGCAGGTAACCGAATTACTCCATCATACGTCGCATTCACTGAAGAGGGAGAGCGTCTAGTTGGAGATGCTGCCAAGAATCAGCTTACATCTAATCCCAAGAACACCATTTTCGATGCAAAGCGTCTAATCGGCCGTGAGTGGGCTGATAAAACTGTCCAAGAGGACAGAAAGTACTTTCCTTTCTCCCTCTTGGAAAAGAACACGAAGCCTCACATTGAGGTCGAAACTTCCATTGGAAAGAAGGTTTTGGCCCCTGAGGAAGTTTCTGCAATGGTTTTGCAAAAGATGAAGGAGACAGCTGAGGCTTTCTTAGGTCATGAGGTTACTCACGCCGTTGTGACTGTCCCTGCTTATTTCAACGATGCTCAACGTCAGGCCACGAAAGACGCGGGAGTTATTGCTGGTCTTAACGTTCTTCGTATTATTAACGAACCCACCGCTGCCGCTATTGCCTACGGATTAGACAAGCAGGAAGGTGAGAAGAACATTCTTGTGTTTGATTTGGGAGGTGGTACCTTCGATGTGTCTTTGCTTGCCATAGATTCTGGTGTGTTTGAGGTATTGGCTACTAGCGGTAACACCCACTTGGGAGGAGAGGATTTCGACCAAAGAGTGATTAAGCACTTCATTGACATCTTCAAGAAGAAGAACAGCAAGGATCTTTCTAAGGACGACCGTGCCGTCCAGAAGCTCCGACGTGAGGTTGAGAAAGCAAAGCGTGCTCTATCTTCGCAGCATCAGGCTCGTTTGGAAATCGAATCTCTCTTCGAAGGTGTTGATTTCTCCGAGACTTTGACTCGCGCTAAGTTCGAAGAGTTGAATAACGATCTTTTCAAGAGCACTTTAGACCCAGTCAAGAAGGTGTTGAAGGATTCTGATCTTGCCAAGAATGAGATTGATGAGATTGTTATGGTTGGAGGCTCTACTCGTATCCCCAAGGTCCAGCAACTCGTTAAAGGTCTGTTCAACGGAAAGGAACCTAACCGTGGAATTAATCCCGATGAGGCTGTTGCTTACGGAGCTGCTGTACAAGGAGGAATCCTCGGCGGAGCCTCTTCCGAGCTTAAGGACATTCTTCTTATTGATGTGAACCCTCTGACTCTTGGTATTGAGACTGTGGGTGGTGTCATGACCAAGCTTATTGGACGAAATAACGTTGTTCCTGCTAAGAAGTCTCAGATCTTCTCCACTGCCGCTGATAACCAACCTACCGTTACCATCAAGGTGTACGAAGGAGAACGTCCAATGACTAAGGATAACCATATTTTGGGACAATTCGACCTGACTGGTATCCCATCTGCTCCCCGTGGTGTTCCCCAGATTGACGTTACTTTCGAGATTGACGTCAATGGTATCCTTCGCGTGTCCGCTGAAGAGAAGGGCTCTGGAAAGAAAGAACAAATCACCATTACAAACGATCAGAACCGTTTATCACCTGAAGATATCGAAAAAATGATTGCCGATGCTGAGAAATTTGCTGACGAGGACAAGAAGATCAAAGATCGGGTTGATGCTCGTAATGGTCTAGAGTCTTATGCCTACAGTGTCAAGGGACAGGTACGATTGATTTTCAATTCTCTTACCGTATTGTTGTAATATTTTTCCGGACCAAGAGTTAAGAATATTTTTGTTAACGTCTTTATGTTGTATTTATACAGGCCGAGGACGAGGATAAGTTGGGATCCAAACTGTCCGAGAGCGACAAGAAGACCATTATCGATGCTGCTGATGAGGCAATTGAATTTTTGGATAGCAACCCTGAAGCTGAAGCGGAGGAACTAGAGGAGCAGAAAAAGGCTCTTGAGAAGATTGTTCACCCGATAGTATCTTCATTGTACGAGGGTGCTGGTGGCGCCGGAGATGCTGGTGATGAAGAGGACGATGAGCACGATGAGCTTTAATTGGAGTAACATGAAATGCACTCATTAGTGAATCATCATGATGATCATTTATTTTATTGTTATTCAGTAGAAATTTGTACCGAATAACCTATTAAACAAAACAAAACCTTTCAAATATAATCGTGGCTATGAAATAGTCGTTAAGTCTATTTGGGCTAGTTGGGCTGTTATCTTAGCCCATGACTATTCATTTGAAACCAGTTTTCACATGGTCGGAGAGAAAGAATGGGAAGAGCCTTTTTCTTGCGCATGCGAAGCAGTTTGTGTGTATTCCCTCTGCTCAACAGGTAATACTAAATTAACGGTTAGATTTGGGAACTACAAATTTGTTATGTGACTAACCCTATTCAGCAAACTAGGTAGTGCAGAACCTAGATAGAGGGGGAAAAGCGAAGTAAACACTTTTATTGAACCAAGTGACGTTTACTAAATGTTATTTAATTTTCTTAACTATCCTACTGACCTATCTTTACAAATTTGGTTTCCGCAAAACAACTGCGCATTTTCCACAATTCAACCATGTTCCTATCTCAGCGTAGCAACCAACGTATCAACGTGGTAGAGATGAATGTATTCAAATACTAAAAGTATCATAATAGATCTGGGGCATTCTCATATATTTTATCGCTTGACAGTGTTTGCAGATTCTGGTATAAGTCTTCACTTCCGCTACGGTCTACGTTTTCGTATTGTCCTTCAGTTTTGGCCGTTTTCAGAGAATAAAACAATCGTGCATCCCCATCATACATCTAATTCGACAAACAGGCAAAGACAAGATAATTAAATCAAGGGTAAAAATACTCACAATACACCTGAAAATTCTCTTCCCATGAATATATGGAATCAAACAAGCATCCGGCCGTACTTGGCCATAATATTTCTACTTTCGCGAGAGGTATCACGTTTACACACATCAGTCACAGCAGAACACATATACCTACCTGTACGTGTACGTCAGCTTCACAGTGATTTGCAAACAAAGAGCCGGTACGCATCGTGATATCATAGAAGGATAGACGAGAATCAGGCACCGCTTCCCAGCATGACAGCATAATTGCGAAGAATTCCTAGGTCAAAATTTTAAACAGCGTATCATCAGAACTGGGCGATTGTGTATATGGGTAACACATATTCATTCACAATAATAGATCAAGTATGGCTGGCTATTAGCATACCTCCGGGCAGTCAGCGGGTCGTTTTAATCTTTTCCCTTCATTCACGTACGTTCCTAAATCCTCCTTGAATCGCATGCGCAAGGGAACGTCACTGTAAGGCTGGGTGCCATCCCCAAATACCTCCCACATAGTCACTCCGTACGCCCATACATCCGTTTGCGTAGTGGGAGTTCGAGTACTTTGTACCAACAATTCTGGCGCATCCCATCTCACTGGATTCACATCTGCAGTGAATGACGTTAAGAGTATACATAAGAACGTACATTTCTATCTTCACAGAAAAGGAAACTGACATTGGTGTTGCAGCATACCAGAAAGAGCATACTCCAAGATAGGGGCTGTCAATCCATAGTTCGTTATCTAAATTTGCGAACAGTAGAAATAAATGTTCAAACTCGTGACAGAGAAAATATTCGTATAATTTACATACGAAACCCGAAAGATTGGGAGAAATATATCGAATAGGCTTAATCCCGACAGCCGAGATTGACTCCAAACCCATGCATTACCTTTACTACAGGATTTCCATAAGACGTACTGTCAGGATATGTCAGTAGACAGTTGGTGGCACGAAGGTTTTTATGCACTATGTTGTTTTTAGAAAGAAACGCCATTCCTTGCGCAATTTGGTATGCCATCCAAGCTCTTTCACTAAGACAAGTGGATGTATTGTACTCTTTCCTAATGTCAACAGAAGTGTTTAAGACTAGTTAAGAAATACTTTAAATTACTTCATTGATATATCTTCAATCGAACACAAGCACAATCACCATACAACCTACCGATTAGTAAGGACGTAATGAACGCTGCCCAGCATAAGCTCTGTGACAACGCATGCTCCTAAAGCTCCATAAAATAGGCCTACGACCTGCACACAATTTGGATGTGCAAGACCGAGCAGATCGGTAACATCATCGATGTCCCTCCTGACACGCTCCTGTGAGTAAAACTATACAGTAAATCTCTATATACAGCAGAAGCCATATACCTCACTTGTACTGAATGTGACGAGCACTCTTATCATTCTTAATAATGTCGTTCGTTCAAACCTCTCTCGGCTTAACAGAAGAGATCACAGGATTAACGAAAATATGTAGCTGCCACATACCTTGTCCTCATCCGTAGCACTACTAGCCAAACCACGAAATAATTGCGTAATGGCAACAGGCTGATATGGTCTTATCATAGTGGGCCTATACAGCATACCCTCGTAAACAGCTGTTGAGAAGGACCCAGCACCTATGAGCTGAACCACAGCAATACTCTGCGGATCCATTCCAGCGGATGGTGGTACCTCTCGAACGCTAGTGGACGGCAAGGAACTAGCACGGGCTTCTTGGAGAGACACTGTATGAGCACCAAACTGCAACACCTACATTTCACATTGACAACATAAGTTAAAATAGTGGAAGTGGTCATGATGTCTACATTCAAAAGATTAGACACAAACTACAAACAGACGTGTAGAGATTTTAACACATACGAAAATACCAAGGTGAACAACACAGGAGCACCTACCTTCGCACTGTCATCGCCTGTCGACCGCTTCTCGGCAGGCTGGTCTGATTGTGACATGGGAAAACCATCCCTCTCTGCTCTAGCAAAGCCACCATCTAGCAGAATCGATGTTAGCAAAGAAATGCGACAAACTTTTAAGACTTTGATAACCGTGATTCATATGGAACGTAAATGCATTCTGATAGAACGCGCCAATAACGGACAATAGAAAAGAAACCAGACCAACTATCACATTTGACAGGCACAACTATCTACATTAGTGAGGGAAAACATAATGAACGAAAAGTTGCAATAAATGTATCCGAGTTTGCAATTAAGATTCTACTTCCACGGTTAATACCTCGGAAGCGCATAGTCATGGCTGAAGGCGGAGAGGGAAGGGGAGATGCAATGCGCGCTAGCTGTTGTGTACTTTCCAGAAATTGGGTGCCTATAGAGGATGAGCTGTCCGTGAAATTATTATTGCCATCCAACGATTTCAGCCTTACGAACTTACGCCTACATCGCACAACAATAGTGTCGTTTTGTCCAACGCATAGAAATAATATAAATTTTGGTTAGAGACATAGTGAAAGTTCAATTGTACGCACATTATATGTACAGAGCATGAGTGGCAGCTGATGGGAACAGTATAAATGAAATCCACAGAGCAGTGTGACATTTGGCCGATCGTATTCTGCACGACCTACCTCCAAATGAATAACACGGCCAAGACTACGATGAGTACGGCTGCAGATATTCCAACTGCTAACGCGATAATGGCTGACTTGCCAATTTCCTCGTCCTCACTTTCAAGTGGGGCTGATGAAACAGAACCATGATAAACGATGCTCCCGTTTGAAATCATGACAGCAGTAATTCCTAGATCATTTGTGTAGGAAGCCCCAATGGCCACCTGTTGAAAATGTTACCATATAAGTTTGCAAGCTTGCATGCGTGGCTACACCTCAAATCAGCACGTAAATAAAACATACATCGTTCGTGAAGCCTGCCAGATCGGCATCATTTCCGTCGATTTTCAAACCAGCTCCAGTTTCAGCCTGACGTCTAGGGGTACTCCTACTGGACTTATCATCACGAGCTTCTACACACGTATCACCAACAATCTAATTTGACAAAACGTGGACATTGCGCTCAGTTTAAAGCCAAATTAATAGATGGAATCGTAATCGCGATACTAAACTGTGATGTTCAAACCATTTACCTTTAACGAATTGTAGTCTTGTGCTACAATGAGCATTGTGAAATTTGCATTGAAAGCATCCACATTCGCTAGATAGTCAGCACAATAATTTGATATAAAAGTAATTGCTCCAACATCTGTTATAATGAGAATTGACAGATAATCAGTAATGTAGCAATAAACATATGTATTTTACATGGATTATGGGTGACACAATAGCAGTGAAAGGTGAAGAAACCCTGTTCATCGCAGTGAAGATAGGGGATCAATCATGCTACTTTTCTTTCTGCTGTGTACGTAGCTTCCTGGTTGCACTCTGAACATGCGGTAGCAGCAGGAAATGTTTGCATATTAGAAGTGTCAACTGAAGAAAGTCATTTAAGTTTCCATAGAAACAGTTAGTCGTACCCTCGCATTTTGTGCTATCCTTGAACGTAGAACCACTGCAACTTCCATCCAGGATCTGCATCGATTTACAGTCAGTTAAACAAGGCAGGCATTTGCTCGAATCCGACGTCATGCTGCCATCACAACCAGCGATGTATTGACCGCTTGGGCATGAGCTTACAGAACAATCCGTGCACGTTGCTGTATCATTCGTAGATTGTCCACTGCATTCGTTACTTAAATATGAACCTATTGAGCATCCACCAATACATTCTAGAATGGAACAAAACAATGCATTAAGTAATACAGACGTGCATAAAAATTTCTGTCGCAAAATACGATAGGCAAATGTAAACATAAACAATTTCTTGCTTTCAAAGTAAATTCTGAACCACTGTCAAAAAGGCTATAACAAAGTTCGAAAATGCACGCAAACGTTCACACGCTACTTTTCCCAAAGTTCTGTGATGGAATAATTTCAACAATCCCAAAACGCTAGGTACACTTGGGAGACAAACACTAATCCTCAATCCGATGAAAAGATATTGTGAATATTTTCAAATGAACTGTATGATACCTTCACAAGTATACAATCCCTGTTTTAATTTTCGATAGAAACCACGGTTGCACCTTGTGCATGACGGTTGGCCATATCCAGCAATTTCATGTGAGCAATCATGATCCAAACAGTTCGATAGTATTGTATTCGACGTTTTACCACATTCTACGCAGGACAAAATTGAAAACGAAATGATTAACAAAATGATTTACCCGAAGGTCACGAAAGTCCATATACACCCAATTCATATGTTGCAGTGACAGGTAGCAGTATAAACTTCAACGAGAAATAGAACAAGACACTTTTGTTCAACAATTAACCAGATTACATCCCATTCATTAATTGATACCTTCTATACAGTGAGTGGCCGTATCTGTGTAGCCATCCTTGCAAGACGTACACTGTCCTTTGTTGCAAGATAAGCAATTCTTCGCTTCCTGGTCAGCGCACTGGTCAACTGTAAATAGTAAGAATATCGTATACGTGTTTAATCACCAATCCACTTTATGCTGTTGCTTAAACATGCAGAATCTGAGATGTAGAGATTCATGAGAGCGCAGATTGATAAGTACTTCAGAGCAAACATATAATGCCTATGTGTAGTGACTTACGTTCGTCACATTGACCAAACTCGGTCAGATTTGCGTTTGCCCATCCACTCTGGCATCCGGTGCAAATAAAATCACTAGTACCATTGCAGATGACTGGCAAGGCTAGATCGCATTTGTAATTTTCAGGAACAGCTTGACGGCAATCTTTACAGTATCCGTTCTCAATGTAGTAGCCCTCCCTACAAGCTGTACACGTCACATTGTTGCTACATTGCACACACGCATACAATGACATACATGATGAACACTCACTGTCTTCATATGCGCTACAACTCTTTGATACATATTCCGTGTCTCCACATTCCTTACAGGGTACACAAAATCCTGGATTACTGTTGCCATCCAAATTACAACCAAGTGTGAAAGACCCTGAAGGGCATTCCGCACAAGCAATGCATTGGCTATCTTGGTTATCCAGCCCATCGCAAGATGATCGGAAGAAGCCTGTGTCACATACGTCTGCACTACACTTTGAACACTTTGTGTCATCACCTGAATTACACTTTTGGACGATATACTCGCCAATGTCGCAATCCGAGCACTGTTTACAATCCATTCCATCGCCATAAAATCCCTCAGTACACACACATAGACCCTCCGAAGTACATACTCCATGTTCACTGCACTGTGGACATACAGGTGATGTCGGAGTTGCAAAATCGGTAGAAGTAATGTCTGTAGAGGGGCGTTTATATAGGCATGAATGAAGCTTGTGAGGATTGTAGTTGCTTCAAGCCTCAAGGTGATGGAATTATAGTAGTTCATGTGTCTGTGCTAATAGCTGCACTGATGTTTGTCGTCAAAAGCAACTCTATATGACCTTCTCATAATTTGAAACCGGTTGGATATATGCGTATGTATTGAAAAATAGCACGCCGGTATTCCACAAACACTTTTCTAAACATGCAGTAATATTATTAACTTCTCCATAATAATCATCAGGTTAATTTTAAGCAAACATTTAGAGGCAATGTAATGTGCTCAAAACATAAAAAACCCAACATTTAAATAATCACGTACCAACAATTGCAATTTTTTTATCATAACATAGCTTTGACATTTGCTTCACTTTCACTTTCACTTTCACTTTCACTTTCACTTTCACTTTCACTTTCACTTCACTTTCACTTTTATAACAGTAGAAAATAGGATATAAAATTTCATAAACCTGGAATGGACGTCTGCGTCGAAGGAACGATAGAAGTTGGCAACTCTATAGAAATAGTGGTGGTGCACATTCCGTTGTTACATGATTTCTCATTTCCCGTATCTGTACATTCTGCGTCTGTCCCTTTCGTTACAGTGCGATTCTGTACTAAATGGCCTTCTCCACATGGTACCGAGCATTCTGTTGACCAATCCGACCAGTCTGAATATTTGCACTGTGAACACATCTGCCATTGAGTATTCGTATAATAGTCCTCTTTACATAGGCACGAGAATCCGTCATCTTGAAGTTCAGCAGATAGGTAGCAAGAACAGCTTAAGATACCACTAAAGAACCCCACATAGCAATAATGGTCACACCCCCCATTGTTGATGTCACATGCATCAGCTGAGAAGTGAAAGAGAAATTCGTGTACGTTAGAGAACAGGGACAGCGTACTTGGTATAGTCTAGTAACAAAACAATGTTTCACAATTTCCAAGATATTCTTTTGCATTGAACACAAACTTGCAAGTATGCAAATACAAAATCTAGCAAACCCTAAACCCTTACATCGCCACATTCAAGGGCAGTGTGGACAAAAACCCCATCCGCGTGAGCAACACATACCGGTTGAGCGTTCGACAAGCGATAATAGTATAACTAGCACTAGAGAACATATGGGTACGTGTAGTCGCATTGTGATGTGACTGTGTACACCTCTCTCTCTCTCTCGTTCTGTATTGTGATGTCGCTGTGTGTGGGTGGACGTGGAAGTGACAGTGTTCATACACTGCTTGTATCATTTCAAGTACTGTGAAGCGAGCGAGCACCTCATCGATCTGATTCATTGATTCGTTCAGACGCTGAATATGGCAATACAGTGGGCGGGAATTGTAATACAAAGGCACAACCCCAAGCCTGTGTTTACAGTAAGTACAATAGTGTTCATGCTTATCTGGTGGTAGAGTAACAATTATGCTCTCATCTCTCTCTCTTGCGTCCATCGTGCTATATATAGCCAGTGCATGTCTATGTATACCTATCTATTCCTATCTCTGTGCTGTATGAAGATTTGGGTATGTGTACGCCCTGGTATTGTTTCTTTTTATTGTGTATTATACGGTGTTGTATACAGTATGTGTGGGTGTATACAGTGTGTGTGGGTGTATACAGTGTGTGTATATGTGTGTGTGTGTCTGTATTGTGTGGGTGGGTGTATACAGTGTGTGTATATATGTGTGTGTCTTGTGTCTGTGTGTGTATATATGTGTGTGTCTTGTGTCTGTGTGTGTATATGTGTGTGTGTCTTGTGTCTGTGACTGTGTGTCTGTTTGTCTGTGTCTGTGTGTCTGTGTTGTGTGTGTATGTGTGTGTGTGTGTGTCTCTCTCTCTCTGTGTGTGTGTGTAGGTATAGGTCTAGTTGTGCGAAACAACTGTGTTCATGTGACCTTATGTCCGTTAGTGTCGATGCTTTCGTTTTCTTGTGTACATTTTTTTTTTCGCGTGCGTTAGCTTGTTTAAGTGATTTTGTACTTAAATGTGCTGTCCATTAGTGTTTACACCCCTTCTGTTTTTGTAGTGTACATATGTTTATAGTTGTACGTGTGGGTACTGGTTCGTATGCATGCATGGTGTCTGCTCATCAGACTGCAATCGAACTCGACGGCATGCATATTTCGCATTGCCCTATTAATTAGTAGCGATTTTATCCCGACCTTCGTATGATGTATTATATGATAGCTTTACGTTGCTCGTAGTGCGCAAGGTCAGATAAACATATCAATAGTGTCTGATAATATTACGCTAACGGAAGTAGAGAAGTGGCAGTAATTTCTCTTCACGCGTAAGAGATCACAGTGTCTGCTGAAAAAGTTAATCTTTAGAGTAGCAGCATAGGTCCGTACATTGAGAACTGCAACTCGCTTCTACTAATACGAAGCAAAGGTAAGAATCCCTCATCAAGTAATGGATTAGACAAATCGCTCAGTTTGCACTCTCTGCTGCAAGCCCAATGCTAGTAATTAGGTAGGGAATCTGCAGCGTCTATGTGAATAAAGAACTAAATAAACGGGGTTGAGGATCAATAAAAAGTGTGTCAAAGTATGAAGACTTCAGCGTTGTGTTCTTGCGACAGTCAATATTCTGGAAACTGGAAACTTACAGCACAGATGTGATGACTAATCTTGCACAATAACTGTGTGAGAGTACATATATTTCTCACATTCTCAGTAAAATATACTCAACAAGTTTGTTCACAGTGGAGACATAGTTCTACAGCATCCTTCGTGTAGCATTTTGAATTGGATGTTGGTGGTGCAAAGTAACAATAAAATATACTACGCCTACACAATTTGTACAGAAAAAAATGGATTTATGTACAATACTACGATTATCTATTACATTATCAGCAAGTAATACGCAACGGGGTTTGCTCGGTGTAGAGACATAGTACTACCGCATCGTTTGTTAAACATTTCGAATAATATGTTCGCGCTGTGCAGTACCAACTAAATATACTACGTCTACACAACTAACACATGGTAGCAGAGCAAATGGGTATTTTATGTACAATACTATAATATTTCCTGTTAACAACCGCGACATACGCACGTGTGAACGCACGTTTGGTGTTGGGGTTTCTTACGCAAGAATTGGTAGCTATCGATGCTCTAAATGCGTACACGAGTAGGCACTGTCAGGATGGGAAAGATCCTGTTCTGGTACTCTTGCTTTTCATAGAAGGATACAGGCTGCGTTCCTTACACATTCGCGTAACGTTTAAGCAATTCCTATAGTACAAAACAACAATAACAAGCAGCCAGTGCGGATTATATAGGTGAGAAAAACAACTCAGGAAATGAAACTTGTATATAGCATGGTGACGAAACGTTGCATGAGAAACTACATTCAAATCTGAAATGAACGTACCTCCTTTTTCCGCTCCAACAGATAAGCTTCCACTTCCTTTTGAGAAGGAACAGCAACGTGCGCCACGAACCGTCCAATGCCTTGGGTGAATTCTTCGTCTACTTCTGTATACCTGATCTCGTCTCCATCTTTAGCAGCCAGGTACAAGTCATCCATATCGTCCTCCGCGGTTCGCTTAAGGGACCCATCAGCGATTGCTGCTTCGTGTTCGGCAACTATCCTCTGTATCGCTATTAGAAGTTAAGCACGTTGGCATTGTTTAAAATTCCAATATATCACAATAACAAGTACAAATTGAATGCAACTCTATATACTATAAAACGAGCCAACATACAACTCACAATACCTATTCTTTCCTCAGCTTGTTCTAAAGGAATTAGCACGCCATCATCATCATCTCTGTATCCATAGTACTGAGCATCCACTTTCTTCATTAGTTGTGATCGTACTTTTTTTTCTGTTACAGGGGCGTGTGCCTCAAAAAGCTCACGAACACCCGGTAAATCCCGTGCTGCCCCAAAATACCGGTATCCCCTCTGTCCTGGAACTACTTTCCCTTCTCTATCTAACATCTTCGGTCCTATAGCACGTGTAATATAACCAACACGTCAGGACATTGAAAGGGACAACTTTTTACGAACAACATATAGGAATCGCATGTTTGAACATGCTTGGAAATGCGGTACAGCAGTGCATGTTGGAGGTACATGTACCTATTTTCCAGTAATTCGGCCCACCCAGTTCTACTATTCTGTCCTGCCAATGTCCCTTTTCTCGCATTAACTTGTTAATCTCGTCATTCAGGTCACGAATGCGGAATTCACCCAACGCAGCTGTAAAACAAAACAACAGGCAAGAAAAATTTCACTTCACGAAGTTCCTATCTTGTCAATTTAGGAAAGTTGCCATATTGGAGAACGGTCCACAGATGGCAACTTACATGTTATAGCTTTATGCAAACATTGCGAACAACAAGTTCTTTATGAAGACAACGACATGCACAACGAGACACACATCGAGCAAACATGATTCGTGATCGATTTTTCTAACAGGGTAAATTTCCTTGACGTTCTCTCTGCCCAAACAACAACACATGAGATGAAATGAGCGCTATGGTAAATGTGATACTCAAACCATTCCATTCCGAGACAAAGAAGATTAATTTCTACTGCTATCACACTACATATATATGTACCATGTAAGATTAAAGACAATCCTAATGTCTTATTATAATGCAAACAGAATCATGGGCAGATTAGTGCCTCGATTGTATACGCTTACTTACAGTTTTGAATCTGCGACACTTTCTTGCTAATTTCTTTGAGAATCTGGCGTCTCCACTTCTCAGCCTCCTGTACATCATCACATTCAGTTGCTAAATATGGTCTTGATACGGCAGGGCCATTGTATATATCATTAACAGCTGCACGAAATCGTGACAGCGTCGACTGTGCCTTTTCCTCATTTCTAGCCATTGTGCAATTGTGTTGTTACAATAAACATAGGTATACTGACTGCAATGTTAGTTATGAAGTTCAGAAATCTTAAAGATAGTAGTGAGTGCCGTTGCTGTGTGTGGTCTGTCCAGTCTCTAGTGAGTGAGTGAGTGAGTGAGTGGTGACACATGAAAAGTACAAAATGGATGTGAACCGAAAAAGAACTCAAAAAAACAAAAAAAAACAAAAAACACTTTTGAAAAATATTGGACACGTTTTTTATTAGTGAGTGACAAAGTGTCTGTCATATAATAATGTCAGTTGTTGCTGTCAGGCGTTCATTCAGGTGGTTTCCTAAGCTTCACTTGTAAGTGTCCCATAGCGACAAGATTAGCAGTACAAGTATTGGAAACATCTAATAAATCCATTTCTGAAGAGGTATATATACACACGTGACTGCATCGTCAATGCAGCTTCTGTACTAGAACCGTCAAATGGCTTCTGGTCAAATGGGACACAGTATGTGGCTCAGTTTTCCTCAAGGGACAGAAAGATTCCTTAAATATATATCGCCGGGTAAGACCGTCTGATAAGACCGTCAGGCACCGCAGATATAGTAGTTTTTGACCCTCCAAGTCATATCATTGCGATGCAGAAACTATAAAATTAGCTGTATTTAGAACTGTCCAAGCTACATTTCTGTTTCCATTATCTGTGTGTTGAGAGCAGTTGACTCGGTCTGTTGAACAGGTTTAGTTCAACAGAAACCACTACTGTGTCTGAGAAATCAAACAATATGTTCAATCTCAAAGAATACTTATAAATTAATCCAACTATAACTGGCACTGATAAAGCTGCTCAGAATCACTGGTGTGCTTGTATACTGCTGTTGAGGTGTCCAAGAAGTGTTCGGATCGGTCTGGTCTTTCGTCTTCTGGAGTCCATACTCTCGTTGGTCCACAAGGTGACTTGGTGGCGGGCTTTCAAGCTACCGCTGTTTAGTTAAAATCTTATTTCTCTATCATGCAGGAATGCACAGAAATCTCCCGCGTCCCTCAGAAAACCGCCTGTGGGGTCGATTGAATTATTCGAACATAGAGGAAGTAAGTGATGAAAGTTCGTTGTTGGGTTGGTAGTTTATTCGAAGCTCAATTCTCTGGGCTGAAGAACTACGCGTGAGGGCTGAAAAAGAACCTACTGCATTGCGCACAATTGCCCGTGCAAAATGTAACAGGCTGTTTGTTTGGGTGGATTTCAGCTTCATTTAGGCACAATACAAAAACCAAACAGGTAGCAAATTTTTTTAAATGTATCAACAGTAATAAAGTAACCATAACTATAAAAGTGAGTTTGTATACTGTTTTCTTTATTAATGTATATATGTATATATAAAATATATAGATGGATATATACAGTTCAATAGAAGCTGATGAGTTCCATCAAGTTCTGCAGCGTAGTACACAAGAAATTCTGTACAAAGCACCGTACATGTTGCTTTAGGACAACGGACACATCTGTGCACATCGCACTTCCGCCAAGCAGTGTGTGTGAGTAATATCAACAAAGGGGCCTGACAGTTAGCTTGTGTGGGTATTTTAGTTTCGCTTTGTAGGCTACAAGGTTTTTAAGCACAGCGAAGCTATAATTTACTACGCAACTGTGGGTTTAAACGTTCGAACTATTCGAAGAGAGTTATGTTTTATTCAAGGCCCTAAGTGCGGGTGGAAAAAATTGGGATTAGGATTGGTAAGTGTATCAACATCCTAGTAGAAGTTGCAGTTAAACGAACCAAAAAAAAACCCTATTATTAGGTTGTGCAAAAAAAACGGAAAATTATTTGGAAACAGGAAATTCCCTAAATCTAATTCAGGAGCGTGTTCAATTTACATCGGATTCATTGGATGTAGACGTGTTGAGTCACGTTATGAATATTTGGTTTATATACATGACTTGTTCAGGTTTCTTCATATATTGCATACAATATGTATGACATGGTTACTTTACAAGAATAGTAACACAGTTCATTATATATTGACTACAGAATGGCACGTGTTCATATAAGCCCACTGCCAACCGATATCTCAGAAGAGTCTCTAGCAAAGGAGATCAATCGATATCTTGATCTCGGCGTGCAAGCAACGGATGTTTTACTGAAGGATGGCTTTGGTAGGATTATGTAACAACGAAACCAACTTTTTTTGTTTGTGTACATTTTCGCCGTTATCGCATGAAATTAGCATTATATAAATATCACTTAATGCTATATAACACTACCATTGACCCGTTTTATTGACGTTGAGAGGCACTGAAGTAATGATTATGCTTTCCTCCAACTCGTGGTGCAGCTTTTGTGGATTTTGAAACCGAGGACGCGGCAGTGAAGTGTCGCGAAAACTTCCGTCAGATTCAGGGGCAAAAATTCAGTGTAACGATATGTCGTTATAGCTCGCTCTCAAGCCAGGCGGAGAAACGTAGGAAAGAGTCTGAGGAACACAGTGTTGAGAGGATAGGTAGAATGGAAGCTGCGGTGAAGGAGTTACTCATATGTGTGGGGGAGGACGCAGACCGGGAAGGACTACGCGACACACCTCTCCGCATGGCAAAAGCTTTACTTTTCTTTACCAAAGGCTATCAAGTATTTCCGCGTGAGGTTGCCAACAATGCTGTGTTTGAAGAGGATCATGAGGATATGGTAATTGTAAAGAACATTGAGATCTATTCCATGTGTGAGCACCACATGGTGCCTTTCACCGGGAAAGTGAGCATTGCATATATTCCAGACAAGAAAGTGCTTGGATTGAGCAAAGTGGCACGAATCGCTGAGGTCTTCAGCCGTCGCTTGCAGGTAAAGGGATAAACACGGTCTCACACGCAATCATTTTGTTGTGTTCTATTGACTGTTGATGTTGTTTGTTTGTATTTGGCTTACACTGGCGTTTTTATTTGAACTTTTGAATTATTACTGCATTATTTTGTGCAGGTGCAAGAGAGGTTGACAAAAGAAATTGCATGTGCTATCTTGGACACTATAGAACCGCGGGGCGTTGCAGTTGTCATGGAAGCAAGGTAAAGTGTACTAAAAATGCTTACCTACAGTTTTATATTTCCGTTTCCTTTTTCAGTCAAAGAGCCTTGGACTTAGTCTTTCTATTTTCTATGTTCTTGTTTTCAGCCATTTATGCATGGTAATGCGCGGTGTAGAAAAGGCTCACTCGTCAACTATTACAAGTGTGATGCTTGGAGTGTTCCGTGAAGATAAAAAGACGAGGGAGGAATTTTTGTCTTTGATAAGAAATTGATGAATTACACTGCCGTTGCGTAATACCACACATTAGATACGCTGATGCACGTTGGAGAAGGAGCGTAATATATATATCCTAGACTGAAGTATGTAAATTACTAGTAGCAAATAGCAACGTTCGCTTGTGTATTAAGAGATAATAAATAAAGTAGGCTGCATAAAGAAGAATTGGCCTCTTAAAGCCTTGATGAAACGAAAAAGAATAAACAAACTTGACAGTAGAACTGCGATAGACTAAGACGTATCTAAGCTAATTGCGACGTTGTCTTCTTCCAATGCTTGAGTGTCGCATTGGTAGCTTCTCAGAACGAATCCTGTTCTGTGTTTCTCAGAAGTAGTTCTTTTAGTTTGATCAATGGATGTGATGTAAGGTGTTCCATTAATACAATAGCGAAGAACGTTGAAATACAACGAAATCTTGGGAATTCTAAGTAAAGTTTTATTATCACCGAGTAATTATACATCATTAGTTTGGTTAAACACATAATTCGTGGAGGTTATTTTTGGGCTGTTGTCCCAGGAAGTCTCCAAATGCAATTCTTTTGCAAATAAACAGTTTATATTTACGAAGTCACTAAATTAGCTCGTCAATGACTTATTAAGTCTGAATCGAGATATGTCGACCCAATACTCTGTTTCACCTCCTCCAACTTCTCGCTCAAAGATGCCGTAATAGTTTGTATGTCGATTACCGGCCTTGCGCAGGTACACTTCGTTATTACTACGACGTGCTATTCGTATAAAGGTAATAAGACAACGTAAGTGTGATTCGAACATATCAGAACTTAAGTTTGAATTAATTCACTGTATAAACGGATTGAACTAACCATGGATGTACTGTCTTGGAGTTGGAATATGGAAAACATATACATAGAGCCCTCCAGGTGAATTCCCTGGATTTCTTGGTTTGGGTCGTTGGTCTTCCTTTGACTTTGAGCTGCATAATAAAAGTAGAAACGTCAATACCATTGTGAAACGATGATATCGTAGTGTTGATATACCTTTCGTTATCATCTAATCGTGTTGCATCACTCACCAAATGCACGGCCTGATCGAACGATGTAATAAACCTGACTCATCACTTCGTCGGTGGCGATCGGAAGGGTCGAACTAGCGCTCGAGAAATCAGAAGAAGCACTGTATAACGATAATCGAAGAACATATGTTGTTTAGGCTCGCGCAATCATTATGACGCGAAGCAGTTGCCTATAGTGTGCGAGGAGGAACAAGGTTTGTGAAGGACGAAAACATACAGCACTACACTATTTTGGAGAACAAGAGCAATTGAAACCGGCACAATGCAAGGCAGGAACTGGGTGTATTCCTTGTTCAAACGACTGAGAATCGCCTGTAACGCCGTGGTTTCCACAGCGTCCATTCCCGGTCCTCGATTACACAACTTCATACTGCTAGGCAGGCTTGCCGCGCACTTTGTGCGAATGTGTGATGATGATGATGTTATGTATGATAAGAAATCTGCGAAAAATCGCCGAAACATTAAAAATAAACGTATATCTTTTAACTAATTAACATATTATTTGCAAAACAATAGTAACGAGATGAAAATGATATGCCAGCCTGATTGCCGGCCGGTGTGTTCATTCTGCTTTGGCCATGCACACATGTAACCGACAGGTTATTGGCGAAACGTGTATAAATAACAACGAAGCTATGAGTGTTTCGTTCAGTCGAGACAGACGTCAGAACAGTAAGGAGTTATTAGCAACCTCTAGAGTGACATGGGTTATAAGGGCGTTTCTCGTAGCATGCGCGTCCGTTTATTTGTACGATTGTTCTTCTGTCGACAGTAACATCGCTGTCATTTGGGAAAAATTACTCTCTAGTCCCTTCTTTCGATGGGATTCTTTCGAGCCGAGCATAGCTGTCCTATCGTTTGTTGTGTTTATATTTTTCTGGTGGCTTCATGACTTTGGTATTTACTTTTATTGGTACAAGCTTGATCTGCTTATCAATGGCACGCAAGGCAACACCCTGAAACCACGAATACCTGAAAATCTTAGAACGATCCATAAGGCTTGGCACACGCGTGCGGCGAACCCACAGGAAGAATACAAGCAGTATTTAACTGTCTTTGTGATCTTCTTCGTACCTTTGTATGTGTTTGATGTGTTCTTCCCACGAAGGCATTGGAGGCTAGCTGGCGTTGGACCACCGACATTTGGTAGAATCATTATGGAGATCGTTTGTGCGCTTTTGGTGTACGATACCTTGTTTTATTTCTGGCATAGGTATATGCACGCGAATCCGGCCATATACTCCAAAGTGCACGCCGTTCACCATAAGTATGTAAGACCGATCACAGCTAGAGAAACGATAAGATTGTCAGTCGTAGAGTTGTGGGTTGACAGCATTATTTCCGTATTCACTGTCAACGCTCTCTTCTGCCACCCTATGAGTAGGGCGATTTTCAATATTGTGATTACATACTTGCTGGTAGAACTGCACTGTGGGTGTGATTATCCGTGGATGGCTCACAACGTAATCCCGTTTGGATTTGCAACAGGTCCAATGGTGCATTCACGTCACCACTCGAATAGTAGTACTTGCTACGGGAAATTCTTTACTCACTGGGATCGGTGGCTTGGTACATATTAATTGCAGAGCGTACGATGCAATAGTAGAATACTTTATGCCTGTAGATCAGACTTCTGGAACTCTCTTACACTGCATATCGAGACGGTGGTAAACAGAGTTTAAGAAGCACAGTCCTTCGAAGACTTGCATATACTGATCTGGTTCACCGCTTGTGGAAAATATGATGGGAGACATTTTACTTTAGCATTTCGAGCTTTCATACATATACATTTTTACTTTTGTTGAGGTGTGAGGACTAGCTTTCCTTTGAGCGTACTTCTATGTGCAGACGTGAGCGACAATGCATTTATAACGTGTTGACAGCATTGATTTGGTTCATAGTCTGGTTTATATAGAAAGAACAGCCGTCTGCTGACATACACCACAATATGCACTCCCAGAAAACTGCGTTCACCAAGATAAAACAGAAGGAAAATGTTTGGCACCTTTGACGCGATTCAAGTGAAGAGGTTAAAGGATACCACAGAGAATTCAATGACCAAAAATGCGACGATAACGTGTACGGCCTGATAAATAGATCGTCGAAATTAGTTCTTCTAAAGCGTATACGTAGTAGCCTTTCCCCAGAGTATGCCTGTTCCCCGAAATTATTCCGACTACAAAAGAGTGCTTTTATTCTACTCTACAACACCTATAGTCTAACGTCCATATTGTATTAGCCCACTTTACAATGAAATTCGCCATATGGCCTGAACATATCTGCCCATTGGGTTGTCCTACTTGTGATATGTCTATCGTAACATAAACTTACCAAAATATGGCGTGTTTGACATAGCTAAGCGGCAAATGTGATAATCTACCAATATTCGCCTAATTGGATCATCGCATACATCTGCCCACGACAAACTACTACACCGATATAATAATTACATATTAGACGTGGGGCATTGCTTTTCTCAACATCTTATTCTGTGTATCTGTGGCATATACACTCCTTCTCGAAAGACGAGTTTCCTCACCAGACATTTTGGTATTGAGATGAGTTTTTCCTGAACGTAGGCGCTTGAAAGTTCCGTTTCCCAGAACCTTAAATCGTTTTGCCATTGCTTTATGCGTCTTGTTTCCTCTGAAGGAAAGTTGTAGCGTATATCGTGCCAGTTAATACACAAGAGCACAGAAGAACGGATAACTATAAGTACAGAATCTTCTTCTCGTTATACAAAAAGCTACCAACAAGCGAGTTTATTTTGAAGAGAAAAACAAGCGACTTTCGCATATATGTAAACAAGGACATCATATCAAACTATTTCTACAAGTATGCACTTCGATCTGCCATGAGATATAACGCAAACAGGTCAGCCGGAATACGTTACATACCTTGTTACGGTAAGCAAACATGAAGGACTTGCGGTGGTCGATGGCGTGTATGCACTAACGACACCTAGAGAAAATAGTGAAGTGAAAAAGTGAATCATGCTTTAGACTCTAAGGTATTAGACACGGTGGAATCACAGTCCGCGCAAAACATTAACGTAGGATTGTTCTACAAGCGCATTCACTCATTCTACACAAATTATCCGCTAAACAGCTTGTAATTGTATAGGAGTAAGAACGGGCCTAGGAACGTTGTCATAAGTACAAAATACACAAGAAAGGGAAAATGAATTGGCCCAAAGGAAACATTGTGTGTCTTTGGTTCACTGTATACTCAAATGTTCCCTCCCTCCTTTGTATTTTCTGACATGGGCGTGGTTACACGAGATAGAGTGCATGTATACGTATGTGCAGCATGCAGGCATGCATGCATGTATGTATGTATGTATGTATGTATGTATGTATGTATGTATGTATGTATGTATGTATGTATGTATGTATGTATGTATGTATGTATGTATGTATGTATGTATGTATGTATGTATGTATGTATGTATGTAGTATATATGTATGTATGTATGAATGTATGTTATGTATGTTATGTATATATGTATGTATGAATGAATGAATGTATGTATGTTATGTATGTTATATATGTATGTATGAATGAATGAATGAATGAATGTAAGGATGGATGGATGGATGGATGGATGGATGGATGGATGGATGGAGGAATGGATGGATGGATGGACGTATGGGTGGATGGATGGATGTATTTATGTATGTATGTATGTATACATGTATAGATGTGCGTATGAGTATATCCATGATCGTGTTGTCGTAACATGCTTCTCTATCACATCAAAAAATTTGAGACTCAACTCCTTCGACAATGTTGCCATACTACATGTCTGCATTCAATAGCGACTCTATGCAAGACCCGCTAATTCGACCAAGTACTGCAACAAGCTATGCGTTCTGCTGATCTGCAACTATAATTGTATTCGCACTAGAGCAAGCGGCTTACCAAAAATACGCCGACAGCACGAAGTAATCCACATTGTTTATATCTTTGTTGAAAGTATGCATGTATCTATGTTGTATGTTTGTGTGTAGCATGGTGATTTTATGCGCATGTGGTGAAATTTAAAATTTTGTCAATACTCAAGTTTGATATTGAAAATATAATGGCATCACAAAATTAATTTCTTGGTATGAATCAATATGGAAGACGACGGGTTCACACTGGTAAAAAGCAAAAGAAAGGGTAAAGTAAAGAAGAATGGACATACTCGAACTCATTCCATTGCGAAGGAAGAGAACTATGGCGGTTGCAGACATGACACTGAAAACATTGTTTTCATGTCGGACTCCGAAAAGAAATTAGCCACCACTCGATTAAAATCAATGATGATTATGGCTTGTACGGCTGTAGAAGCAACTGATTTCTTGAGCGAAAGTCAGATATTGATCAGTGAGGCACTACTTAGAATGAAGTCTAGTGCAAAGACAACAACTTGTACCACAGGATATAAAGAAGCTAAAGTAACAGAGCTGGTTTGTTATGGGGTAGGCAGTCTATCAGAATCGCTATCGGCAAGGTACCAAATGGCGGTGGCATTAGCACTGCGTTCTCATTTGGGACTTCCATCTAATGCATTACGCGTGTACGAACCTATTCTATCGGAGTACGAACGAACGTTGCTGCAAACTGAGTATGGTTGTGAAATTATAGAGCAAAATGAAGAGGGGAAGCGTACGATTTCAGATACAACGATATTTTTTATGCCACACTGCAGCGCTCGCCTGTACAATAATTTGCTTTGGGCAAATTGGGGTGCTCATCTTTGGTCACAACTTATTGTAATTGGAAATTCATTTGAGCGTTATCATCTATGGTAAGAATACTTTTTTGTCAGCAACGACATGTACGTCTGCTAAGGAGATATTGGTGTATAATATTAACGCTGAACTAAATTTCTTTTTACGTTTCTGTGTTGTTCATATATACAGCCATCCAAAGAAGAAGCTCGAAAAAGAAGTCCCTTGTTTAAAAATTATTATCGATTATACAGAAGAGGTCCCTCTACCCCCCTTTCAGCCACTGAAAAGCGCTTTCAATGACACTATGATAATCACGTTTCGTAGTTCTCTCGACGCACCTTTGGAAACGTTCGCTACTAGGCCCGAACCCCCACCGCCCCTTAGTCTTAACTATGAACTATGATTTATTTGATGTCCCCTATACAAACATACTTAGCTTTGCTCTAAAACTTTCGAAAAGTTTTTAGCTATCATGTTTCAATACACGTTTGAAATCAAGCATACGTTGTATAGGTTGTTATTTCGCAGCGAACGCATAATACTGTACATAAAGCTGTATATAGCCTTTTACATTACAATCAGTATTTAATCCATTGCTTTCGATCCGACGTATCCTTACATGTGCTAAAAATCGGGGACTGCTCGTCCTCCTCGAGATTGACTCTGTCAGCAATGTAGGTCTCTACTTTCCCCCCGCGTCCTGAAAAGAGAGCGTTTTATACTTGTGTTACATATTAGAAGAGGGCAACGTGTGTGTAAAACAAAAACCCCGAAAAGCAACATACCTGCTCAACTGCTTTAGCTCTTTTCTGGATTGTATGATTCGCTCGCATGCTCGAGTCCACGAAAAGAACTATGGTGGCTCCAACTAGAACTACTACAGCACTTTTATGAAGAATGTTGTACATTTTGAATCGTGAACTCTGCATTTGGGGGACATGATTGACCATTGTGATGTTTCTGTTTGAAGGTGTATTGCGACAGTATGCCCGTATATGCAAAGCACGTAATTTTTTTCCAAAAATGTGTTGGTGAATGTGCGAAGCAATCTCATGAGTCATGAAAATATATTAATAATTTACGAAATAAATTGTAAGTTGCAATAGACTCACGTGCAAGTATTAGGTGGTTATGGTGAGAGTGAAGTTGCGCTATCTCCTCGTGAAAATTCACACAGAAACGAAAGTATGTCCTTCCAAACTTACACGCCGCACTCTTGAGACGGTCATCCAAGATGCTATAGTAGCCATGCATGGGGACTACGGAATCGCAATATGTCAGCAATGGCTGCAAGGTTGGTTGGTGAATACCATGTTTGAACTATTTTGCAGCACCGATAACGTGAAATTTTCTGATATTTCTTTATGTTCTTATCATCGTGTTTATAGTTAAACATGTCGACATAGCATTATCTGTTGCTGTAGTCCGTTGTGGGCGTCAACAGCTGTCGCTTGTTTCGTCCGCGCTCAGTACAGTCGTTGGCATACTCAAGACTCCTGTTACACTGCGAATATGTCATGTTTCAGGTATATATTTTTTTTATCAACTGCTGAATTTACTTGATTGCATAATTATATCCATATGAAAAGATAAGCGACGTAGGATGTTTACTTTTTCTATCGGCCATTTGTTCAATTTTCGAAAAATAGCCAGAGTGGATGGCATCATAAATGCTGTGATGAAGAGGGTACAACAGGCATCTGGCACGACAGAATATTGCTCAGACAGTAAAACTGAAGGTATACAAGTGCAAATTTTTCTGCATCAAAATTATTTAACGGCAGTAAACCTCGCATTAATATTTACATCGATAAAACATCAATCTATAGGCCTGGCTACTACAATAGTGGACCGCAACAAAGAAATCAGGGACAGGTTTTCATCTATAACGTTTTGACGGGATGACATGCCCAAACTTGATAGTGCTGAGGAATTGTTTATTGTATGCACATCGGATGGATAGTATAGTCTTGCAAACTGTACACGTAGACTGCTAAGAAATCGCCCACAATAGTTCTTCGGTTCTTCGCTTTATACTTGCAACGAATTGTCGAAGTTAAGTGTACATTCCGTCAAATGCGTAGGTTGTTTCCCCCTGGCTTAAATGCTTATGTTAGTTTACACTGCATGATCATTACAACAATGGGATAATTGCACACAAGTGTTGATGTAGTAAAAAGAATAGTTCAAATCGTTGGAACCAAGTTCTCCCAATTATGAAACAATCTTGAGTACAAGTCAAACAGTGTACTGCATGCGAACGCTAATGAGGTTGCCAGTGCGTTGTCACGGGCCGTGGCAGGGCGTGAACATTATTTTGCGTCGTGCTGGTTGTATAAAACTTATAACCATAATAAATTCTCAAAAATGTAAAATTGCGGTATCACATATTATTTATAAAACAGCTTTGCGTATTTTGTGTTCAAATAGTGATCAATAGGCAATCATCACACTGAACGCTAGTGGTTGCACATGTCAAGGTTGTGGACTTACGGCCTTGGCCCAAAGCTAATATACTGCTACAAATGGAAAGATGGAACAAAGGTGAGGAAACCATTATTGTTTCCACCGTAAATGAATAATCAACAATCCGTGTGAATCTCTCTGCTAACCTATTTTTCATTGTATATTTTGATATCCTTTCGTTAGTCTCATCCGTACAATCGCAGATCTAGTGAGCTATATGCGGATCGGTCAATTGCTATAGCGCCAACGCTGGCGTCGCTACCCCCACTATGGCTGCTGTGGCAACACGATCTAGTAGTTAATTGTATGTGGTTGTTTATGACAAAGCCACCAAGTTTCAAACTAAGACACATGTACTTCTATTGTGACCATAGAATTTCCAAATAATTCAGAGTTTCTTCATGTCTTCGGCTAGAGTCTATAGTCATAGACAGGGTTGCATTATGAAAGCTGTAGTGTTCTAGTCAAAATATACAATGTGACTGACGTTTTACTTAGCGAGCCATGCATGCTTTTGTTTCGTAAAGTACATGCTACTAATGTTTAGATACAAGTGCTCAAGAAATCTGATTGAATTTAATCCTTAAAGATATAGTCTTTCCATCTGTTTGTAATGTTTAGAACCTTTTATAATCCCTGTTTCTTTTCACTCTCTTAACATATGACGTTGATTTGATTTGCATGTAGCGTCAACACTTTGGTATTATTATGGGATACTCACGACCGTGATGGCCGTCGCATTTATTTCTCGAGGTTTGTTCCGTACCTAAAACATGATAAGACCATACAACTTGTGAGTTATTGCGCAATCAGTTTTTCCTTTATTCTTCAGTGTTTGCTTGCTTTTAGGGCTGTCTCACAAGTGAGAACAGGTAAATGGCGCGTAGTAAGTTTGAAGCGTCCAACTATTTAACGTCACTTGCTCACAGTGTCCACACTGAGTTCTAAATTATTATGTACTCGAATGCTTTTAGCTTACGGTCGGACAAATAATTCAGATTACCAACGATTCATGACTGCTTGGACAAATCGAAAGATTCATACTCGGAATAGATGGATCAGAAAGCCTATCATTCAGGTATTGTATAATTAAACAACACCCTGCCCCACCGAGCTGTTCCAATGATTATTGTCATATACAATATTACGAAGTTCATGTAAATTGTATTGAGGAAGTTATTTATGCATAGGTGCATACTGCTCCTCCGTTGTTGTGTCACGTATATCATCATTATATGGCACAGACACTCTGTTTTGTGTTCGTGACATTGAAATACTATTTGCAGAAGTCGGAATTAGATCTTTTCGATTATGACTTTCAATCGAAGTTTGTAGATTACAAAGCGGTATCCCCAATGCAAAGTGTACCAGTGTCAGATAAGAATTTGGGGCCAATTTCAAGTGTTCTAGCCGTTATCTTTGCCACAATTCTGGGAAGACCTCTGATATATCCTGGATCAACTTGGCTAATGAAAACTCTACTACGTGACCTTGTTTCGAGAGAGAGAGCAAACTTAATTGAACAGGTTAGTGTGCGTCTCGGTTATATACGTGACATGAAATGTAGTTGTATAATTTCAAAAACGAACAGATAATTAATTATGACAACCATTAAACACATATTTATAGATCAATGTTTTACTTTTGCGTTACAGGAGCGCGGGGTGCGGTGTAAAATAGAGACAATTAACAACCTTGCAATTGATTGTATGTATTATGATCGGCGCGAAGTCTCACCTCGCGAGAAAAGTTCAAAGGTCGGATGTCGAAATCCCGAATTTGGTAAAACTCTCGTTGTTACGTGTGAGGGAAATGCATCCTTCTACGAGGCCGGTGTTGGTGTGACGCCAATACAATTGGGTTATTCTGTTTTAGATTGGAACCACCCTGGCTTTATGAACAGTGAAGGAATGCCATACCCTGAGAACGACGCAGGCGCAGTCGCCTCTATAATCGAATTTGCACTAGTACAATTGGGCTGGGACGAGTCAGATATAATCATATACGCGTGGTCTATTGGTGGCTACAGTGCATCACGGGCTGTGAGTGAGTACCCACGGGTAAAAGGTCTAATCCTGGACGCAACCTTTGACCACGTACTTCCATTAGCACTTGCACGAATGCCTCGAGCACTCCAATCCATTGTAGACAGCACTATCTCGTCTCAACTAAATCTTGATGTTGTGACGGGAGTCAAAAATTACTGTGGGCCGGTTCTATTTGTGAGACGTCGTCAAGATGAAATGATAACTGCAAAGACGGTAAATTTTCAGATATGTTCGTACGTGTGAATAGACCACGGCCTTATATTATATTCCCTGATTGGTCTGTTAAGTATGGTTTTGCTTCCTGTATGCACATCCTTGGTATCTAGTGACTCCTTCTCTATACACTCTATAGGGGGATATATCAACGAATCGAGGAAACTTTCTTATTGTCGACATACTGGAGTATCGCTATCCTCATATTACGCAGCGCGATTACCTCCTTGCTCTTCTAGCCCACTCCGATCCCATCATGGTACCAGAGGTACGGCTCATAGTAGATGTGAAGACATTAATAACCACATCTGTTAGAAAGTATATCCTTTTGAATACTATGAGGAGACTGTCAGCACCAATCCAGTTGTCATATTCACGCAAAAGTGCTTAGTTGTCATCTCTTCTATACACCTTAGTCCCTCCACTAATATTTAATAACTGAATAATAGATCGCAGACGAGAAAGTAATTGTCTTCCTTGAGATGATATCAAATTGGTTATACGAGGATAGCGAATACCGACAAGAGGCCTGGATTAAGTTTCTACGCGAGTCAACAAGTCAACTTGACGTCAAACAGCGTGCGTTGGTTAACAAATGGATGTTGAGCAGACACCTTGTCGACCTAAATTCTAAACATTGTGCTCCTTATCCACTTAGCAGGTGGCGCGAACCCACCTTCAGGAGAAAAGATTGTCTTAGTACTAAGTGATACTAGTTGTCATAATGTACATATCCATGACAATATTGAAAATAAATCTGAATTTTGTTTTATTTCATCGTACTAGACTACGCGCATTATTCGCGAACCTGACAGTACGAACACCACGAAGTCTACGATGACTATTATTTAAAAATCGGTAATATGTATTGTAGACGGATAGAAACACCAGGCTCTCCGCTCCTTTTAAAAAGGCTTGAAGGAAGGAAGGGCTTCTGCAGTTGTTAATATTCAAAACATCGATAAAGACAAGAGAGTACATATCAATATATTGTCATCCTTGATCGAATAATGAAGAAATTGGACTAATCCTCATCCCTTGCCTCTGGTAGACCACACGGCGAAAACATTTTCTGTTGTGAAGAAAAAACGTCGATTTTAGATAATGTAGATGACCAAAACCATAAACAATAATTTGTTCAGAACAGACAACAATAAACCTGTATGAATAGCAAACATACCTTCATTAATCTAAATTTTACAACAGCCAAGGGCTCATTCTCGGCAATGGCGATATACTGTGTAAGGTTAGGATGGCCAATGCATGAAGCATACGTGTCTCGGTGTTGATTGCATAGCCATTCACTGAATGTAGAAAAGGGTAAACTTTGTCAGTCGATCCAGTAGATATATTAGACAAGTTCATATAACAGACGATATTGTATCATGGAAAAGCACATCGTAAGGAAGCAAACGTTAACTTACAATTTGCTTGTGTCGGAATGCCCAGTCCCCACGTATCTAGATTGCACTGCATTTTTGAATGAAAATAAATAATTAATCTTGGAGATTTGAAACCCAAGATCCCATTATATTGATGCATGGAAGAAAAACGAGTAAAACGACGGAATACATTGTACTTACAATGTTCGAGCTGATTATGAATGTTATACCGAGCGTCCTAAAAAGAGGGAATAAAAAAGAATGCAAACCATCAGTATGAGGAAAGGCAAACGTTGTAAAATTCTTTTCGCAGCTGTCTATATCACATACACGATAATTACTATATATATATATGGTTTAACATAACGCTAATCATTAACGCGGCCTTTTTTCATGCACGACGCACGTGTTCTACGCTGGTCTAACTACAATGGAAACGCACAAGGATGTGTCAAGCACTACTGCAACCACATCGGAAACAACAACACAAGCGCATTAATTATATGCACGGTCCCGTGTATGCATTACAACTAGTCCTTGAACACTTGCACATACCCCCATGATTGTAAGGCCGGCAGCAAGTGTACGTCGGGAGAAGATATATGCTGCTGTAACAGAAAAAAAATGTGTGATTTGGCGGGCAAGCGTGCGTAGTATAAATACAAACAGAAAATGTGGAGAAACCCACAAAACACACATTCGACAGTTCGTTTTATAAAATATGGATTCGACTTTGAAACGTATCCGGATACAAACTGGCGTTGTGAAACGGTAGTAGATATAAATATTTATACGTGACCGCTATGTATGTATGAAGTTGGTCTTTCATTGTCGCAAGGGGTGAAAGGATAATGGTTCTGAACAAATTTGTCGTATTGAGTAATACTTTCTTGTGACATACGTCGAAGGTTTTTTCTAGAGAAACGTATACAAAAATACACAGATTTGTCTAACGTGTTCTGTTCTATCCTTTCAACATTTTGTGAATGCCACGAAAGGTTGAAGAAAGATATGGAAATGTATACTCAGGAGGAAAGGACGGAAGTGGCTAAAATAGAACAAATGTCAAGGGACAACATTGACGAGTATGCTATAAGGCAGCAGGTATGTTGTACTACGAGAATATTTTCTTGCAAAGTGTTTCTCTCTAAATAGACTATATTACAATTAATTAGTCCTATGCATAGCGCCATATGGAACAAGCCATTAGATTTGATGAGAATTTATTCAAAACGCAGTACTCAACAGAAATTCATTAGTTGTTCTGCATCCTTCATTAGAAAAACGTCATCGACGAAACACGTCTAATGATTCCCGATACGAAACGTCGACTCGACAATGAAATAGAAGCTCTTGCTGCTTTGCTCTTAACACCAGGATACGAGGACACAGACGAAGTAAAGGACGCCAAACAAATCCTCCTCAGTCTGTCCATATAAATCGTAATGAGTTGTTGACTTTTGTCAACTGTTTGTGCCCATAAGTGTAGTGAATAGTGCTATGTATCCGTAACAAAGGGAAATCATAGTATGCTATGTAATATCGTTCTCGTGCCAGGAAACTTAATTCTGAACTGAAGCAACTGGTCCTGTATATGGATCTCTTTCGACCTTCACGGGTTTTCGAATCTGAGAATAAATCCAAGTAACAGACATGTCAGTGAGTCAACCAATGCACTGTTATAGCGATACAAAGGTAGCGTAAATAGTACATACCTCGGAACGAATGTTTACGCGGTCATAAACGAAACTGCAGTTTGCCGGAGTCTCGATGAAACGGCCTGCACCATTCGTCGTCTTCAGCTGCATTACACAAGTGGAGTTATTTCTTTTTTCTTTCTTATTGCATTATAAATTGCGTGCGCTCTTATTGTTCACCTCAGTAATATTAAGTCAGTCAGTCGTATGTATGTCACGTATTGTACTCTGTTTCCATCCGCACACGCTCGCAAGGAAGGAACACTCAACGACTGTATAATACTACATTTCTGTACGTGGAACTGCATACCTCGTTGTCAATCCATACAATACTTCCGCGACTGATTGTGACCTTAGCGACTCCTGTGACGGTCTGCGTAGAAAGTGAATTTCTTAATGAGAGGCAGGACATACTATAAAACTCTGAAATAATGTTACAACGGTGAACGTGGACGATATACGATATACGAGATAACCTCCCTCACCTGGCCTTCAAAAATGTTAAAATTGACCGCCTGGTGATGAGTCTTTGCAGAGATTGTACGCTTTTCATTGGGATCCCATACAACAATATCTGCATCACTTCCAACTGCGATACGTCCCTTTCGAGGATAGATGTTGAAGATTTTTGCAGCGTTTGTACTCGTCACAGCGACAAACTGAGATGGACTGAGTTTTCCTGTTACAACACCTCTATCCCACACAATGGACATTCTGTCTTCTACACCATTAATTCCATTGGGTATTGCTCTGAAATCATTCTGAAAAAAGCAAATTTCTATTACCAAATTGTATACATTTTATCAATCATCTTGAAAAAGAAGCCTTCGGTTTGAAATCAAGAAGCAAAATCATTGAGATTACTGATCAGAAGTACAGGCAGGTTATTTATATTTCAGATACCAATAAACTTCAAAATCATGTACATGAAAGTTGGCGTTCATTCCTATACCTTACCTTGCCCAAAGCCTTTTGATCAGTATTGAATGTACAGTTATCAGTTCCTGTAACCTGTAGAATATACATGAAAGGATCAATCGTGATTACAAACTGAAATTGCACTACACACAAAGTAAAAACATCATGTACTGAAGAAAAGTGTATAGCTTAGCATCGTACTTGGAGTTCGCCACTTGCTAGAAGATCCATCAAATAACCTGGGGTTGACGGGTCTGGTCGAATCGGAGGTGACATCACATGATGAGCAGCATGTCTCCAACATTTATGTGTATGCCATGTTGGATCAGCGCCTAAACCTGCAGCTATGGCCTCCCCAAAAACGACACACCCTCGACGTCTAGCTGCAGCTATCGCATCCCCTGCACTTTTGCTCATCACATGCACAACGTATAGCGGACAATTAACCTTGCAATAAAACATACATATTTCCAATTAGCATCTGTTCTAGCATCACAGAGCTCTGTCAGATTGCATCATCGATAAGGAACAGCGCCAAAATCAACTAGCAACAATACGTAAATGTTTGCTTTTAAGCAAACCGCTAGTTGTCTCATCAATGATATCTGCACCAACGATCTAACCTGATTAGCAATCATGATTGCACGTGTCGTCGCTTCAGTCTCAACCTCCTCAGTTCTACTAAAAAGGTGGCCTTCTGGTCCTGTTATACCGTTTGCTATCAGCTCTGCAGACTTTTTAGCAATAACGTCGCCATTTTCTGCGTGCACCTGCATCCAGTACAAGCGATTCAATGGTTTCGTCTGAGACTGTTCGAGAGATAAACCTTTACGTTCTTCCCCGAAATGATACACTATTTAACGCTGAATTGAGGACATGACCTTACCTGTGCTAAACATCCAATCTTTGCGACGTGCTGGTAGCACTCATACATTTCTTGGTCATTAATCATCACAGCATCTTTATAGGCCATAAAAGTCTTGAAAGAATTAATTCCTTTCTCCTGCGCTAGGACAGTCATTTCTTCTGCAACACTAGAGCTCCACCAGGTAATGGCTACATGAAAAGCGTAGTCACATACAACCTAGAAAGATAAAAGTCAATTGATGTAGTTTAGCAATCGCTTTTTGTTTGTCAAGGTCTTTGAAATTTGTTTGCAAAAACGTACCTTCTCGTCCGCCCAACCTCGCCATGTGTCATAAGCACCCAACAAGGACTCCCCTTTTTTTGGTATTACGAAGTCTATTATCATAGTGGTTCCTCCCGCCACTGCTGCTTGAGTGCCCACATGGAAATCATCCACGGAGATTGTCCCAAAGAAGGGAAACTGCATATGCGTATGAGAGTCAATTCCTCCGGGCAAAACTGTTATTCACCACACAAAAAAGTAGGCCCAAATTGATGATGAGTTGTGTTTGAGAACCTGTCAATCACCTTTGACCAGCCGTGAGAACTCAGGTAATATCGATTGGCCAACTGTATATATATACGCTTTCATATGACCATCAGATTATACAACATAAAGAACTATTGTTTGAGGTGGAAGAGATATATACCCATTAGACCAGTGGCATCGACTTCTTCTGCTCCTCCCACTGGATTGATGTTCAAACCAACAGCAGTTATGATTCCATTTTCGCAAAGAACATCGGCCACAAATGTATGATCGTCATTGACGACGGTTCCTCCTTTAATAAGTAATTTTCCCATGATTATGACTGTTTCATAGATGAGGTAATCAGTATTTGTAGTTATGTGTTTATTTGTTACAACCCAAATAAAGTTATGCTCTCTACATTAGGAAATTGTGCAACGAACGTTGGAGCCAGATACAAACCAGCGTAGCATTTTCTGTCGATATTTTGCTTCTTCAGTCTAATTGTTTATTGGAGGAGACAAACCGTATTCAAGATGAAAACGCACAACTACCCTCAACAACGGCTGCACTAATTTTATGTTCTTCGGTATATAAGATTGATGTAACACGCGTGGGATTCATTGTAAGACTATGTATGACATAACAACTATATTTCCAATGCTTCCTTCACATTAGGACGATGCGAAATGATACTACTTTGAATCTTGCTCTTTCTCTACCCCAACGACAACGAAACAATTGCGTATCAGTCCAAATCAATCTCACGCAACAAACAAAAAGCCCCACGGAGTAAATACACAAAATAGTCAAAGCAGTAAGTATAACGTTCTATGTATAGAATGTTCCTTGCACTGGACTTCAAAATTAACACATTTGTCTAAACTCTTCACTGCAGAATCTTCCTAGCTTGACTACAGAACAAAGGAATATACCACTCAATAGTATCCCTGTTTCCAAATGCAATTGTATACAAATAGAACTCACTTTTTCGGCACTAGTCTATTGCTATTTGTGCGTTATGCCGAATTATCACACATCTAGTATATTGGGAAGTTTTGTTTGTGGCTGCATGTAGTGCTGTCTAACTTTGATAGTTCGTTCTCTTGAGAATATTCGCAGTTGTATATAATAGGTCGATATGTCCACATTTTTATTACAGCAAATTTCCATGGTTGGTCTTACAAGTAAAACTCTTGTTTCGATTAAGTCCGTCATGGCTCGGTTTTTTGCATAGTTATAGTATAGTCTGCATAGTTACAAGCTATCGATAAAATAGGGCACATTGAATCCTGTCTATATAGAAGTAATTGAATTTTTGGGACTGTACTCAAAGAACTGTAACCTGTTTCCTTTATGTCTTGTCATGTCCTACCTCAATATTTTTTGATGATACATTAGCTTCAATAGTTGTGTATATACTTTTCATGTTATGCTGGCTTGGATAATCCCATTAAAGAGCATGATAATGAGGTTTTCCACTTGCGGACACTAAGCCAAGGCACAGCTAGGAGCATATCCTTAACGTGCAAGTGTCCTTGTACGCTACAATAGGAGAATAGACTACAGTTTACTTGAAGAATTGAGAACGGATCATTGGTGGGGTCTCTTGACGTTGATGCTGGTAACGAATGTCTATAGCCATTTCTATCAAGGATACACGCTTTGAGATAGATGACGAATGTACAAGATTTCCCAGTTGATTAACTACTACTTGTTCTTGATAACTATCTATTACTGGCGCTTGTACGGTTATGTTCTCTTTCATGTAGTCTGTCGTCGTTAAGCCGCCCTTTCTAGGCCCGGATGTCACATATATTCGCAGTGAATTTACTGATTGTACAAGTTCGCTTCATTTTGAAAATTATACTCTGAACGACTTGGTTATGTCATTTTATATTCGCTGTGCAAGTCGGTGATCATTTACCTCTGCTTTCGTACATACTTGTGTAGAACAAACATTTTACTACCATATTCCCAAAAACACAGTTGAATTTTCTAATACTCCAGAGATTTGGACTAAAAACTGTTGGACGGGTGGATGAGCGGATCTAAGCCTTCGTGGCATCACACAATGTTTCGAATGTTTGTGTTCCAATGTTTGCGTTTGAACGTTTGTATTTCTTCTACACGTTGCGATCCTAATTTTCTGTTTTGGTTTTTCTTCTACGAATTTTGGTACAAAAGAATTTCAAACTGTCAAAATACTCAAAAAAAAATGAGATGCAATATTATCGATGTTTTAATTGGCTTAAAATTGGACCCACGGATCCAATCAACCAATCCACAGTGGGCCAGCCAGCCGTAGTGAAGTTCCACGACCGTGCGGGTGACGTCAAATGTCAAGAACTCCTTCGTTTTGTTTCATTTCAAAAGTTTCGCAATTTACGTTACTTCATTCTTAAAACACATCTAACCTACTGCTTCATGCAGAGAGCCAAACCTTCTCTCACTCACTCACTCAGTACCGCACGCTTTTCACTGCTACGGTAGTTGTAGAATATACCCAACATGAACGAACACTATGAGTATGTCGTGATTGGAACTGGTCTTGAAGAGTGTATTCTGGCTGCTGCACTCGCTAGAGTGGGAAAATCTGTTCTTCATGTCGACAAGAACGATTACTACGGTTCAGAGGTTCGTCTTTTGAACTTTGCTTTTATAGTTCCCAGCCCTGCGTTGCATTCGTCATAGGATAGTTTTTTAACTTGAAGAGCGTATGCCAAAAATTGTGTCATTGTTGCGTGAATTCAGACATAAACCTTCACATACTTTATACCTAAATTCTATCCGTATATACAACATTTGTAAATGCATGTAGTGGGCTACGACAAATCTTGCCGGTATACAAGATTTCGTTCAACGTACTACGTCGATAAGCTCTACTTTACGTCCAAAAACGATTCCTGAGGCGCAGGTAAAGTGAAGATTATTTAGTATTCATTTTTCTATGCCACGGAAGCATAGTAGTACTATCGACGTTCGCATCATAAACTTACTACTAAATCACATTATTTGTCAGGAATTAAAAAACAACACACACACCGACGTATTTTCAGGAGTATCCTCTGGATTCTCTAGTGCAGAAGACAGTTTTCGATCGAAAGGTAATTACATAATGTCGTACTGTAAATTGCTACTGTCCACTGCACCTTATGTCTACTAAAAACCGAGGCGGATGTAAATTTATTTCGTATGTATTACAGGTGTTTGTGATGAGTCAATATCAGAACAACTTATAGCAGTTGGTCGTCGGTTTTGCATTGATTTAATGCCCAAGCTTTTGCTTTCAAATGGAAAGCTTGTTGAGGTAAGAAATATACAGCGACGGGAAAGAAAGCTTGAATACCTTCATACTCAAGATTACTTCGTATTAACGTGTAGAACTGTACTTGATGTTCTTCATAGTCTCTCTTTAGACTTAAATTCGGCAAGACCAATAGCGTATTTGTAATCTTTGGTCTTTTTCAATTACCCTCAGCTTCTAATCTCGTCAAAGGTTGGAGATTATTTGGAATTCCGGCCCCTGGAAGCTACATGCATCTTTAGCGACGGTATAATACAGCAGGTTGTCCTATTGGATATTTAGTAGTGAAAGTAGTCGTAGCGAGCAAAACTCACATTTGTTTGGCATTTCTGTATGCCGTTCCGTCATGACCCAGCCGTGTTCACACATACTCTTGCCAAAATATACGAATGCACGTTCTCTCGTGTCTCTCTATTGAATGTTCATTTGCATGTACAATTTTCTCCGAAATATGGCTTTAGGTTCCTTGTACTAAAGCGGATGTCTTCAAGACTAAGACTGTGTCGCCAGTTGAGAAAAGATTCTTGATGCGTTTCCTAAAAACGTCTATGGACACTTCCACTCACGCTAAAGTCATTGAGGAGTATGGGGAACGCCCTTACTGTGAATTCCTCAGCGATAACAAGCTTTCGTCGCGTTTACAGACTTTTATTCTCTACGCGATTGCTAAAACCGAAGACTCGAGTGTTCTGACTGGTGAAGGTCTTAAGCGTACCACCGAATTCATGGAATCGCTAGGAAAATTTGGCAATACACCCTTCCTATATCCAACATATGGAATTGCAGAGCTTGCTCAAGCATTCTGCAGGTATTGCGGCACATGTAATAGTATTTCTTGGTAGTCTCAATTCGAGAATTTCCCGCATGACTATTGTGAAAAATGGAATATGTCATGTCAAATTTGTTGTTTTCATTTATATCTTCCGAAAATGCAGAACATGCGCAGTTTTTGGAGGAACATATATGCTAAAGAAGGTACCATATTCGATAAACACTACTTCCGAGAGCGACGATGGAACGAAGCAAGTAACTGGAGTGACTTTCGAGGACGGCGCAGTAACATGTGACAACGTCATACTGGGCTCTTCGTACGCGGACGCACTTGCACCAGCAACAGAAATTTCTTCACAAAGGTAGTTTTCTGCTAGTGATGCCGTCGATGAGGTGCATACATTATAAATGTTTTAACCCAGATGCATGCGCAGTCAGTATTACACTCAATTTAGTAATTAATTACCGCAAATTATTTGATTGTGTGCTATCTTCCACTTGTGCTTCATTGTACATGTTGCGCAGCGTTTCACGTGGAATTATAGTGTCGTCAGGACCGCTTTCAGTGTCGACTGATGGTGTGGCTATAGAAACTACATACGATACTATTGTAACCACGTTCCCACCTGGTGTCATCAACAATCAATCTGCAATCAATGTAATCCAGTTAGGACCCAAGACAAGTTCTGTACCTCAAAATTACTGTATGTTCATATTCGAGACCAATTTTGCATGTATTTATTTTCTACGTACGACGGTATACTCGGAAATCAACCGTAACACCATGTCTTGCAGTTTATACGAAGCATGCAACTACGTATGGCATAAGCGTTTCCCCCGTTTATTGTATTTGAAACTTGTGTAGTGTGTGGTTGTCGGATATGTCCTTTCATGTGGTCGAGTTGTGTATAGATGGTATGAAGTTTATGCAGGTTTCCTCTATATTTCAGAGTTGGTACCTATAGCTGGTTGCCACCGAACTGAGAGCCACATCCCAGCTGAGTGAGTCCTACGTAGTCGTAGGACCTGGTGCAGTATATGCATAATCAATGGGTAAAAGTTTACAATCACTTTCAATTGTGCAGGGTGCTATCACTTGACAAGTTTATCGTCTGGATCAAATTCTGCACGTGAACAGTTTGAACCATTTATACAGAAGGTGTTTCAGAACGATTTAGGTATTGCTAAATATTTTGGATTTGTTTCTCTCGTTTGGGTTCCTACAGCATATAGTGAAAATAATAATGTCTGTTTGCGCTCGTATCAAGTTTTTCTCTTGAGATCAGCTTTTCTCTTGAGATCAGCTTCTTATACGTACAATTATACAACTATAATATAGCAACCAACGTCGAGTCCGATGTTCGACCCATAGTGTTGTACGAGGCTTATTTTCATTATAAGAGTTCCGTGAAATCAACTACCCCGAAGGACTCCATTCAGAACGTATACATAGTAGGTGGCTGCGATACCTCTCAGCATTGTTCAGCGAGCGTAACGAAGGCAAGGGAACTCTTTAAGCAAATATGTCCGAATGACGGTATGTTCGTTATGTGTTAAGTACATTATGGTAAAGTTTCAAGGTAAAGCTACTATGTTTCTAATTGCTTAACACCATGGTTTGTTATGCTCAGAATTTTTGCCACCCCCACCTGCACCCGACGAAATTGATTGGGATGCGATGACTAAAGAACCAGAGGAAAATACTATGCTTGAAAAGACTATGCCTAACAACAGCTAACGAAGAGCCAAGTCAAGGGCGAAGAATAACTTGTATCAATGTTTGTAGTGGGAACAATGTAAATATATATTCTCACAAAATTCAAAAAGCTTGCTCATGGAAGGGAAGCTGTATATTTGAACTTAACTCTAATGATATGGTAGCGTACGATAGAATTTCTAGCTATCTGCTCAACAAAACGTGTCCTTGCACTTTGCACACGTAATGAGTGTGTCTTGAGAATGGTCGGCTGATCTAAAATATCAGATTCGAAGGACGAACACATCGATACTCACCATACCATTGTGCACGCATAGCTAGTCGTAGAAGAATTATTTTGGCGTGTATTGGTGACTGTTATGTATTTGTGAATGTTACCTGTTAAAAGTACTTCTGGGCTGAGCACCATTTGTACAGCTAAGTACTTGTTACTGGATCCTAATAGTTGATAGCGTTTCCGTTGAAATTTTTCACAAGAACTGTTCTGAATTGCATTGTGCTGACAGTACATAAGCTGTTGAACTCGGAAAAACTTTCACATACCTAACGCTAACATCATCCCACTCCTGCGAATTATATATAGCTTGTAAAGTATGGTCTAACAAGCTTGTGTGTGAGTGTGTGTGTGTGTGTGTGTATATATATATATATATACGTATTGGAGATTTCTTATCAAACTGGAAAGTTCTTGTCTGTACTTCGAGGACAGATATTCTGTTAGGATGATGTATATTTCATGATTCAATCATCTTATCACAAGCCTAGCAAGTGTAAATGATAGTATCATTTCTGGTACGTACATTTAGAGACTACGTTCGTCATTTTCATAAGCGACAAGGGAATATTCTGTAACAACTTTTGCTAGATACGTTGGCCTGCTGAAAACTCGCAGAAAAATGATGCTCCGATGTGATCAATATCAATATTCTTATGCTCTCCAGATAGTTATGAGAAGATCCCGATAAGAATTGTCGTAGCAATTATTAGTGTAAAGAACGCAAGTAAGGTAAGAAGAACCTGCAAATTGAAAAACAGTGACTGTAAATGAATATAAAAGAAGGAAATTTGCCCATTGCCAAACTAGATTTATAATATATAGTCAACATTTTAGACTATCTTTCATAAAATATTTTGTGCTCGATATGAAACAGGGAATGAGTGGATCGAACATCACTTACAATCTACCATTAATGACACAGTATACTTGCATTGTATCTACACTTGTGAGAGTGAAACGAACCACATGTGCACATACATAACTATCGATTTAAACCACCTTATCGGCTAATAGTCTCGAAATAACTGGATCTTCATCTCGTAGTAATTTCGCGTTCGGCATTGTGTGACAGTCTGTCTTATTTATCAACGGTGTAGTAGTATTAAGAGTGCACTTTTAAGTCGAAAGATTTTTAAGTAAATACATTATCAACAGGTACCGAACTGTTAATTCTTATCAATGATGTTCATTCTTATCGATGATCTGAAATCTTGATTTTAAGTGTTCTTAAGTAAATTATTGATCAACAGATATTGAACTGTTTGTTCATCCGATTCATTGCTTGGTATCTTGGTGCGGTGGTTTTCACGCTTATTCCATAGACTTCTGGTAAGAAACTCGTTTAAGAGCAAAGAGAATGAACTCTCGCATTGAGTGCAACCTTGGTTGGAAGTTCATACTACTTTCGTCGAGAACACCGGTAGAGTAAATAAAAGTATAGCACGATTCAATTGAAATCAGGTCTCGAGTACATTCTTGAAAGCTCTTAGAACAGACGTTTGAATAGCAGGTGAAGCGGGTAGTAATATGTCGGCGAGTGGTGTACACTATAGACGTCTCAGGCGCAACTGCAGACGTGCGAATGGGTACACATAGACGTGAAGCTTTACTAAGGTTATTTACGATTATAATTAATGATCACGAGGTTCCTTCACGCTTCGAATCATTCAAGCCCTAGATACACGAACAGGGACTAAATTATGCCAACGTAAAGAAAGTGTGCTGATGTAACAACGTATACGAATAACTGTCAAGATATTTTTAATAAATATAATACAAGGTTCTTATATCTAGAATCTAGCTACCACTTTCCATCTACTGCGCAGAGTCAGCAGCATTCAGCTTTGAAAAGTCTTGCACCATCTTCTCACGCTGAGATGCAGAATATGTCGGGTTTCGCTTCACTGCCAAATTTACCTATTGATTCGCAAAAGGAAAACGTTAGACATGGCAAAACCTATGAACACGTAAAGAAGTTGTCTCTGAAAAATATTGAAATTGCTACTCATTCATTTGGAACCTCTGAATTGAACTGAATGAGTAGAAGACTTTCAGAGATCAAAATTCGACAATTACGTTATGTTGTACATACCTGGGACACTAATTCCTTAAGCCATTTCTGTTCCTTATCATCGAGGGATACACTTGCACTTTGCAGATCTGCGACCAGCTCCTTGCAGAATGTATACAAGAAAATATTCACGATTAGAGCTACGCAAAAGAAGAATCAACCACAGCCATAGTATCGTGCTTGTAGAAGACCAATTTTTTTTTGCCGTCAAGTAGAAGAACTACAGAGTTTTCGAACATAAAAATGTTCATGCAATACCTCAGACGATGAATCAACTTGGTCAGGTTCTTTAGTTGGCTCCTCAGGTATACATTTTTCCTTTTCGGCAATCTGACTCCATTGGGGCATCCATCCGTCATCTACGATGTCCGAAGTTGCATATTTCTTGGCTAATATAATTTAGATTATAAGTTGGCAATAGTGTGAATGGCATGAGAAGTGACGCTTTAAACAAACACGGAGATTAACACTAGAAACAAGCTTCTGTATAATATAAATCTGAGTAACCATATCCCATTTACATTTATTGAACAAAGGTAACGACATAATGACTATATATACATATATGGAAAACCCGTATACTTTTAGAGAACCTCAGGAAGTTATACAACAAACGACAATCCCTAGTCACCCTTACCGTTTTCACTTATATATTTGAACTCTTGTGGACTGTCCAATTCAAGGGTCACCTTCTTGTGAGTGCCATCAGCATCTCCACCTAAATCAACCAGGGTTGGCATTTTCTTAGAACTTTGCGCTGCATACCCTACTTCTTCAAGAAGTGCTTCTGAAGATTTTCTCGCTTGACTACTGTATGCAGGTGCATTTGTGCCCCCCTCTGCAAGCATATCTACAAGCATGCTGAAAGCTGAGGTGAAAGGAGTTGTAGGTGATACAGAAAAACAAAGGAACAAGAAATAAGATTCACTTATGGTGACGTGTGCTGGAACATAAAGAAAAGCACAGTTACTCTATTCATTTTAACATTATCTATAGCTCATGTTAGACAGGATGTTGCTACTATATGAATTCGACGACGCCATTGAAGATACTCAAAAAGTTCTCACCACGACGTACATTCATATATGAATACTCGCGCATGCCGTAATATTTTTAAGTTCGGACAAGAGGCAACAAAACTGTATAAAGACAAATGATTCCATTCCTTTCTCACCTTTGGATGACTGGCCTTCTTTGTCTGGCTTTTCGTCCTTTGACTCAGGTACGTTTTTCTCTTTAGCAGCATCAAGTTTGCTCTCTGCAGATAGTCACAGAGGTGAAGTGCACAAGGTGAGACAATGTGTACTATGTCCGAAATAATAAAATGATACAAGTCGTAGTCTACGTCTGGCATCTAGCTATTTAGGTGTAATAGTACGAGGGAATAGCACGTGATGTACATGAACAATCGCAAACGTGAAACGGAGATTTAGGGGCTACTCAAATACAGTGTGCCAACAATGTGCACAACACATAGTTTTAGAAGCTGAGATTAATCTTTCTATTGTCACCATACTACTTTTATAATATATAATCATTCAGTGAAAAGTCAGCATACGGGAGCCTTAATTGTCTGCGGCACTTCGACGTGTAGTGTGAACCAACTGTTCATGATCGATAGTTGAACCATCAATTTGAACAAATACAAAGGAAGCGATGTGTCTTTTACGACATGTACTTTCACGTAATATCGTATATTATCAATCCAAAGGGCGCGCATAAACCACCCAAAGAAAAGGCACATCTACAACGTACACCAGCGTAAGCACGAACAAGAAGACCATTTTACGAGTGCACAAATTGCCCAGCTTGGGGACATACTTTCTTCAGAGGTAAAACTCCTCAAGTTCAGCCTGCACGCAGTCGCCACAGGTCTGTTGAGCGAGACGGCTTTTGTTGAGATTCTCAGCATGGCAATGGCAGCTGTAGAAAACCTAACTCACAGAACTAACTATCTATCAGCAGTGTAAAAGTCAAGTAAGGAAGTGTGTGTGTGTTGTAATGAATGGTCATAAAATGTGGCCGAATCTTGTGCCCACTTGGAACTCGATGTAGCACGACGCCACCACATAGTCCCTTTTAATAGTTTCCGATGGCACTTAAATGTCTCAATACATAAAAAAGCATACAACAGCGACAACACGAAATGGAAGCACTTATTCTATGTTTTGCTTGTGTAATTAATGTGTAACACATAATGGGTGATCAGACGGGAAGAGTAGCAAAGTCAATAACAAATAGTACATCGGTCTCTCTTGGGCAATCGCCTAGCGATTGTTCAATTGGCTCCGAGGGGAGGTTTCATCGCCCCCCCACCGATAATGATCCAAGGCAAAATTTGCGTATGTTAAATCGTACTGAGTCTCTCTCTGACGATATTTGGCAGGGAATTAAGGTATGTTTTCACACATATTGTCAAGATATGAGTAGGTCAAAGCTGAACTCGTGTAAGTGAGATGGGTTGTATACGGGACGTGTGCACGTCAAGTTGTAATTGTAGCATGAAGTCGGTGCATGAAACTGTTGCCATGCTAAGGTGGCTTTTGTTGATCTACATGCTTACCTTGTTCCTATCCTACCTTGATACGAAAATTATGCTCGATTTTTATGTCGTCTTATCGAAATCGTACTCCACAAATACGTTGTATCACAATCCAAAACAGTTCCTGCATAAACATCTTCGGGGAGAGCGTGTCAACTCAATAAAAGAAGAAATAAATTTCTCGGTATGATTGTTAAATTGTTCAAAATTGTATTTCAATACTAGTTTGTCAGCTAGTTTCGAAAATATTGGATATCTGGTTGTATGAGCTAAAAGTTTTACTGTAACATCTAAACATGATTTGGTGTCTACATTGTCAGATACCTTGCACTTATAGATGGAATCTATCTACAGAGGAAAATTATTGTTTAAGGGAGACTACAGACACGTGTCGTATGTTACATCCGCAAGATTGTAAAGATTGCAAATTTTATGCGGAAATACAAAATCTACCGAAGAAGCAGCAGTTAGAAATATTATATCCAAACGATTGTCTCAGGCGGTCCATAGACTACAATTATCACAAGCATTACCAAGGAAAACGAAGAATACTTCAGAACAACATTGTTTCCGCACTGACGGTTAGCGTGGTTGAGGTATGCAAAATTGTTCAATTATGAACGATAGTAGTATTGGTTTCATATGTTCGTTGGTATACCCCCTCTCATACTAGGTGTTCGTGTAGGCGCAGATAAATGCGCAATGTACTTATGGGCGTCATATGCACTGACTTGAAGTTCAATACATCGAGGACATTTGGAAGTCTTCACACTAACTTAATGTGATGCTTTTGTTACAGGATATGGAAACACCGGGTCTGTATTGTGAACGCCCGGAGGCCCAATGGCTGATTTTTACAGCCGGGCCAATGGGAGCAGGTATTCATAACTCGCACAACAACTGACTCACATGGGTATTTTTGTAGAATTGGAAGAGTTTTATGGATCTTTGTGTTAATTGCATAAAACTGACGGTTTCTGTTGCTCAAACAGGTAAGACGCATGTGCTGAAGTGGATGTGGACTGAGGGATACTTTCCCTTACATTCTTTTGTTCACGTGAACTCAGATCGAATTCGGACCATGTTACCAGAATATACCGTAAGTTCACATTGTAAATTTTTACTTTTATCCTTGAATGTGGAGGATTCTTAAAGTTTCAATTAATTTTCAACTTGATACATGATGTATGCAGGGGTATGTGACCAGGGATCAGCCTAGTGCTGGAGATAATACAAACAAAGAAGCTGGCTTCATAGCTGAGCTTTTACTTGGAGCAGCAATGCTTGTAGGTGGTGTGAAATTTGGTACTTTCCCTGTATTTCTCAGTTATACACATGGACTAACAAGTGTTACGTACACACGGACGTTGCCATGTTTTCAACTAATGCAAAACTAATGAGAAATTTATCTTAATCTCATGTAATTTGCAGGATGGGCGGAATGTTATCGTAGATGGATCATTAAAAAGTTGGGAGTGGCATAAATCGATTATCAAACAATTGAGGTACAGTTGTTGCTTCCTTGAAATTCGCATTTAACAACATTTAGAGTCGTCGTAGTCTCAATCAGTACCTTCGCTTGTAAATTTGTACTGCAGGATTAGATATGGAGAATCTTTACAAATTGGTATTATATATATATGGGCGTCTGAAAAAATGGTGAAGCAGCGGGCTTTGGAGCGTGAAAAAAAGACGGGGCGTCACATACCATCCGTAAGTTATAACATTCTAAGCACAATCGATCGGTGGTGTGATTCATATTAGCTCTTGTTTATAATTTTGTTTTAACCCTTGCAGGCTACACTTCTTTCAGCAATTGATAAAGTTCCTGTGTCAGTTGAACATCTAAGGGAGAGTGTAGACGTCGTGTTTTCGATAATGAATGACGAAAATGGCAAACCACCAAAATTAGTCTCCGGAGGGGATTGGAATCAGTTTAGTAATCGATTTGCACAAGCGTGTGCATGGACGCCGAAGAATAATATATAATAAATAGCACTTAACATAGACAGGGTGAAGCTATAAAAGACAATCGAAATTTCAGTTTATTTGTCCATGTAATTGTAACACATCTGATGCTAATTGTTGTTTTAGTGCGAAGAACATGGACTAGACAAGGTGCTTTAACAGGATACCTCAATTTTTTTCGTGGCTCACTACATGACGAGCAAGCTGAAAAGAGAAAACAGGTCGTACGTCTGCGTGGGATAGTCTTACGAAAGGGCTACACCATGTGTAAATACGATGTTGGTGAGCAAGCGATATTGTACGGGCGGAAAGCAAGACTAACCAAGTATACATATAGTACACACAATATTTACACGAGGTTAAACACGAACGAGCTTCTCGTAACCACTCACTAACTTCAAAAACGAATGCTATACGATCCGAGAAGGCTTCATAAAAACACGAAGGAATTCCAGGTTAAACGTGGTATTCGTAGAATATCTACAAAATCTTTGTCAATAAGTAAAACAAAGTCAAGTGTCCACAGGAAACAGTAAAGGTTTACGAAGCACAACAGCATGTCCCTTGTCATATCCTGTTTAATGCGGATGTTAAGTCTTCTCTTCTACTGTACAGTCTATAAAGTTCTTAATTTCAACAGGACACATTGCACAGCATTAAGACGAAACAAGAGTCAGACTGTCTATGCCAGGCTGCATGTGACCTTGAGTAGTTCATGTATGCGAACAGCCACAGTGACTATATATACACAGGTGAGTGCAATTCCTAGGGAGCTGACATATAAACAGTAAGATAGAAATCTTCTGTCAACACCTAACAATCGTAAGATAACCAACCCATCATATTGCCGCATCGTAGAAAAATTTGTGTTTTACCAGTGTTAATTTTAATTTGCATGACTTCCTTCATTTACTACATCATTTAGAGGATTGTCGGAAAATGTAGATTCTATAATTGTCCATTATGAACATAACTATCTCACGTGTGCAATATCTGGTACTGTATTCACACCACTCACCGACCCCTTCGACCCGGGTGCGGGGGGGCGGGGAGGGTCGGGCCTGAATTTGTAGGTATTCAGACACACTGGACGGCAAACCCTAAACCCTAGGAATTGTACCGTTTGTAGGTACAAGAAATTAGTACCACATGACAAAGCCGAGGGTGTGCTAGCGGGGGGCTTCGGTTCGTATAAGTTTGTGCACATACATAGACAGCAGACTCCTCCATAACAATATCCTTTTCATTCAAAATGACGTTCGAGAAGGTTAGCATGTGTGATGTGTGTATGTGTATAGAACAGTTCTATAGGTGATAGTACTACGTGATGCATGTATACGACTATGAGGAATTGCGGGTGCTACAGATTGATGTAGTTGGTGCTCCATATTGATGTAGAAATAAGGGATCAATGCACCATGAGCACGCAGATCTTTCGAGGGTCGGATTCCCAATTGTATACTCCAGGAGTGGTTTAATTTTCTTTCGAGAAAGGATTGATAATCAACATACAATATCCAATATTAGTTTTTCATACATCTTCTTAGTTTTGCTTCTGCTGTGCACATGGGCTCTCACTCGTCTGTTTGTCGTTTTCGCATGTTGGAAGAAGTCTGGGCTGTTTAGCCCACCCCCATCCAGACATGGTTTGTGGGGATAGCATATATTCATATTACGTTCGTAGTGTATGGGAAAGTGATTATATTAAGTAGAGGATATAGACACACCCTTTCAACAAATGAACCAGGCGGACGTTTCTATTGTCCTGTATATATAGACTTACGTTCAGGTCATTCAGGTGTTGCTTTATGACTTATCTCTATCCGTTATTATCCGTATTGCTCAATGTTTAGGTCGTCGTGATTGACGCTCGGGGTCACCTTTGTGGCCGATTGGCCTCAGTTGTTGCCAAGGAGCTCCTTTTGGGCCAAAAGGTCGTAATTGTACGTGCCGAAGGTCTAGAGCTTTCTGGATCTATGATCCGTAACAAAAGTATGTAGCACGCCCGACGAGCAGTTAGTTATTTGTAGAATATTCTATTTTTTACTAAACTATTGAACTACTTTTCTTTAACAGTGACTTTCGCCAGATACAAGAAAAAGCGTATGAATTCCAACCCCGCACGTGGACCTTACCATCAGCGTGCCCCATCACGCATGTTCTACCGCATGCTGCGTGGTATGATCCCACACAAGACGAAGCGTGGAGAGGCCGCTCTTGAGCGTGTTAAGGTAAGCATGAACCGAACAACATTGATTTGCTGTATATTGAGTGTGCTTGAGTATCATGTACTACTCGACACATGTTGATCTTATTTTCGTATTTGTTGTAGGTTTTCGAGGGAATTCCCCAGCCATACGACAAGATGAAGCGTATGGTCGTCCCTGATGCCCTTCGCGTTCTTCGCTTGGCACCCCGCCGCAAGTACATTGTCCTTGGTGATCTTGCTAGCCAGTTCGGATGGAAGCACGACGCTATTGTCAAGACTCTTGAAGACAAGCGACGAGAGAAGGCCCAGGTCTACTTCGAGAACAAGAAGAAGCAGATCGCAGCTAAGGCCAAGGCTATTAAGAACAAGGAGAGCGAGTTGGCCAGTGTCAACGAGTCTCTTGCCGTGTACGGTTTTTGAACGTCTGATAAATAACTAAACGGTCTATAAAGTTTAAGGTTTATCTATTGAATGCGTGTTTTGCTCATTCTGATATTTGTGTGGTGTTATTAGATTCTAAACTATCACTTGAACATATAAGGGCTTCTTGTGTTTGTGGGCATTTGTAGTATGTCGTAGACTACGTTATATTATTGTGTCAGATTGGCTAATATTTTGTGTTCAGCATTGGTAGTATAAAGTGTATTTTGTCTCATGCTAGATTTCCATATCCATGTACTGTTTGTTAAACATTATTACTATGGTTGATTGTCATTAACAAATCGCTTGGTACGTGATTTAGAATAACGATTTAGAAAGGTAGTTGTTGCACGTAAACGATCTCGTCAGTGCGAGTAATTTAATTTTGTGGGTATTGTGACTTTAAACTATTTTATCAGCAAAGCTTAGCATTGCCGCAATAGACATCAAACGAAGCTAGTGTCGGTTTTTCCATGGGTTGGAGTAAATTTCCCACAACATGTTTAATTCGATTAAGTTTAGACCTACACTTAATATTTGAGTAAGTATTACAAGAGTTGGTGTCGGAACAAGGCTGAAGACTTGCAAAGTAAGTTTCACTTCAAGTAAGTTCTTGTATTAGGTATTGACATATTTCACTTAGAAAGTAAACATACTACATCACAGTAAAATTAAACATACTTACTGTTCGTAGTGCAAAGTCCATTTCTACATTTATTTCTACATTTTATAAAATATTTTACAAAAGTCAATAGGATAATATCTTGAAAGCCTGAATGTATACTGTACCTTACATACGTGACAGGTTTTGCTCTATATAATACGCTTGTATATTTTGGTTTAAGAGCTATTCCAACACATAACATCATTCAGTTTCAATTTTCTGTTCCGTTTTACACAAAATCGACCCTAGTTTCGGTGGACAAGGTATGATAGTGATGGTATCCAACATCTGCACCAAAAGGCCACAAAGCCAAAGCTACAAGTTTGATGTGTTGAATAGCAAATGGGATACCGATGATTGTCATAAACAAGGACACAGCGAAGGACTGATAAGAAAAATAAGAGAAAAAATCATTCGAAAGTTAAGCAGAGAACATAATCGATGTCTAGAAGGAAGGAAATAAGACAACAGAATATCCAATGAAAGGCCGAAAAGTGTAACGGAATACTCAAACCTTTAGCGTACATACCATGTGCAATAAACCTATAATGAAGCCAATCGGGAGCCAGAGAAGGTTAGCACAACATCTACAATAGTCGCGCTTCAAATCGGGTCGATTAATGACCTTTCCGAATGCAAATGCCGAGAGCTTGGCAAGCTTGAATAGTTGTAAGCCAAACGGCAAGAACACAACACTGATGCACAGAACACATCCTATAAGCCCGTATATAAGAAAGAATATGAAACCACCACCAAAGAAAAACCAAAGAATGTTTCCTAGATCAGAACAACCGCTGTTTTGTTCATGAATTGTTCTTCTCTCTACAGTGTGGACTATGGGTGTTCGACTGTTATAGTTCTGTTGCTTAAAGGAGCTATTGCTGCTGGCAATCGGCACTTCGTGGTGCGAAGGTGGGACAGGAGGATAAATCGCACCGTAGCTCGACGAGCTGGAAGAAGAATGTGCATGGTGCTGTAAGGAAAAAAATGATGGAAAAAACAATATTTAACGTTGACATCCTCCACAAATCAAACAGTAATCTATCAAGTTATTCGAGTTCTACTGTACACTATGTATGGCTCACGTTTCTCTGTACAACTACTCCCTACACACAAGAAAAGAACATGCTAAACCACACACAGCAAAAATAGAAGCAATCCACAGATTTTTTCTGATACATGTCATACAAAATACAAAGATACAGCCTTCAGAACATACGTTGGGGTTCATCTGACCGTCATATTCTTGATACGGCGGGGGATGGTACGCGGGTACACTTGAGCTTCCAAAGCTTGGTGCAGATGGTTCTAATGAAGGATACAATGCTGCGTAGTTGTAAGGGTGTGAAGAACTACTAGACGCTTTATTGCTGGACATTTTAGTGATAACGATTGCACAGAAATGCGTTGTAATGCAATGTGTGTATATCTTTCAGTACACAATCTACGCACTTTTATATAACTTACACTGATTGATTGCATTCGTGTTCTACGTGGGTGGGTGAGTGGGTGGGTGAAATGAAGTGATACGTGATTTGATACTGCCTTCCATATACGTGCACAGAGAGAGAGACAGATAGACGGACGGACGGACATACAGAGAGACGGACATACAGAAGGACAGATACATACAATAAAAGATCGCTATTGGAGATGGCAACTTTTTCTGGTGTATGACTCATACTTTAAAATACTCTATTGTTCAACTAGGACGTCGTAAATATGATTGTGAACATACATGGTACTTCGATTGTCGTAAATAAATTTCATACAAAGCATGTTATCCCTCATAGTCGTAAATATATTCTCAATTAAGCTATACCATCGTAAGATGTCGTAAAGTATGAATTGCATATGATTCCATATATTCGTATTTTTCAATTGCAAATATCTTTCATTAACCAATCAAAAGCCTTAATACTTGTTTTGAGCCAGCTGCGAAACACGTGATTATTATTCGACAATATATATAGAACTATGCTGGTTGTAGCTTTTAACACAACAAAACTAAGAAATAAATAAATTTAAAATATATTATTTATGATATATAGATTATAAATAGAAAAAAATATAGTATATTTTGCATTAAAAAATGTAATTCAATTATGAAATGTATTTCTTAATTAATATTAACTAAACTGTTTCCGAGTCATATTATCGTGGGCGAGCCAAACGTGACTGACAGAAAAAGGGGGTTTTGTTGGGGCAAACAGCCAGGGGGGGGTGGGTGACGTTTTTCTTCTTTTCTTCTCGTTCGTTCGAAAGAACACCATCAAACGCGATGAGTTGTTGGTTTGGATCACCCAAAGACTCCAACCAGCCAGTCCAACCCAAGCAAACCTTAGTTCTAACCTCACAGCACCTCTTAAGTGTCAAAGGGAAGGAAGGATTAACAGCCATCCAGCCAGTCAGCCAGGCAGCCAGGCAGCCAGGCAGCTAGTCAGTCAGGCAGCCAGTCAGCTAGCATATCAATGCAAAGCATAATTAACGCATTAACGCACATACACAAAACCCCACCCACATACGTACATTACACACACACTCATACACGTACGCACGCACGCACGCACGCACGCGCAAGTATAGCTCGCCAAATAGCACAGAATCAGACAAACTTTTTACACGCTTTATGAATCTTTTCGCCTATATATTTTTATATATATAGATATCAGAGCTATTCCCGTACACGGCTTATGCATAGCATGTGTCCATGGATTTTGCAAATACTCCCATCACTTTGAACGTGATAGCCAAGTTTTAAGCAACCACCTGTTTAGCATGCTATCTTCTATACGCACTTCACACTTCTGATCTGGAGCACGCGCACACGAACAAGTACTCTCACGCAATTTTGCCTCACGCTCGTCACTGCAACATGATGAAAAACGAGATCGTAAATACGCCTATTCTTGGCTTGGACGACGATTTTCTCAATCTTATCCATGATCTGGGAGAGCCTAACCTGAACTGCGATGTTGTAGGTTTACCACCCTTTCCCGACAACTTTCATTCTATCAACCGAAGTCAGTCACTAAATCCTGAAGCTTGTTTCGTCAATAGTACATCTGGTTCCACTCTTCCTTCTGACTCTACTTCCCCATCGAGTCCCGGTAAGTAGTTGTATTGCAAGTACCTGTACATGTGTTGTTGCATGCATATTGAACGGTGTAAGTCTACTGAACCACTGTTTTTCCCTCGAACTTGTTTATAATAGCGCAGTGTGTTAAGGCAAGTTTTTTACGGTAGTTACCTATGTGACTACTGTCTCGTAGTTGTAGTTCTACTAGACGCGTAGAGATTTATCGAATAAGTTGAAAGCTGAATTTAGGTTAAACTTACGGGAAAAAATGGGATTTGCCAGAAGGTAAGTCATCCACCCTTGAATCTTGAAAAGATTCGCAGGTGTAAGGGATGTGATAGAATTTGTTCATTCAAGGCAGTGGTTGTATTCCGATTCTATCGAGGTGAAGTGGATATGGTGCGAAATTTGACTTTTCTTCTCTCTATTCTTGTGCTTGCCATTGTGAAGATTCCGAAAGAAGCACTTCCGAGTCCAATGTCAGGTTTGCTTACACCAGCGGTTCGGATTGTAATGATATCATGAGTCCTCCGCCTTTGTATGATCCGTACTTCAACATGTCGAGGCCGCCGATCATGTTACCAACCACTGCTGCTCTTCAGCAGGTGCGTGCCATCTCTTGGTCGCTATCGATCAAGAAAGGACTTTCTGATGGGCAGTATTTGTCTCGGATTTATGTTTGTTGAAGAATGTCAGCCTGTGATTTTTCTGTTTTGGTGTTCTTTTCTTAAATATGATATACACGAGCGTATAGTATACACAAGTTTATAATATGTTAGTTGCCACTTCTTTGACGATCACTTACAACTGTTTTGTTTTATGTCCCGTCTTCTTGCACAGGCACATGCGGCATTGATGGCTGCAACTACGGCTTCTGTCTACACAAACAATGTTCCAAGAGTAAGTTCTGTCAGTGATAGGGCTAGCGTCCAAAACAATAAGTTTGCAAAGGTACCAATCAATCGACTGATGCCTTCTTTGGCCGCGTTTCCCGCAGGAACTGGAGCGGAAGCACCCTGCATCCCAGACTCTAAGAAGGTGTTTGAATTCTCTTGACGTATTTTTCGACGTGCACGGTTAAAGATTGATCAAATCGGTTTAACGTCTTTGTTTCCTCCACTAATAATTTTTATAATAAACATTACACAGCGGACTAAACCTCATAACGTTATCGAACGTCGATATCGGGACAAACTCAGTGGACAGCTAACGTCTTTACGTGACGCAATTCCTGCTTGTCGCAGTCATTCCAAAGTAAATAAAGCAACGATTATGAAACTTGCGGCTGATTATATTGCCGAGTTGGAGGAGCGGCTGAGACAGAACGAGGTACGCACTAACCACTATCAGTTCTTGTTGGAAAGCCATGGCTTATTTCATCTCGTGAATGATAAAGTCTCTTCCCCGGTACACGGCTCTGGATGCCCTACTGCGCACACTCTTTCCCCGTCGCAGCCTCCCTCCCCTAATCTTAACGGCAGTACTCCGTCCCAGATCCATCAACCTACTCAGTTACGGGAGATTTCCACACCGATGCGTAAGGAAAGCAACCTGCCGATACAACAAGCGCAAAAGGGCAATGAGCTACCCAACTTGATTATAAAGAATATGAAGTTGGCGCTACCGAATACTGCTGAGCAAGTGCTAGCTCATCCGCCACTGCCCACAGCAACATCAATAGCCCCCAGTCCCGAGGCAAGTATGATGGAGGAAAGACCGAATAAGAGACAGCGGATGGGTACTAGTATCAAACTTTCCATGGCCATGTTCTGCGTCATGCTGATCTTCAATCCTCTAACACAATGGATGTCTGTCAGTGGCAATGTGAGTGGTACAATGTCTTTGCCCCAATCCGATCCCACGACGACTACACGTGTGCTGCACTCGTTGAAACTCGCGGACGTTGGTTCGAGCTATACTGCTAGCGATGGCATTGATGGTTCCAGTGCTCACCAGGATGTGTACGGCATGGTATACACATACACAGCTGTGTATCTGCAGATTGTTTGGCTTATGATCAGAATGTTTGCTGGATTGGTTGTATTTGTACACATGCTGAGCGCAGAACACAAAACTGACGTGAGCGACACAGACCTTGTCCATGCCTCAACTTACGTTAAAATGGCGGATGCTGCGTTAGATAATGGCGAGCATAGGCAGGCATTCATTCTCTCACGCGAGGGTTTGGCTACCCTCTCTCGCGAACTTTCAAGAACACCTACACAAATCGTCTTGACACTCTTGTGGCAATGCATTCGTCAACTCTCGCATATCCTACGCTTTGGCCAGTGGATCGAAGGCATATGCGCGAATCGAAGTGAAGCTTCCCGATCAGTGTGCATTCTCCTCGCTCAGTTGTACTCCACCTTAGCAACCTCCGCGATCATGCTCACGACTGGAAAGCACGCTACAAGTGAAGGCGATATTGCCCTCGGAAAGTTAGAGATGCTGCTGATATCCTTGATGTCTCTTAACTCGACGCAGGCTGGGCTGAATGTGTTTGGATCATATACTACTACCGAGATTACATATGCGTACGATAGATGTGCTATAGTATTGCTTGGTCTAGCGGAGAACTCGCGTGTGGCTATGCTAGTAGCCGGATGGTGGGCGAAGAAACTAGCACTAGCTTGTCTTGAACAGGGCACGAAGAGCAAGTCGTATGTGAAGTATATCTTGTCGCCTCAAGCCCAAGATGACCTAAAGAATCATTATTCCGCAACTGGAAACTTGACGTTGCGATACAATGATCCTATCTCCCTCCTACGATACGGGCACCGAAAGATAGCACTCTTAAATACTTTTAAAACTATTCAAAAGGGGCAAGGTTGTGACATTGTCACGAAAGGGCACGATAGGTATAGAAGCATAAGTAAGGTATTTGCCGATATCTACGATGAATGTGTCGAAACCGATGATTGCGTAACGGCGCGCTTATCTTTGCTTGGAATGGCTGCTTGTAGCGTGTTCTCATCCTTAAATGAACCGGAAGGAACAGTTGTTGATACGTACGAACTTTCCGAAGTTCGCGAACTGGTTGTGGACCTTCAAGCTGCTGAAATAGTAGACGGGGAGTTACGATCGGGGGGCGAACGAGCACTGTTTTGCGCTATTGTTGCATATATGAGTGAGAATGAAGGACGTGTATCTCTTGCGGTTGATGCGCTGAGTCATGCCACCACCGAACTGGGCAACGAGGATTGCGCAAGCTCCGAGTTGGCAAGCGTTCTGGTCTGTGTTGCAGCTGAACTAACCATGGAAGGTTAGTGTGTAGTAGGGGTTGACCTATGTGTGTTGACCAGTTTTCATGTGGATTGGTCCATGATAGTTAAGTTTTGTTTATTTCGTAGAACGTGTTCTTATTTCTTTTGCGTTGTGTATCCACAGTTCGATTCTCCATGTGGGCAAAGAAGAGTGGAAACAAACAGTTCAGTGAATTGTCACGAACTTCTCAATTAAATCTGTGGTCTCTGAGTCGTGTGGCTGCGGTATACAAGACAGGTGCTTCGGTGCAGGCAAGATTACAAGCCAAATTTCAAAGTCTAGGGAAAAGTAACATTGTCAGAACTAGATTACTTGCTAGAAGAGCTGAGGTATGTGATTCTTGTATGTTGCATTGTAAGTAAATGCTGTGGTTGATGTATTTCCTATAATGTATTTTCCTTATTCTGCGCTTTTTTCTGTCCGTTTTATTTCCCCACGAACTCTTATTATCTCAGAGTTGTTGTCATAGATTCCTGAGTGTATCAGTTGTCTAATTTCCTCTTGTTGTCTTATTGCAGAAGTCAACAAAAGTAGTCTCTTAAGGAGTTTTCTAGAATTAGATAGCGTTGTAACGCCAGGATTAGTACGCACAATTCGAGTTGGGGAACAACTAAGAACAGAAGTGATCATAGTTCACGTATACGCGCTTCCAGATGATCGAAATGTAGTCCAGCAGAAACGATGGTTAATTTCGCTCACATAGTCACACTTATCGATATGAAAATAAGGAATAACATAATGTACATAATGACGTAAATGCGAAATAGAATGGAGGTAAATATTAATAGGTATAAAAACCAAATCAGTTATACTAGATAAAGTATGTATATACTTGCACGGCTTTGTTCAATTTATTGCCAAGTCTTTATATTTTTTACACTCATATTGCCGAGGGTACAATTTAAACCGGCCTTCACCATTAGCACGTGTCCTGCCTACATGGCACTTGCTGTTCAAATACATGGCTGTGCATATGTGATTACGACGTGCCCTAGGTGTGAAGCATTGACCATTCCAATCCTTGACAGCTGCTACCAAAATGTTATAATGGACTGGAAACAGTACTGCCCGATATTGTAGATACACACTGCCAGTTGTCGTCAATATCTATGTGTATAAACAGGAAGAATATCTTCGTTCTATTGCTTTCAATCAAGTTGATACGAACAAACATTATCATATCAAACACAATACTATGCGCACTCGTGTGGGTATGAATGTCAACGAGGATACAATACGCACATCACTTGCATGGTAATCATACTTCGCCACAATTTTATCTTGCCATCGTCTGATGAAGACGCCAACACAGTTCCAGTAAGATTCCACTCCAAGCGCCATACGGTAGACTCGTGATCGGCTAAAACTGCCACACAACGTGAGTCGTACTCGGCAAGTATTTTACTACATAACAACGGAAAAGGAATGAGTGTCACGGGAGAAGCAAACATGGTATATATAAAATCAGCAGTGCAATGAGTAACATACGATGTATCTGTCCTTTTCGTAATTCTCCAAATGCGAATAGTGCTGTCGCTTGAACCAGACGCGAGTAAATGGTATGATCTAAGTTTCGACCCGCATATCGATCAGTTAATATGCCGTCAGGGAAGGGAAAAACGGAACAGAAAGTGATGTATATTTTATAAGTTAAATGTGAAAAGAAACAACACAATCAATCGTGTCTGCATTGACAATAAACGAAAGGGTGTTGCCGACCTCAATGTCAAATATAAGTATCGCAACTTATTCCAACCTTCCAATATTTGGAGAGAAGGCGACGGTCTCCACCGTGGACTCATGGCCCTTCAAGTTTAATTCTTCAATCCAGGTCTGGTTACCATTGTTATACATCCAGATCTTAACGTCCGGATCATCCCCTCCCACAGCAATCATAGACCTAGCAAAACGAGAAGGATTCCAGGACAAGCACGTGCAGCCCTTTGACTGAAATTCTTCCTGTGATTCAAGAGAGGGAAGAGTTGAATGATGAGATAAATACTGACCGAAGTCACCAACCTTTATGTACGCACATATATGAACTTTAGTGGGTACGTGTTTTTCGTCAATTACAAGAATAGACAACCAGTCATATAGGTTGTTCGCAAACCTCAAGAGCCTTACCATCAATGACCAATGCGACAGATTCGTCACATCCAACGCTTCGTATGTTCGAATAACTCCATCTCCCGAACAGGTGGCTAGCTTTAGGCCCATATTCTTTGGCGAGAAGTCGATATCTTTCACGGAATTTCGACTGTCAACCAACGCAGTTCGCTTAACCCACCGTAGTTTGCTACCAGGTAAAGCTGTGAGTGTTCCACACAGACAAGGGATAATACATATATAAGTTTTTAGCGAAATTAGTGGTACACAAACTCGTGAGCGAAAACAGAAACGGAATGAATCAGGTAGTCAGCTATTCTTGCATACAGCGACGCACTTCACTCACCAATCTCCTCCCAAACGATAACGCTCCTGTCAAATGAGCAAGAAACCAAAACCTGACCAAACTCTGGATGCGCCCACATAACCTTCCATACTGGGCCAGTATGTCCTTTCTCCTAGACCGAAAAACGTTGTCAGGAGGAATATAGATAGTCATGTTAGATGGTTCCAAACCGGAAGCGAGAACAAAACGCTAGCATGGACACTTGTACGAGTGACTCCCATCCTTCGTTTCTGCACTTTTCCTAGAGCTTATGAAAAAGTACACAAATGTAGTCTGCGTCCGTAAACTACCTTGACTTTGGCCAATTTTCGCAATGATACGAATAAACGCCACTAACGCTGTACATTTTTCGCAATCATCTATAGGAAAAACATGGTTGCACAGTTATACCCAATCTGAAGCTCACGTACGATTGCAACTGTGACCTTTTCACAGCCTTGCATCGAACATCCAAGTATATAGTAGCACATTCAAAATTTTGCCACGCGGAAGATGATAAGCAGGAGTCTTCATCACTCCAATGGCTCGACCAATTCCAAAATGTGCATTTATAACTGAACCACCTATCTATACATCCACCAAAAAATAAACATCCACCAACAATAAGAACCCAAGCTATCATACAGAGGCCCATAATTATTGTGACAATTTCTTTAACATAGTAACGTAAAAACAACAGAACATACCTTAAGCTCTTCTGAAAGCTCCCATTTTCCGTCCGAAAGTGCCCACAATCGAATGGTATGATCGCTCGAGCACGTAGCCAATCGCTGGCCGTAATAATCGTAGGCGACACAATGCACGAGGTCTTTGTGGCCAGTCACAACCGCATCAAAGCTACTAGCAGATCCGACTGTCATATTGATTCTTATGTTAATAATCAGCACTTCCTATTCGACCAGGAAAGCACACCACACATGGACACACAACCACAGTTACTTATCATTCAGAGCATGCAAATGTGTTCAAAGCTGACCAAAGGTCTTAGACGAAGACTCTGGTTCACGGCAACATCTATTACGGTAGAAATAATCACTTATCTCCTTGGGTAGCCGCTTATGTGTATTTGTGTGTATGTGTGTGCGTGTGTGTGTTTGTGTGTGTGTGTGTGTATTTGTGTGTGTGCATGTGTGTGTGTATGTGTGTGTGTATGTGTGTGTGTATGTGTGTGTGTATGTGTGTGTGTATGTGTGTGTATGTGTGTGTTACACAAAAACAGCTCAACAAGACTTTTTAATGACGTCACTGGGAAAACTGTGTCGGTGAACCGCCGCACTGACGACCCTCACTCACTAAAAAAATCATTAAATATTTAATATAAATTTTTATTTTTAATATTAATATTAAAAATAAAAAAGCGGCAGCAAGCGCCTGAGAAGGAAAGAAAAAACTAATATAAATAAAGCCACGTGGTAACCAAACAGGCATGCGCATTGCAAGTGATGTATCGCACACATCATCATTATCACCATCATCTCACACAACTACGACTAATACGCAGCCGAGCCATAAGTACATTCACTGCCAGCTCTCCCATCTCTCTAACTCTAGTACGCACGCACAAACGTACACCTGTTGTGTCTACTTTTAGATTTCTTTGTAGTGCAGGACGTACCGTGTCAAGTACATACTTACCCGCGAATTCTTGCACGTATTCACACGTCATCATGGCATCAATCAACAACGATATAGAGCGTTTACACGAAGTGAACAGTACAGCGGAGAAGATATCTGTTTCACACGTACCCGAACCAGCCACCAAAGATCCACCTGCCGGGTTTGAGGTGATTCCAGAGGGTAAGGCCAAGGGTCTGTTCCCCGAAGACGGGTCTGTTTTCTACAACCCCGTGCAAGAGTTCAACCGAGACATGAGCATTGCCAACATCTGTGTGTTTGAGGAGACTACATTTGCAGAGAAAAGCGAGAGTTTGCAAAAAAAGCAAGATAGAGTTGCTGAAAAGGGAGGCGAATATACAGGGAAGACCAAGGTTGACCGTGGTATTACCATTCTCGAGGGTCTGTCAGCGACTGGACTACGGTCTATGAGGTTTGCATTGGAGGTATATATATGTATTGTATTTGTAGCAGAAGTACACTTGTTCGAATAGGAATCTTCATCCTGTGTTGCTTATGTGTGAGATTGCGTTGCATGAGAATTGAGAGGGGTAGGTCGGTATGGTATATTGCGCGTCCGTCTCCTCAACAATACCCTGCACAAGTGAGTTTGATCTATCTTATGTTTCTTCATTTTTTGATTTGTCAATCCATGAGGTATGTGTTCGTAATGCTTATTTCATGTATATGTCAGCCATTGCAGAAAATTAGTCTTGTCCGGCGTTGCAAGAGAGGTGATGCCACATTGATTTTCTATCATATCATCAGTGTTGCCACTACTGTGTTTATTGTATTAAATAAATACATGTGTTTTCTCAATCAATGCTTACCTCCTCATATGCAGATTCCAAACGTAAAGAAGATTGTGGCAAATGATTTCTCTGCTGAAGCGGTTAAAACAATTGCAAAGAACTGCGATTTCAATAATCTACCTGAGGGACTTGTACAACCAAATCTTGGTAATACTAGCATATATGTTGACTATGTAGCTTCAGCACATTTATATTCAGTTTTTATGATCCAAAGCTCACCTCGTTGAGAAGTCCTTCACTAAAGTATACTAACATCTATTGTTCGGAATGCTGCTTTACTTTTGATAGATGATTGTGCGATGGTGTGTTACAAAAATCGCAGCGAAGGGCTTCGGTTTGATGTTATCGATCTTGATCCTTATGGTTCTCCAACCCAATTCTTGGATGGAGCGATACAGTCAGTTGCTGACGGAGGTATGTGACATATCGGATAGGCCGGTTTTCTTCATTGGATGCAGTGTTGTTGTTACTGTGTTGTGCTTACTCATTGCACGTATTGTGTCTTACTCCCATGAAGGACTTCTATGTATAACAGCCACAGACATGGCGGTCCTCGCCGGAAATCATGGGGAGGCCGGGTATGCTAAATATGGTTCCATGCCGCTCAGAGCTCCATATTGTCATGAAATGGTATGTATGAAACATTTTTATCTTTCCTGAGTGCTGTCGTACAAGAAAACCTACTCATATTGCATGCTCTATTTCTTACTGTGATATCTCGTTCCAGGGCTTACGTATACTTCTTCAATGTATCAACACACATGCCGCGAGATATAAACGATACATCGAACCTATGCTGTCTCTCAGCATTGACTTTTACTTACGCGTATTTGTACGTGTATACACATCCCCACAAGAGGTTAAGAAATCCGCAAGGTATGAGTAGTTCCAAGGTTTCACTAGCTGATATCGTTGTGGTAGATGTGTATGCCATTGCGCTGTACTTTGTAAATATGAGGTAATATCAAATTGGTTACGTTACTACTTAGCGCTTGAGAGTTGATATCCAAAGCGAAATATGAGATATCTGACTTTTGTTTATTGGCAATTGCCGGATTGCAGCAAGGGTTCACAGGTGTACCACTGCCAAGGATGCCATAGTTTCTACTTGCAGGAGGTGGGAAAGCACACAATATCAGCTTTGGGACCAAAGTTCGCTGCAGGCTCAGGCCCAGTCGTAAATAAGAAGTGCGAACACTGTGGTTTTACCTTTAAAGTGGGTGGTCCTGTGTGGAACCGGGCTTTGCACAACAAGGAGTACGTGAACAAAGTCATAGAACATACAAAAGCAAACCAGGCCAAGTATGGTACATTCGATCGTATGCTTGGAATGTTGACTGTTGCGTCCGAAGAGCTTGATACGCCCTTCTACTATGATATTGGTGAATGTGCGTCAGCTGCAAGGTCCGCAGGATTTAAGAGAGAGATGATTTGGTCCGCTATTCTCAACGAGGGCTTTGAGGTATCGAGTACACACTGTCGTGATACTGGATTTAAGACCAATGCACCACCCGAGTTTATCTGGGCCATTTATCGAAAATATGCCACTTTGCCTCAGTCGAAGTCCAGTACCCAACATCTCAAGGTTGGATCTCCAGCGTTTACGCTTAGACAGGTACCGAAGCAGCTCACCGACGCGCAAAAAATGCAAATAGAGATGAAAAGACGCGGTGGAGTGACTTCAGAAAAGAATGTAGAAAGTTCTAAAACAGATGAGATAGATTGTGGTGTAGAAGTTAAGGGCGAGTCTACGACTATGGATGACGAGGATGAATCTGTGAACGCAGAGGGACCCAAAGAGTTTTACAATATTGATTTCAAGAAACACCCTGGTGCTTTTCCGCCATCCATTAATCTCAAACTTAAGCGCTTCCCTATGAACCCTACAGCGAACTGGGGTCCAAAACCAAGGGCAAAGAAACGGTAAGCCGATAAGTACTGCATGTCCATGCGAGTAAATACTCAATTCACTTTCTGCGCGTTCTTTGAATAGTGCAACTTTCGCTACATAACGAAGACGGTCGTCCCGCGCCCGGAAAAATGGTGTTAGCATTCTAGTACTAAAACTTGACCTGATGCAATTGTATACCCTTTTTTGATGCATAGTCATGCAGATCCAAAGCAGAAAGTCGGTGCTAAGGTACAGAAAAAGACAGAAAAGGCAATTCCAGTGCATAGCTCGGACTAGTAGATTCAACAATTACTATACAAAATGCTAATTATATTCTTTGTGATACTGATTTGCAAAGGCCTAATGCGACTAAAATGTAGCCGATGAGGTGTCCGAAACTGACGGCGCATGAGAGTTCCCCATATTGTGACCACGACGCATGTACATTCCACGATTTGCAAAGACAAATATATTTAATTTAGCTCTACGGGTTTTTTGCTTCTTGTTTGTGCTGCTTAATGGAAAAATGGCACTGTACGATATGTCGACCATTTATGCCAGTGTAAGAGTCTTAACACTTGGAATCAACAACGGCATATATTTAGAATATATATCGTTTGTAAATAGATGATACAAGTGGTAAAGATACAACGATGTTAATCATATTGAAAGACATAGATCTACCAAACTTTACAAAGGGTGAAGAATTTACACCCATATGTTTACACAGTGCTCCTTCTTGATCAACACTTGTAGAATGTGAAAAAAAAGTTATCCGTCGTTGATGTATCTTCGGAATCAACATCATTCTCCGAATCCTTATGATGGTACATCTAATCAATTTGTGAAGTGTATGTTTCGTTTCAACTCATCATTTTTTAATCCTCTCAATTTCATTGTCTTTATTGTGTATGCTGGGCTGGTAGCAGTATAAAACGATCGTTCGCAGTAGTTGTCCAGACTACTTGGATTTGAGAATATAAAATAACGTTTCACAGCCCGCAAGAAAAACAGTAATATGTAATAACAGAAGAGAGTGGAAAGAAATTGTTATACCTTGTGAAAGACTGAGGATTTTATAATGTACTTTATCTATGAAGAACAATTAATTGGCGATTAACGTAGTTTGATACTTTGTATTTGCACTTAGGTTAACTATTATTATACCAATAATTGTGAAGCCAACCTCGTCCTTTAAAGGTTGTTCGTGAATGAGCTGGAGAAATCTCACCGATTGCGCACGCACACATTCATACATATCATTATTCTTATTGTGCATGTTGATCGCAGGGTCCTTTGTCATTATCTCAAGTAAACTTATTTCATAAGGTAAAACATTCATTACATACAAGAATTTGAGCCGATGGTACCACCGACTATCGATAACTTAAAGACAAATAAATAAATGAGGGCAAAGATCAGTTGTTAGTTGTTCAGAATCGCGTTGAAATTAAGAGGAACATTGACTCAAAACAATTGATCTGATTGAGTCCTCATTTAACATATTTTGACACGTGTCACCTATGACACGCCCTCCCTTCCTCTGACCCCCTGCCCCTCTCCCCAACCCCCCTGCCCGTGAACGAAGAAAAAAAGCCACAGATGAGACAGATGACGATAACGTTCTGTTTATTTTTTCTTCTTCAAATTTCATGAGCAACCGGGGCCAGGCTCGGGAGAGGAGAGGGGAGGGAGAGGAAAAGGAAGGGAGAGAAGGGAAAGAGGAAAAAGGGAGAGTGGGACGGACTATCACAAAGTCTTACTCGTTTTTTATTGCCAATATTGTTTTCAGTGTTACACTAAAGAGGTTCTGTTCACTAAAAAAATTCACTTGAGAAGACCGAACCATGATCGATCACTGCCGCAGTCCCATTGCCGTTCATCTGCTGAGACACGAAGGTGGACCTTCCATTGAGGTGGATCGAGGAGTTTGTTCCGTAGGACGTGCGCAGAAGAGAACTCAGCAAGATATGTCAGGCAGCGGTCTTCGCACCATCAACTCCAATTCCACGTCAACACTGGGATCTCCTAGTATATCTTGGACGCGATTTGACGAAGATAGTTCACCATATGCAGATCAAAGACATCTAAATGAAACTGGTACAAATCTGTTTTGCAATCCTTCAGGAGCGCCACAACAACATGTGGGCTTCACAACTGCTACCCAATCTACAGCACTTACGCACAAGACTAAGCGAGCACGCTGTGAAAGTTTGTCACCACCCAGTGTCACAACTTTGAAACCCTCAAGTACGGTAGTACACAGTACAATAAGTACAAGCGGTTGTCCCGCTATAACAAGTCAGATTGGTAATCCCACCTGTCTTCAGAACCTGGCAGAATCTTCTGCTTCGAAACCACTGTTTGTGTTATCAAATGGTTCTGTCCCTAAAGAGTACAATGAAGGGTTTGTTGACAACATTGTCGACGAGACGGGCCTGCCCCTTGCTCATAACAACAAGTCTACTAGCTTTCAGATAACTGGGACGTTAGAGAGAAATATACATTTCTCGGACAAACTTATGAGTTTAGATCACGGTGTTTCGGATCACGGTTTTCAAGCCACGGAAAATGCTACAATTTCTTCCAGTACACTGTCAACAGCGGAAACACTATCTGGAAACCCATTTGAAGATCTACAATCTACATATGAATGTTTGCACATTCCTTCTAAGGCGCATGCGCTTCATGCACAGCCGTTGAACGACATTAGTCAGACCGCAGATACTGGTTTATGCCAGAGATCACCACTGAAACCAAAATCAACTCCACTGTTGTTCCAGAGAAAAATTAGAAGGAAGTCCTCAATTCCTAGTAGGGGCGCCACCTCGATTGGAGGAACGCCAGGAATTGTCTTTAGAATTAACCTAGCAACGTCTGTGAGGTTGGAGGGACCCACGCTGCCCGGCTCTTGTGTGTCGGAATGCTGCAGCGATGTGGTTGTTGTGCGAAACGAGTGCGCGGGACCAAAGCGACCCAAAAAAAAGAAGAAGAAATTGTACAGCGAGAGTGGTGGATCCGGTATTAATGGATCGCAACCATCCGATGGTCCTGTAACTTCTATACTAAAGGAAGATCAGGAAGTTGAGTTCGACTCGACGTGCTACACAGGCGGGATTAGACGGAGCACGAGAGATCGTAAAGTAGTCGAGCACGTCGTCATGGAGGAGTCACCACGGAAGCCAAAGAGGTCAACGTCATGCAGCAAGCGTGGCGCTAGCCGGGAATCATTCACTTCAATGTCTGCAGATGATCTCCTCAAAGGTAACATATTGGTCCCACGTAAAGAGTGTGCTTCGTGCTTCACCCGCAGCACACCCATGTGGCGAGACTCCCCTGATGGGGTTCCGTATTGCAACGCATGTGGGATAAGATACAAGAAATACAGTATCAGATGTAACACATGCAAGTACATTCCGAGAAAGGAGGAAAAGTCTCTCGTAAAATGTCCGGGCAAGAGGTGTACGGATGTGTTGAAGATCTGCTAACTTCTAAAACGTAATATTCTTCACCACTGCGGGTACTGCGTCGTAGAATATATAGTTTTATACGCAGATTTTAAGAAGAATCCACCACAGCCACGAAAACCTGATTCGTACTTAAGGTAATCTAAATAATATTTGTGGGCGAGTAGTCAAAATCAGCACGGCATTGATACAGTCTTTTTCGTCCAACTACATGTTTTCGGTACATCTGAATGCCAAGTCCTTCGTATGAGAAGTTGTATCCAAAATGTGAGCACCTAAAACCAAGCTTTCATGTATCATCAGCAACGGTTAGTACTGTCAATGCATACACCCCTTCTCAATTAGATTAAAATCGCCAGCAGTATAGCTAGTCGTGTTAGAGTGATGTTAGAACATCATAAATTAGAATCAACTTCGTAAATTGCCGAATAAGATACTTTGACAGTGGCGCGAACAAGTAAGTGCTTCCTCAGCCAGAATCGATGGCAATCTACACAATCTGAGTCCTCTTTTGCGCGTGAAAACAAGAAATAAAAAATTCATATCTTTATTAATGAAAAGTTCCAACTACCTTACATTCTGCAAAACGTCACCGGCTTTACAGGTGTCTGGTGTTTAGTCTCTATTTACAGAAAATCAATTACTGATACTTTCCAGTCCGTTACACGACGTTGGCTGCCTTCAGTGATTGCTCAAGGTCCTCGATTAAGTCATCTGCGTCTTCGATTCCAACACAAAGACGAATTACATCCTCCGCAAGATTTCGTTCCTTACGGACCTCCGGGGGAATACTTGCGTGGGACATACGGCAGGGCATACTACCATGCAAGACAAACACCGTATAGAGTGAGCAACTATATCCTACATATCATCAAAAATAATAGCGAACGATACCAAACTAAAATGCGACACACAATTTCATAGTAAGTCTATATTTACTTACCTGATCAACGAGTTAACACAGCCAAAGCTCACAGAGATGGCAAAAAGCTTGCACCCTTCCACTATTTGTTGGGACACCATAGTGGAACCAGTTTCGAAACTCAGCACAGCACCGCCACCGATGGCCTGTTTATGGTGCAAAATGTAGCTTGGGTGGCTCTTTAACCCAGGATAATTCACCTTCAGTCCAGCCTTCTCTAGATAGTCTGCGATTCTCATTGCACTAGCTTGCTGCTTCTCCATACGTACGGCAAGAGTTTTAACACCACGCATGAGTAGCCATGATTCGAACGGTGCTAAACCAACTCCAGTTGAGTTGATAACAAAGTACAATTGATCACCAAGTGCCTCATTCGCTACACCAATGACCCCAGCCATAAGATCGTGATGACCGCTAAGGTACTTCGTACCAGAATGGTAGACGATGTCAGCGCCAAGTTCGAGGGGGCGTTGTAGCATTGGGGACATCATTGTGTTGTCAACAACCACAACAATATCCTATGAAAAAGACAAAAATGAGTCAACATAGCAGTCAGACAAGAATATCTGTACAATCTACCTGCAACAGTACGAAGTATATGTAAACGTACTTTACTGGTTGTACGCCTTACCTGATTTCTCGAGTGTGCAATTTCGCAGATTGCCCTTATATCACAGACACCTATCAGAGGATTGGTTGGGGTTTCAAGAAGAATCATCTTCGTGCGGGCGGTAATGGCCGACGTTACATTTCCGACGAGGCACGTGTCAACATGTACGGTGTTAATCTTGGCTTTCTCCAAGAACTTCAACAGTCGATTGGTCCCTTTAGCCATTGCATAAGACATGAGACAAGAATCAGCCAAAAGTTACAGAACACCTTTGAATAAAACGGGCTTCATATAATCCAAATGTCTTACATTCAACATGGAATGTCTACTTAGGGTGGAATTTTTTATTACTATGGAAAGGTATACACTTAGCAAAGAGATAGTATACTAAGGAATGTACGCTTTCATGTAATATCGTACAATAGCTGTGTGCTCAACAGCGGTTGTTTCCAGGGACACCCAACACGCATTGCACTTAAAATTGATGTATTGATTACTCATAAGAAAAATATAAATTCATACCTCCATAAAGATCAACTCCAGCGATGACCTCATCTCCGCTGTTTAAGATGCGCATAATCACGTCCAAAGCGGTCATACCGCTGGTTACGCAGAGGGCGCGATGGGCGGACATCAGATTACCCAGGTGCTTCTCGGTCTGAGTGCGGGTCGGGTTACCACTACGACTGTAGTCATAATCACCGGACGACACTGCTGACGTTTGCTTAAAAGTGGCCGTCTGGTATATCGGGGTGGATGCGGGATTGTAAGGGTCCGCGGGGTTAGATTCCACGTTGACCACACGCGTGGCGGTGCGGTATACAGGGGTTTCGGAGGAAGAGCTCATAGTGAATTGAACTGTGCACTACAACAAACAGTATGAAATTATTCAAGTAATGATGAGAGGGGGAAGCGGGAGGGTGGCGCGATGCCGTAAGTGTCTATAGTTAAGACACTTGTTGGAAGTTGGATATGGAAAGGGAATTGTCATCTCTTCATTCTTTATATACATATATATATTATTGTATATAGTAGTTGTCTTGTGCGTGAACACCTGCTTTGCATTCGTATCTCTCACCTGTCATCAGTTGTATCATTGGGACAATGCAACGCGCACCGTTTTCATTGGATACGGCAAAGGGGCTGATGTCAATAGTAACTTCTGCGCTTTACCACCTACCTCTCGCACACACATTACCCGTGTGACCCAAGAAAGCAAGCACATGCATCTCATTCAAACCATGCATGCACAATAATGCATCACTAGTACTCACCATTAAAGGTTTCTCTTGAGCACCTTGTAATGTAAGCAGTCCTCAAGCGGATGTAAGTGATTGTGGTGAAGTGGGTTGGTGAGTTAATAGATCTTTCCTATCTCTGTTTCTGACTCTCTATGCTGTTTGTTTGTAAAAACTTATCAACTATATTAAACGGCTGGGTATCGTTACTGGTTACATTACTACCACAGTACACGGGGCTCTTTTACTTTCGTATCTTTTATGTAGGTCCACTTGCATATCTTTCTCACATTATTATTCAAAGTAGATAATTTCATACCATGTGCTTGACAACTTTTTCTTCATCATATATTTTTCTCTTTACGTACATCTGTGTTGTAGCATTATGCACGTTTGACGATCCAATTGTAGATTGAACGATTCCACCATTTATTTAAGTTAGTGGTGCGCAGATTGAAGGCCACTTCTATTGTATACTTTATAAACAGATCAACTTAGAAATGTATCGATTTGGGCAGATAGCAGATCTACGAAAATAAAGCCAACGTAGAACAATGAAGCGAAAAGCACGCATGGGTTTTTATTTTAGCAGCAATAAGGATAGCAAATTAACATTATTTTCACGTAATATCCTCCTGAATGCACAAAAGTGAAGAACACAGACGTCGACCAATCCATGAGATTGTGCTGAACTGTAGAACAAAGTTAGTTATTACAACTAATGACATAGTTGCGTTGTGTGTATCAGAATTTTTCAATATTTAGTCATATTCGCACAATGCGGGCAATTATTGTATGAAGTTCATCAAGTTGGCACATTATACTTTTCCTGAAGTACTCGTTGATGGATGCCTTACAACAATGCCAGCTATAAGATGGGTTGCGGGTATAGCCGCCACTCTGGCTGTCTTCCAGGTGTTCCCTTCTATAGCTGACTCATGGCATGACCAGGTTAGCGTTTGCGACAAACCTCTTAATAATGCGTTCGTGTTTGTGTGCACGTTAGCTTCTATTTCCTGTTTTGGCTAAATTTCCATTGCCTCAGTTCGCTCGGATTGATCGAGCTTACCGTTCTTCTTTATATTACAATTGTGTACAAACGGAAATTTCAAAGCTCAGTTCTTGTGCTTTTAATTGAACTTAATCCTCAACGCTTGAACCCACTACGCTTGTAGCTTTCCTTCGTAATTTTGTACATGGTATCTGTCCACAATTCGTATCCACGTAGTTCATACATTGGTAAAACCCTTCGTATATGTATACGTAATAATCCGTGACCTTGGGTATGAAAAAGCCTTGTGTCAAAGACAACGACTTCCTTTTTTGCTTAGGTGCCAATGACATTGTACATCATTGGCCACGGTCTGTGCGTAGCGCAGGGCACACAGTCAATCGAGAGCTATGATGGAATTGTTGGTGTTCTCCACGATTTCGTTGCCGTAAGTAATATACTCATTGCATGTAGTATTGATGTTCGTTCGCAAAAAATACGTCGTGTATTGCTTTTTGTATACTCATTGCATGTAGTATTGATGTTCGTTCGCAAAAAATACGTCGTGTATTGCTTTTTGGACTAGACTGTATTACAAAGCGTGAACATTTATGGAACAACGATTTGAATTGATTATAATAATGCGAACTCGGGAGATAAATAAGATACAAAAAAGTGCACACTTGAAAAAATCTGATGTGGTATACTTGGTGGTGAAGAAATACGAACTTCTTCAACTTACATTTGCTTCCGCGGTCATACAGTATTGGATTGTCGCAATGTCCGGTCCAACCCTCTCTGCGCTCGTTCTCGGTAAGCATTCTTTGTGTTAAATAGCATGGTATGTAATAGAATTCCGTACTGTTGATTGCCTATGGACATTGTGGTTCATTGCCAACATTCCTGTCAGAAAATAATATCGCACACACCTGTATATCCTTATGTGCTTTCGAATGCTTGTGAAGTAAAATATCCTCACTTTGAGTGCTCTTGTACTCGTAGCCCAATCTCAGTACTGGAGATGCCGTTGAAGTCGTGGTCTCTTATCTTCCCAACGCTGCACAAATCAAAACATAACATTACCGTGCGGATTTCTAATAGTGTGCATGCTATTGATTACGCGGGCGTAGTTACTTGTAAAGTCTACATTTTTACTGCTGCATTTGCCATATATCATATTAGGGACTGTTCCGGTATGGCTGACGGAGTCATATATATGGAAGACGTACCTTCTCATATTTATTGCATTCAGTTGCTTGCCGCTCATCAACAACTGGATGCGATACATGCCTGTTAAGTTTGTCCTGGCTGTAAGTGTTGATTTTTCCTCGATCGAGTGTGAGTAGAGGTGTATGTATGTGCTTTTCTCTGTGAGTAGTAACAAACATTCATAATAAATACGTATTCATGTTTGTAGTATCCTAACACACAAGCACGTTGAAGAAATATGGCATTCATTTGATATTGTGTGCGTACAGACGAGAATGTGCGTGTACTGCATCTGTACGTCTTTTTTTGACTACATGGTTTAACTATCTATGTGTTCATATATGGTTTGTATTCTACTTTCTTCTACAGCACTTCTCTCAGATTATAGTTACGGGACTTAAGTAAGTAGTGAAAGTTTTCCGTACTGGTACACACATACGCCTCTCTGTATATATCCAAACCTTTAATCGCGCGCACGTAATCACAAGTAGGGATTATCCACGGTTTCAACTGTATACACAATAAGCGGTGCTGTGAACAGTGGACTCATCGTGGGTACATTGACGAGTATGGAAACCAAATGCCATTTGCCGAAGGGCTCAGAGTTTTGCCAGCTTGAGTCACATCATATGTCCGTGCTACTGTATCCGCTGTTCGTCGCTACCATAGCATCGACATCGGCCGTATTTATTATGCACACTCTTGGCTTGGATAGTGCTGGTGATACTTGGCAAATTCATCTTCGGTAAGGGCTGTGCAAGTTCACCAAACTAGGATTTCTTGTCGTCACCTTTTTTCGTACACGAATTTACTAAAACACACATGTCCCCCTTTTCCCCGTTCTATTGTTGCCTCAAATTATAATCTCGACACATCAGTCGAGGCTACCGTCTATCCTTCCAATGGATAGTGACGTGCCTGATCGCGTCGTTGGGATACTGGGCTATAACTAACCCGTACGTCACTCATCTGCGACAAGCCTGCTTTGCGTCTGGATTTCTGGACGGTCTAGGCGAAGGTGTGGGTGAGGGTACAATAATTGAACTCGAGTCAGCGCGTGCTTCCTTAACTGCGGAGACATGGGTTGCGACATGGTTGCTAATGAATCATATCATCGACCTTGCAATGTGGTTTATGGCCACTCCTCTACAGGACACACCCACATCAACTGGTAAGTGTGTACAATCTAAGGAAGGAGTAGAGTATGGAGGTGACTCAAGTGGTAAGGAAAATATAGCTTTTGCTGGTGGAGAGAGCGACAAAATACGTGTCATGGAGGGGCGTGTGCTGAGAAAGCGACACGTTGAAAATACTGGAGTGGCAGGGGAGGGTACACACGAGGACGTTGGTAAGCGTGTTGATGTTTCCTGCGATGAAGAAATGTCCCCACAAAACTCGAAAAACATACAATGGTTGTCGAATTTTGTAGTGAATGAATGAGTGGTGGCAATTGTTGTAAAATCCGAGAATGGGAATGACGTCAAGAGGATAGCGTGGTGTTGCAAGCTCCGATGAGGAGAACAGCCAATGCGATTTGAATGATAATCTATTCTGGTCCCAGTAGATACCTATACTGTAAGTCGAACGACTTCAAACAACAAGTCAACGGGATTAGCATTGTAGTGTTAATAAGAGGTTTGGATGATTATATTATTAAGATGCATATCATCAAGCTAGAACCTTAGCGGCGTTGTGCTTGTTGTACTGCAGCAAGTCGATTGCCGCTCATTGGAAACTACTTGTGCATTGGGCTACGCTCTCTACGAACCCTTAGATACGCGAGGAATAGGGAATACAGGCACCTCCTCATCCCAAGTATTTATAACATCTCGTCAGAGTGTGTAACATCTCTGGCTAGTCTATAAAGACTAAAATCTATCCCGCATTTAATGGATGCTTGTACAGCAACGGTGAATACTATGCATTTCTTATTCAAACAAGGCAGAAGAATTTATGTCCGTATTTAAATGCACACACATACACACTCGAATCGAACAGAACTGAAACGGAAACGGAAACGGAATCTAAAACCGAAACAAAACGCACACTATTGGCCTTGTTTTGCTTTTTTTTCTTACACTTCGCCGGTACTGTCATTCCCACTATACGACTACAGCACAACCTTATTACCACGACTACAACTCTACTTGTCAAACTTTAGTTGCACAAGTGTGTACAATGGTGTAGAGTCGAGTAGATTTGAGCTTCTCATATCTTCTGGTTCTAGTATAGTATTATCCTTTTATCGGGGATGTAAAAACATCGTCATGAGTTCATGTACAACGATCTTTTCTTGACTGTATTGAGTACAGTATGAGTCGCAGGTCATCATGTTGGAAACAGTACACTATTTTTACTTGATCTTAAGTATAATCTTGATCACATCTCCTGCTTCCAGTTTCGTTGCATTGGTTTTTGTTTGATAATAATTTCAATTTCACGAAGACATTCATAAAGAAAACTGCTATTGGGAAACGTTGGCAATCTACAGTACACTGTTACAACTAAAGTGATTGACGGACGTTCTTATTCCGTGTTATTAATACTATTTTTATAAAACACCCCGCTTTTGCTATCCTCGGTCTACACACAATCTGGCTTGTAAATAATCGTCTATCTACCTGAACAATGATTCTTCATGCAACTGTACATTATAATATTAGTCACGATAAACTATCGTTTCCTAAAAAAAAGATTCATTATTTTACTAATACTATATTAACGTGTGCAGTATAGTACTAAGCATTTAATATTACACTAATACAGTAAATCACAAACTTACTGATGCAACCAAATTCGTTTCTTTCTTATGTTCAAGAGCCTCTCATCTTGATCCTTCATCAGCCAGTGCGATCTTGGGTAATTACTTGAGGCGTTGGCTTTTTATACTTCTAATCTCTGGTACTTCTAATCTCTTGTACGTTGAGCTGCATACAAATCATAACAAATGAAGACGAAGATGCGAAGAATTCAACTACTTTATCTATTATCACGAAAAAATGGAATCTGACTTCAATTTAACACGGAATTGAAAAAGGAAACTGCTACTTCTGATAAGATGATCCGTCACAGTGCTTGTCACACACACAAGCATACCATCAACTACAGTTTGTTATCCTTGGTAACCCACCGCTTGCTTTGGGATGCAACAGCACGGGATCAGGTATGAATCGTTCATTCGCAGTCGTCGTGCGAGCGGGCGGAGCCTGTCGAAACATTGTTTAAACGAGTTAGGGATGTATGGTTTATGGCGTTTACGTTAATATGTATCACGTAGAACAATCCTCAATGTAAAAAGTATTCCTCAAGTGTAAGTAGACAGCCATAGGAAAGCTTGTAATCTTATAGGATTTATGTACACGATGCTTTTTAGAATTTTACATATTACTCTAATTTGATACACACGTTCTACTCAAATACACCCAAGTGTTGCACGTGCAAAATACCTCATTCCTGGATTTGGCGTTCTCTATATAGTCTTCTCCTAATGCTATGGCCGATCGTGAGTCAGTTGAATGTGAGTGAAGACTATGTCATACATATCAAAGTTGAAAACAAAAAAAGGTATTTAGTCTTAATATAACATGGATGTACTTGACACATACACCAGAATAGCAACACAAGTACAATTTAGTAGTTAAGTATCACACGAAACTGGGCTAACAAGATAGGAGTACTCTTTCAATATTATGGCTGTGCAAGGTTTTCGCAACAGCTTCACACAATCACGGTGCCCTCTCGCACAACTAAACGAGAAGGGAAGGTATACAAAGAGAGAGGACGATACACTACATCGTCGAGCGTGCGTGCGTCTCTGTGTGTGTGTGTGTGTGTGTGTGTGTGTGTGTGTGTGTGTGTGTGTGTGTGTGTGTGTGTGTGTGTGTGTGTGTGTGTGTGTGTGTGTGTGTGTGTGTGTGTGTGTGTGTGTGCACCCACATATTCAAATAGACCAGTATACATACACATAAAACCCATTTACCTTTGTCTTGGCGTCAGCTTGCTCTGCGAGCTCGATCTTTCCATTATTGACTGCGGTGTGTGAGGGGAGGAAACCAAATCCTCGCCTCCACTAACACTCGCATATGAATCCTCATCCACTGGCTCGAGGTCGTTGTCACTCTCGCCCTCGTCCCATGTCCAATTCTCATAAGCTGACGTATAGATTAATTCTTCATCAGTCTTATCCGTGTGATAATTGTCATGGTTGTCGTGGTTATCATAATATGGACCATCAATGAATCCAGAATTTCCCTCATTGTCTCCGACTGCATCTATACTTCTCCTACGTTTTCTCAAACTAGCAGGGCTGTGTCTACGGCTTGACTCGCACAAAAGCACAGGTGAGGTAGGCACGGAGTTAGAGAGCAGATTCGATATCGTCAGCTCTGCTGTACTGCTTCTCCGAACACTCTTTCTGTTGTTGACATTGTCTTTGTGAACAAAAGTGGCATTGTTCGATTGATTGATACGAGAGTTGAGCATGTTGTCGTTGTTTGTATCCAAGTTGACATTCCTATGTGCACCAATACCCACACCTGCATCCGCACCATTCTTTCTGTTCAGTGCGACTTGGCTAGTTGAACCATTGGAAGTCGTTCGTGTCAAAGATGTATGCGTAAGTGGAAAAGTTGGGGTTCTTCGCATGTGCGTAGTATTGATCTTCGTGAGCGTGGGCATATGTTTGCTGGATGATGTTGGCAAATGAAGTAGTCTGGGTGTGTATGTGTGGGTGTGAGCGCTGGAGTGAGGTTTCCTCGACACTGGTAGGGTGGCGGATAAGCTCTCTTTCCTTGACACTATCTCCGTATTGTCAACCATATATTCTTTGCTCACACTCGATCCAGCAGTCCGCGCCAATGTGGGCGTAGTTACATGTGCAATCGAGTGCGAGATTGGAGGAGTCATCAGATGCTGGAGACCCATACGAGACGTTCCACTTGGAACCATTACAGTTCTGTGATTTTGCTGCTGCTGCTGCTGTGTGTAAGTATTGTATTGTGAAATGTGATGACAGGCTTCACGTATACACGAGAACAAGATTGTCCATATTTGTATTCTTCGTGCGCGCTTCGATTGTAGAACATAATAACAATTGTTTGGTTCGGCTAATAGAATTGTAACGAAATGGCTTTTAACGTTACAGCCTATAGTTCTGTTCATATGAAAGTACGCACGAGCACATGATCGTTTCTTGAAGAGATAGTTTGCGTTTCAGTACATATAATCACATTTCACGTCGTCGCAAGTGTAATATATACCTTTGCCAATCGCTGCCTTCTGACCAGTCCACATGACGCGCCCAGCATTACAATGGAAAGCAGCAATTTGATCATTAAGAGACTGTGATGTGAAGAAAGCAAGTCGTTGATATGTATTTGTTTCGCGAGTGGATATTCAAAGTAAATATATCTATATTATAATAGTCTAATTCGTCTTGAGATCCTGGCTTACTGACAATGCAATGGACGTAGGGATGTCACGAATAATGTATCACTGAGGCAAGTCTACTGTGAACTAATCAGATACCGAGTACATAAATAAATTCTTGTTCTCTACACGCTCAGACACACCATAGCCATGTGAGGACACCAAGTAGTACACCCGTGAAGCTCGCCGATATAGTAGGCATAGACTGCATCGTAATACGTACAAATACGCAAGCGATGGGCAACCCCACAAACCCGATGCGTCTAGAGACCAAATGCGATTGGTCGATGAACTTCCGCTTGTGAGCGTTGGATTGCACTGACATCTTCTCAATCACATGGCTGAATACAAGATCCTGCATGTTTTCAATGTATTAAATATGTATATGTGTAAGAGTATAAATACATATTTGTATAGGGATATGTCCTCGTATGTCCTCGTACATATTGGCCAATGAAGTTCCGTTGCAAATCAAACTGAACATACATTATCTCATTTGTATAGTCGACTGTCTGTGGTCAACATACTAACGTGGCGCGGATGTCAACATATACTTAGTCAGTGTGCGTTTTGAACATCGACACTAGATTTCAAAAGTACAAGACAGTGTCTATGGTCAACATGCTAAAGCGGATGTCAACAGTGTGCGTTTTGAACATCGGCACTAGATTTCAAGAGCAACAAATTCCTTTCTCTCTTCACTGCATATATACTTCTGCATTCACGTGAATGCACAAGAATGCACCTCACAGAAATATGCAACTACACACTATATGTGGGCTGGCAGACCACTGGATATGTACAAGGCATGCATATACAACACATTTCTCCACCTGTGCGAGATCGTCGCGCAAGTCCTGGTAAACTACCCAAGCAAAGCCGTTGAACTTGGAAAGAAACGCATGTTTAATCCAATCTACAAATACCTCACTCATCATCACTCCTAAGAAAAGATAGGCCTCTCGGTCCAGTTGATGCCAAGACCAGTTGAGCTGTACCATGTGTAATTGTAAAAAGCGAAATTTCTCTTGTTTTTGTAATGCGAATGAGATGCATGCACTTAGCTTTGCCTGCGTCCATCGAAGCACTCCTTATTCGATCATTGATAAATAGTTATAATTACATCCACACTCGCAACGTCACACAATCGTAGATATATTCACACATATGCACGCACACACATTTATATACATATATATACGTGCACACGTAATCTATATATATATATATATATATATTGCCTTTCGGTATAAAATAATTATACAAATCAGACTTGAAATAACACATTTCTCCTAATTATGTTGTGGCTTTTCTATATGGGAATGCCAAGTTGCCAATACGAAGTACCACATTGTAATAGCTTTATACAAAACAAGTACGGATACTAACACAATGGATACCATATGTGTGAAGTATAAGAGACAAGTCACATACAACTTTATACCTCTTTCAAGTTGCGCATGGCTATCATTGAGAGAAATGTGATTAGATAGAATCTTTCCACTATGTCGTAGCAGGCGATCTTGTACACTTGCTCTCGCCCGTACTTTTTAAACACGTTGCCCTTCAGCTCTACAAACTTTATACTCCACAATACAATTTTTTAGTGAAGTGAATATATAATCTTATACAGTACAAATTATGTGACATTTTGAGAGTTTCAAGTACGCATGAGACAGATTTGTGATGGGGTTGCATGTGTATGGGTGCATAGAACAAATGCTAGAGAGGTAGCATTTTTATTGCTCAGAAACTATATTAAAAACGAAACAACAAACATCTCGACCGCCTCACACTTAACGATTATTTACACTTGCATTTTCACTTCGCCTTTTCAGCCTTGTACGTATTTAACAGTTTTATATGGTCGAGAACCGATATACAAACCATGTTAAGAACGCACAAGCACACAAGGGACAATAAATCGAACCACCAATACTATGTTCGATAACAGTCTATAACTGCACTTTTGTGATCAATCCTAGTCACAAATCACACAATTTTCATACACATGAATATACATCCGTAGATCAGTCTAACAGATACACACTTGGTTTGACAACAGCATGGTCAACAAGGCTCGGCTGTGTGAATTGATAGCAACCTGGAGAGTCATCACCTTTGATGAGATATGTAAAAGGAGGAATGTAAGATCAAATGCTCGATTGATTTTCTCTTCACACTCTTGCTCAAAAGCTCTCTGCGCATGTGTATCTGTATTGATACACATGATTGATTGTTGTTTGTAGAGTATGTTGGTGCAGCACTTTTGTAGTTATGCGCATATCGTGAGGATGTGAAATATATAGCAAATGCATGTGTGCAGGCTAGCAAAACTGAAATGTTTGTTCATCTGTACATATTTATACTCACATGACTGACTCTTCTAGAAATGCTTACTTGACAAAAACAGACTAGAGAATGCAGTAAAGTGTACAGAATCGCCACACAGAAGATCCGCTTCACCCTTTGTCGTGAAAAGAGAGCATCGAGAATATCCTGTCCGAGCCACGAGCAGTATTTCTCAATGATTTCCAACACATTGAATATAACATACAATTTGATTGTGTCCTAGGATGTAGATACAATGGATTACGTGCGATATGTGACTTTGAATGTTCGATAGTGAAGGCATACAACTGCCTGTGAATTACTCGAAAGGTGAGGTAGAAAACACAAAAAAGAATACAAGAGTTGCTATACAAACACGTCCCGTACTAGATACTTCCCTGCATAGTTCGTATAGAGTATATAGCCATGATGGTTGGCAGTTCCTATGCACGTGTGCGTATACATGTGCGGAAATATACATACATGAATGAGTACTCTCATTTATGGCCATGTTTTCCTTCAACTTTATTCTGGACACGCTCTAAGAGTATCTGGGTTCTTGCATTCCAATTTGTATGCAAATATAAATAACTGCACTGTTGATGTAGTTTTACCATACCTGACTTCGGATAACATGGTATATCTTACTGGCATCAAGTAGCTGCAGACAGCCTGAGACAATTACAACTATGGCCAGCCGTAGAATATCACACAGTTGCATCGTACTCAGTGGCTTCCTGGAACAAGAAACATAGTAAGGTATTACAAACTGGGTGTACCAAACAAAATCATGTGAGACATGACCTAATTACTAGAAATACTGCAGTAGTACTATGCAGGCTTGCCACGCGGAAGATTGACCCTAGTATAATTATCAACGGCAACAACACTCAACATCTATTCTCGAGCCGCTAACTACCTCACGTCCATGTGAACGTTCAGTTGTTTCAATGACCACGAATCCTACTAATTCCCACGAATCTACTAATTCTCACGCCTAGTTATGATACGGAGAATAAAAGCAAGGCTATACTACATTTCAATCGCACATACATCTCATGCACACATACATTGTATATTCACATATGTGTACAAACCTAGTGAATGTGACAAATGTAAACACTTGTTGTCCTACTGCAAGAAGGACGCGCAGAGGGAGAACGGTAAAAGTAAATAGGAAGGTGTCCAGGCACATCCACCACCCAAAGCTGATCAACTGCATGAACAAAGAATGAGTAAGAATTTGTATGCTAAGATACATAATGTAGAGTCTACGTCTGCGGTAGGTAGGCTTATGCTCATAATTCCCTATTCGCACAAATTTAGGCTACACGCACACGACACAAGACAAGTTCATAGAGGTACACGAAAACACATTCAAAAAGGAAAGCGCACATTGTTCAGTCACACTTACATGTATCTATGTACATACACACCTTTTCCAACTGGAGTGGTGTGTAAAAGAAATCGGTAACCTGCTTTGCCTTTTGTTCTGTCGCCTGGATTGACGGCTGCTCGCTACTTAGCACAGCGACTCGAATAAAGTCCATGAAGGAAGCCATTTGCTGTGGAACCTCCAACTTATCCACCTCCACCTCCATCTCCACTCCTTCGTCCACCGCCATACCGCTACTTTTAGACATGGTGTGCTACTGGACGAACTACATATGGCATTATATCACACGAACAAGCAAAAAAATTGTCACGGGTAACCTTTAAAGGAGAAAGAGCGACTCGGGGAGAGGGGGGGGGGAATATATCTAATCTCCAACGTGACTGAGTTATTATTTTCTGTAACAGCTTTAATCAATCAAGGACGAGGGTAGCAGAACGCTCTGTTGGAACGCACGATCGTGTGTGCGACAAGCCTCCAGTGCATTGACACATTTCATTTCACAAAAAAGCGATGACCCGAAGTTCTTCACATCAGGCAACATCAAGCGACACCTCTCAATTTCACACTTACCATAGCCCTCACTATCGTCCAAGCTACATACACTACAAACGTCTGACTACGTGCAGGAAGTGTGCGTACATGAAGACCGATTAGGTCCAAGAAGGCTACTTCAAGTTCTGTTGCTGTTGTATGACTAATTACTTGAGTTTATAGGGTTGTCCGAATGCGTTGGTTTTCTGCGTTGGGGAATCGTACTTTCACAGTGCGCACACGGAGTGCACAACGTTGCTGTCAGGTAATAGCTGCTGCACAGCACGAGAGCACGAAGTATATGAAGACAGTATGTGTTGCCGTCAAATCAGTCGGTGGCCAATGCACAAAATCCTCATGATAATACCCACGCTGCTGACTAGGCGTTCGAATAGTTTAGTACCGTCACTGTTTTCAGTAGAACCATCCTAAGCGTTGTCAGAAGCTCTTCTGGATTGCGAATGAATATGTTGCGAACGAGTATGTTGTTAGTCCACCCTGCTTTTTGTTCAGTTACTTGTTTGGAATCTACCGCACAACTTGATAAATGCATATTTTGCAACCAAGTCGTATATGCAACCCAACTATAATGCAGGAGTTGAAATTAAAGGTGCAGTTGCAACGGGAAATACTACTTTGAGAAAATAGTTTTGGAAGTCTTTTGTGGTGTGGTCAGGTACCACGTTTAATTTAGGACCGAGCTGTTTCTCGTACGATATATACATTAATATGGAACTACTACAAAAAAAGTTGTACTATAGAATCTCTTCGTGAAGTTATTAGTTTGGTGGTATCAACCCTGCTTTTGTAAAATACTTGCCATCAATAGTATATGATATAAGCGTATACTGTACTATACGATGTCTTACTTAGATTATTGCTTTCTGGTGAAGCAGTGGATGGTAATATCGCCCTCTTTGTGCACTATGTTCTCATCAAACTGCACAGACATGAGCTCAAAGAATTTCGCTTCCCAGTCGAACCGTTGTATGGTGACAAGATACGCTTTAGTAGTAGGCCCACAAAGAAATTCGTACGTTTTCACCAATGGTGGTATATTTTCGTGTGCGAATATGAGATCAGACCCTACAACCATATCCCAATAATGTGGACACGTTTTGTTTGCTTGCTCGGCATAGTGTTTTTGGTATCTATCTACCAGTGCGTTACACCCTTGTGTGCCCCAAAAGAGCTCCTCTATTTGCCACTTAGGCTCGTCGTCCTGTTGAGGTGGACTTCGCGTTACACGTGTGTTTGTCGGGGCGGACAGGTTTCTTTTAGTATTCAGTCTTATAGTATCTAGAACGGGTTCTTGGTCAGTGAAGGTAACACTTTTGCAACCGAGAAGAGATAGTGTGATTCCCACGAGAGCGGTTCCGGACCCAAGCTCGATCTGATAAAGTTATTTAGATATTTAGAGATAAAAATATAGCGTAGAACACAACATATGAAAGTCAGCTTGAAACCGAGGATCCTACATGAATGCAGTTCTTGTTGGAGATAGGAGTGAGCGTTAAAAATATATGAAATAGAAAGATGGGAAAGGTAAAGATATTAAATGAAAGGCACGATGAACACATGGATATCTCACACACAAGCTTAAAATGTACCGCTGAGATTTTAGACCAGTCGACCGACTGTTGTGTCAGCCACCGCGATACAATCCTTGCACATTTAGTGGTACCGCCAAGAATATAGACATTTTTTTCGCAGATGTTAAAATTTTGTTGAAGGCTCTGATCGTGTGACTCATCGTTGTGTGTAGTTTCCTCGCCGTTTAAACAGCGTTGGCATTCGCATTGTTTACGTAGACTAGAGGAAGCCCAGGAAGGTTCACCTGCGGCGTTCTCTTGAATATTTACTAAACGATTGAAGAAGCATATAGTATACATACATTAAGGTCTTTGGCTTCACTTAGAATTGATAAGAACCTTTCCATCCTATACCAAATGATTCAAGACTATCATATAGGGGTAAAATATTATAGAAATTAAAGTAAATGGCAACGATATGTTCTGCAAACTAATACTATGTGTGAACGCCAACATACGCTTCGTCAGATGTGCACACACATGTACCTGCCATAGTGGACGATTTGAGTTTTTCCTTGTGTGGTGAGATTGAGTCTACAGTACTTTGTTGATGCATATGATGGTACTGAGAAATATAGGAGTGTGTTATGTAGTTCTTTAGTACGTCTATGACTGACATTAAGTCGAGAGATGACGCATATATGTGTGTACGGATGCACAAACGCACACATATACGCACACACGAACGCACACACACGCACATGCGCTCACCATTGTGTCGTGTCACCGAAAAGCCAACAAAAACAAGGCAAACCCCATCAAAAAGCGCGGGCGAATGCCTCCAACCCAATTCATACAAACACACAAATATATCCAATTCATACAAACACACATATATATACACCCATACACCTACACACATACACCTATACACACACATACACAACACACACACACACACACACACACACACACACACACACACACGCACGCATTCACTCACTCACCTCGTATTCAAGGTAGAACACTGGAAGGCCTCGCTTACTCATAGTTATTGTAGTCTCCTTAAAGTCATTCACATCCATTTTCGTACTAATCAGATACAAACAGTAGTTTATATAGAATCACACAACCATATAGTATCGAGAAGCATATCTATCAATTAGCCACTCTCCATCAATTTTTTACATATCCAGCCTCTGAATTCTCACACATTTCACTCCGTCAGAGTATCGTCAAATGGACCGTCAATTACCAGTCGCTACGACGCTCAGCAAGAATAAATCAGACAATCGTATGTTATTGTATGTGCATACTATGTTGTCGTTTTCCAAATGTTCAATAAAATTGGATATAGATTGTGCTTCTTCTTTGATCACGTATGTGGCTTACTTAGGGACTTTAGAATGGTCTTCAGAGAGATCTTCAGCTACTGCAGAGCAATCTTCAGATACTACAGAGCCGCGTAGTAAGAAACAACGAATTGATGCGTCTTCATTGAGTACTGTAAAGGACGTATCCCCTAATTTGCAGAAAATACTTGAAGATGATGCGGTGAGTACATGCGACACCAGCGGAATAGCACGCTTACGATTATCCACACATTTAATACACGGTAGTCCTTTTCTGATTGCCGTATGCTCTTGTACGTTTACATTCTGGCCCATGCAAATAACTACTGTCAAGTATCTAGAGTCGTCTGTGCTGTTACCAATCACATATATGCTGTCGTAATTTGACAAAACCAAGATACACTTTCACATTCATTGTTTTCCATGAATATCCTACTCCTTACCTCAATCATACTTCGTGGAAGCAGGATGATTTAGATTGCTTTGAAGATATTCTGTTTGATGGTAAATCTCGACCACAAGACAAAGGTAGAGTATTCTTGGACGCTCTAATCCCTTATGTCAATTCACCCGAGAAATTTCCAGCCGAAGTGTTTCACGTAGACAAAGCCTGTGTGGTGGTACGGGACAAGTTTGCCAAGGTAGTAGGATGTATAAAAAACTGGTGCATGCTCATTTGTAGTTGAATATTCTATAGCTGCACATATTCTTGAAATAGCTCCTCTTTTTTAGACTGGTGCACTTTTCAGTTACTAATTGTGACACTTCAAAGCCTCTCACTCATGTGATTCTGCGCTTAGTCATGCAACAGTTCAACCACTTTCATGTGAGAGGAGGTATACAGGGCATAACTTAGCTCCAAGTATAGACGATATACATATTGCTTTACAATGATTCATCTGCAAATCACACATACACGTACGCGTATAATGCAGGCCAAATTTCATTATTTAGTAATTCCGAAACGGTCGATCGACTATCCAAGCAACCTGACACCAAAGGATATCTCACTCTTCAAGCATTTACACGCACGCGCACAATGGTATGGCATTGAGATTTGAAAGAGAAAGTAATTGTGGATGTTATTATGCAAGTGTCTACATATGTGAGATGTGCAGAGAGAGAATTATGGATTACCATGAAGGTATGCATGTTTATGCTCACTACGTTCATATCTAGTTCTAGTGGTTATTTCGTTTTTAGGGTTTACACGTTCCATCTTTACTGCCAATACTATATTTGGAAATGCAGGGTCATCAAGAAATTAAAAGAAAAACATTCCGAATTGAGCAGAGTAAAATTTCGAACAGGAATTCATTCAGTTCCCAGCATTAGGTTTGTTTTAGGACTCTGAATGTTCGTACAAAGTTCCAAGTTCATAAAGGCAGTGTGCATTGACTCGCCGTTGATCGTTTTCATAGTAAAATCCAAGTATTCAACGCAGCCACCATCTTTTACATCCAAATGCCACATGCAATGCCTACGACTCGAACTGTGCTTGTTCACAGGCAATTGCATATACATGTGATCAGCCAAGATTTTGTTTCTGCTGCACTGAAGAACAAGAAGCATTGGAATTCCTTTACAACGGACTACTTCGTCGACTCAGACAAAGTTTTGCACACTCTACAAACTACGGGTGAGGTCAAGGTAAGAGACCGCGAACGAATACTCGCAATCAATTCTGCACATCTATTCGTACGTGCAAATACACCCATTTGCTTTGCGTCTTACATGTTGGCTGTTGGCAGTACATACGGTTGCTCTCCCATACGGTGATACGTTTAAACCACATTGCATATTGCTATTTCTTTTTCTAATTACATCAGTAGAACATGGACTTATTGTCGCTCGTTTTTTTCTATGCGAACCTCATTATTTTTGCTGGGAACGTTTCTTTTGTCGTGTTTTACAGTACAACGTTGCGAGAATGGAAGTGCTTCTAAAAAACGAGTTGAGATGTCATTTATGTTCACAGCCTCAAAAGAACATGCCATCGCTGAAAGCACACATTCAAGCACACGACACGCAGTGAAATCAATAAATGCAGTACTATATATGGAACGTGCAGACAGTAGATGACATCTAGGAAGTACTCTTGTCAGTCATGTACGTGTATGGATTGTTGAAACAATGCTCGTATGTATCGTGCATGCTAGACGGCGATTTTTACACCTTTTTTTAATGTATTTAGCACATCCTAATGCAGAATCGATTTCGTCATGTATCTGGTCACTCAAAGCTGGGACGATATGACAAGCGCTGTATGATTAATTCTAATCATCAATATACGTCCTTCGGTCTATCTGTGGTATATACTGGGAATGTATATGCCTATCCAGTGCACTAGATTTGGATCTAGACTATGTCAAGTTGTTCTACTCATCAAACAACGCCGATTGAGTGTTCTTATGTTCCCAATATGAGCCAGTGCTTTTGTAGTTTGCTTTTTAAGTTTCAACATCCTGTCAAGTGTACCGATATTTGTCTCGGTCAAAGTACTCAAACTCGCAAGTATCACAAAGTGTCTTCACTTCAACCTCATAGATGAATTAGTCTTATTGATCGATTTAGACAGGAACGATATACAAAACCGAAGCCACCGATAGCTGTAATATGCCCTTGGTATTGATTTACAATAAAATCCGTACCATTACATACGAAAAACTATAAAGCATAAACTGCGCCTGTACAGTCCTCCCCGAATAACTATCTGCTTTCGTGTCACTCTTCTTCCAATGTGGCTACTTGCTCATAATACTTTTTGCAAGCCAGATAAGCACTATGGGTAATGTTGTGGAAAGGATTGATAGTCTCCTGTATGCATATTAACACCGCAGTAGAAACACGGATGGGTCATTCAATAAGTTTAGCGTGTCCATACAAAATATACAGGAAAATCATCGTACTACACTCGTCCCCATATAAAGACAGCGTATGCTTTGCATTTACAATGAATGTAACAAGACTCATTTATAGTGAGTTATAAAAACATCCCTGGCTGAACTCGGCTGAACTCGGCGACTTACAATACACATTGTTTACCAGCTCGTGCAAGAAATATCGCTAACGGACACAACACTTAAAAAAATATTTGAAGAACACGAACACAAACACAAACATTACCAAAATAGTAGAAGACTTTTTACACCCACAAGTGATAAAATGTTGCTCTGGTTATGAAAAATCAGAAACGAATGCTAAAGACATGGTATAAGTGAACGTTTGCCTATGAAAACACCATCACACCGTATCAACATACGACACGCACGTACAACTATATTTTCGGTGTCTCCAATGAAGAGTGTAGATATCTTCTCCCCGTCTCGGGTGTAGTGCTGTGCAACAGATAGGCCACTCAGCACATAACATGTGTGATAGAAATCCCGGCTTCTAAATGAAATAAATGATCATAATTATGGTTTGGGTAATTAATCATAATTATGATTTGGGTAGTGATATAACTTCAAGCGGGAAGTGCTGCACACGTAAATTGTGTACATACTTTCCGGGTTTATCAACACAGCCACCAAATGGTTCTTGACAAGCCAAAAGAATATAGTCCTGGAGTGCAACTGTGTTTGGGTGACGATAGAAGCAAGGCCGAAATGATTACACTCATATATATAAAAAGGAAACTTCTCGACAAGTCGTTTGGGTGTGTCCGATATAGTAATAATCAGTCACTCCCAAACGACATGGACTTGTTGTTACATCGTTTGCTTTCAGAATAACAAGCTGTTCAGTTTACAACGTAGCTAATATTCTACCAACACAGATATTTCGGTGAAACTCCTATTTGAATGAAAATGAGAAGCATACGCCTGCAGGTTAATGAACATTTCGTGTTACCTCTGTTGAACATCCAATCATCAATGTTGCTGGAGGTCCCCGACATGGTATCTGCGCGAAATCCGTGTAAGGATAAAGATTTAGGACAGCTTGACTTTTTCTGTCCGTACTTGGGTCATTTCGAACAGCATACTCACACACACACACACACACACAAATGCATACGAATGCGTAAAGATATGCAATGATACATGCACTCAACATGAAAAAATCTTAAAAATTACGAATGAAAAAAACACTGCTATACGTATATGTTACACAGTACATAGCGAAAAAGACGCTATAGCAACACAGGTTAGAAGTCAAACACCTGATATTAATACGATCATGATTCCATCATATAAATTTGACCGGCATGTACTTGAACACGCTAACACAGGCAACACATCTATTTATATATACGCACATACGCCAACATATCCAGCAAGACATTGGCAAATACATAACAACACATACTTCGCTTGTTTTGTATGTAGTTGATAAGTGAAAAAATGCCCCCCAACCAAAATGAATAGCATCCGTCCACAAGTTTGTTAGTTCGGCCTTGGAATCCCCCTTCAAATCTCATTTGTCGGTGCACAGCCCATTCCTACACCAGGCCAGCATACAATACCAAACAGAATTCAAATACAAATAACGAGCTCTGCGTTACTGTATGCTTGCAAAACCATTTTTCTTGTGCACACGAGCGTGCGCGTATACTTTGTGTGTGCGCGAATACCGTGTTTGTGAATATGTATCTTGCATTCATGTATGGGTGCGGCTTTGTACATGTCAATGAAGGTAGCTGTATAAATGAGGTGGACATACTGTTAAACTCTCTAGATCGAGGAGATGGTCTTCTTCCAGCAAACACAGAGCAGCTACTCCGCAGTACCCATAACCACCATGTGCCTCACATCCTGGCATACCCGCAAACCCACCCTCATAAGTTTGACATCTGCGCATGTGCATACATGCATGTATGTATAAGTACATGGTGAGTTGTGTAGGTGAGTGTGTGCGTGTACATAGGTACATGAAAATATGCTACGGCAATATGACACCTCCATTTCCTCCATCTTTTTTACAGATGTATTTATATACATACATGCATATGTTCGACCAGTGTCACACAACATGTACTTCTCACATACATACAGACAAACAAAAATCTACAATATAAATCAATACACTGACCGATGTTTCGACACTGTAATGAATCTTTCACTTCCATTCTAGTGTATTGGTGTTACAGCACAAGCACAGTGGCTGATCATACATATACAAGGATAACACACAACATCTGCCATACGAATTCTCCGGTCATTATACCTAATATACACATTCATAGCAATCGAAATACCACATAAACACACCTAGCAATCCACTCTGCTGTTCCGTGGAACAAAGTGTGTCGAGTTGCCTTTGGGACAGCACACAACACTGCGACGGATATAGCACAGTACGCACCTCGCACATCTACTTCTCCTCCCCTATGCATTATGAAGGACCCATCTGACTGTTTAAGTGACAACAGCCATGCCGCTAACAATTCCCGGTCTATTATCTGTAAGCAATGTCCACATATAAATTTATGTACGAGTGCGTGTATATGTGCCAGAGAGTATACACACAAATATATGAAGCTACATGTGTCAAGACAACGATACGAATCACATGACAATAGCAGCTCCTCCTCATCGTTTTCGCACAACTTTTGACAAAACATTGTAAGCGTGAGATGAATTAGAGTACAGCTACATTGGAGTGCATTGTGTGTATATAACATTTGTTGGATTGTACTTGCGATGCCAGCGAACGACTTCACTATTCTATATACGCAATATGCACACACACGTGAAAAAAGCAGCTCACTATACATGTATCACATCTGCACTTGGAGTAGTGCTTTGCTGTTCGCGCGTCAATCGCTGTTACACATGCACAGGGAAATGTGCATCCGTCACACGAACATATATAAATGCGTTGTATGCCAATATATGCAAAAGCACATGCAGACACACATGTACAAGTATATGATGAGGACAATACCTCCATTGCGCTACAATCCAGAGAGGCAAGACAATTTATTGCAGCATATGTTGGGGCAAGATGTGATGTCTGTTGTGGGCCTCCACCAAACCCACCGTCTGTATTCCTACATCGAGATAGATAATCTATAACCCTGCATGATCGATGTGTGCACAAGTGTGTTCGTCAGTACATGTTGTCGGTCTAACCCCAACAATTTGACTTATACAATGCAATGCGTACATATAATTCTATATATATGCATATGCATACTGTGAACTTAGATCGCTTGTACAATCTCATACATTTTTCATATATGTATTACAATGTTAAGCATATCCTGTGTTTGCGTAAGTGCGTACCCGATATCGCTATAACAGTCAATCAGACAGACACGCCAACGCAATACTGGATCCTATTACCCTATTAAAAAGGAGAATACACGCTGACTACATTTCACAGTCTCCCCTCTATTTTCCAACAATCAAAAGCACACCTATTCTTCTCCTCTTGTGTTAATTTCTCGCCAAGGATTGCAAGTGCGTGGCAGATCCAGTAACATATCCATGGTTTGCTAGCGTCCAAGCAAACGAATGAGGTGGGAAGTACACCAAAGAGGTTTTTTCTGAGGTAGCTGATATGTGCCTTCCGATTCAATGTCACCTTTGAGCGGTAGAGGTATGGATTCTATATATACACACACATACGCACACATATAGACATAGGCATTTAAAATATAACTCAAGTTTTGCGAAAGATGACTAGTAAGAATCTCCCCTCCACGTGTGTGTGTGTGTGTGTGTGTGTGTGTGTGTGTGTGTGTAGGTGTGTGTGTGTGTACTGGTATATTCGTGATGTAACGAGACGCACCGTGCCTATACGTAGAGAGATATGTAAACAAGGCACTACATGTATGTGTGTGAGTAACATGTATGCATTAAATACTTAAGCATCATGCGGAACATACTAATGGCGTATAAATGAAGAGAAACAGTTGTTATGATACTATGCAAAAGTATACATGCATACACCTCTTGTTTATGCATGCTTTTTGGATGTTCAAACATGGTCTCAACTAGATCTTCGGTCATCCATTGTTTTTGAGACGTATCTGTCGGATACCCGTCGTCGTCGAAATACAGATCGGAAAACCTATTCGGAGAGCTTAGCGCCATTGTACATGTGAAAATGTAAATATACGTAGGAGTACCTGAGCGTGTATATTATATATTCGTATCTCTGAATTGCGCGAATAACAAGGTGAATGTACGCTCAAGAGCGTGAGTATAAGAACTAACAGTACGAGGGTCTGAGCGTGTATATATGTATTCTTATATCTGAAAGGCGTAAATGACAACGTGAAAGTATTGACCTATCTTTTGAGTTATACACCTGCCAATGAACGGATTTGATGCGCCTTCATGTAATACAAACTTGATGACACCTGACACGCTATAACATACTTCTCTTTCTCTCTCTCTCTCTCTCTCTCGCTCTCTCTGTGTGTGTGTGTCTCTCTCTCCTCTCTCTCTCTCTGTCCATCTCTATAAGTGGAAGGTGCATTTGTAAGTAACCAAGCTTACATGAATACTCGCATGAATCTCCGTCATGTCAGCGGCTCAGACAAAATCGTTGCTTAAGTCAGCGAGAGATTCACTCAAGAACAAGGAGTACGAGGACGCACTAGAAAACTGTGAGGTATATAATATATATGAATATATGCGTATGTGTGTGTATGCGCGTGCGTTTGGGTACGTATGTGGAGTATGCAAACGCGCGTGTGCATTTGCAAGTGTTAGTTTGTACTTTCACACACTTGCACTCACGACTATATTCCTGCCCTATGTTGTTCTCGTGCGACAACCGCTACGTTCATGAACACAAGCATTCACTTATAAAGTACACAAGCATACACATGAGTAAATCCATCGTTAGTACATAATATAATTCGTAGAATGATTGGCAATAACGCGAGCAATTAAGCGCATAAATACATAGCCTAAGTGCTGTAAACACACGCGCAATCAAAAACGATTTGCTCATAAAGGCATTTGCACTTCCAAACTGACTTGTCCAACGAAACACACATGAACGAGTAATATAAACACAGCACCAACTGACCAGCCACATGTTCATGCAAATATAGAACATATTTGCTATCAACAGCACCTCCTACAATGCTTATGTTTTTGCTGGAGCTGCGGCGGAAGGGCTGAACAGAACCACGGATGCGTGTGAGTACTACCAGAAAGCTGTCAATGTTGACCCCAAAAGCTTGCTCGCTTACCAGGGCGTGGTGCGATTGTTGGATGGAAAACAGGCGCCTTTGGATTCAGTATGTACAGTAGTTGTGTACGTGACTTTTAATGAAATGTGCAAAATGTGCTTTTTAAACCAGGTATGGTTATTATTGCTGCGATGTAACACATGCGAGTTATGCACTCTTATACACTGAAGTAATGGTTCACGAAAGGTACATATGTTTGTGGATTGTCTTTCCGAATATTTACATGAATATAGATAGGCTTATTTTTGCGAGTGTGAGCAGTTATTTCCGAACCATACATGAATAATGTGTGTACGCTATAGGTGGTTATGTAGCAGTGAGTATTTGATGGGAAACGTGATATCTGTTACGTTTCATGTCTGTAGTGACATTGTTGGGTGTTGTTCAAGCGACACTGTGAAGCTAGATTGCGTACGTGTGTGGTGATAGCTGTTACGTAGTCGTTTGTTGTGATTTATAGTGGTGTATCTAAGTGCTAATATGAAGTGATTATATACACGTGCATTTATATGAGCACTGGAGTTATTATATGTAATTACCAAATGTGAGTATTCAGATGAAGGAAAGGTGTGATGTATTTCATTATGTTACATTCAGAATTGTCCTCATCACAGATTATAAGCTTACATGAATACTCGTGTGCACATAGACCTTCACGTGTGTGTGTATAAGATCAATTGGTTGTGTGAATAGTAGAGTATTATATGTATACTCATAGCACACTCAAATATGCTCTCCTTCGCCCGCAGACTCTATCTCTCCCAGCAGCTCAACGTGATCTCCTGATCAAGTCCCACGGAAAACTGGCCAACTACTACCACCTAGAAAAAAAAGACATCACAAAATGGGCTCATTCCTTACACAAACTCACAGGGCTGTTGTGTTCGCTGAATAGAAACAAGGAAGCCGTTACAAATTGGGAAACGTTTCTTGATAGCGTTGACGATGACGTGGATGTGAGCGTAGATGTGAGTGTAGATGTGCTTTTAAATGCCTATATTAGTCTGGCTAAAGCGCTGGAGAAGACAATGCAAGATGGCGGGACGGGGCTGGAAAACACCTATAGACGTATATTGTATCTCGTTGATTTGTCAAACGTATGTTGTTGCAGTTGTGATTGAAAATGTGAGAAGGAGTTTCGTATTGATGGATATATTCGTGTGCATTTGAATGGTCACCAACCATTTCATGTATTCTCCACTACTCACCTCCTATCAATGGTTTACATATAACATATATAGCTTTTTTGGCAATCGATGTGTGTGGAGTTGAGTTTAGTATTCGTTTATTTGGACATGGAGGGTATTGTGTTGTTGTAGGTATACCCATTGTATCATGTTATTCCAAAGCACACGCGAATACAAATTCGACCTCTCCGTGCGTGTTAAGCCGCGGTATATGCGAGTGATTTTGGTTATTTTCCGTTTGATTGAGACGATGGTGTGGACGCACGAAGATAGACATATTCGCAAGCAGGATCATTACTGTTATTAACACTTCTGTTATCATTGAATGTACATTCTATACTTCTTTGTGTGTTTTGCGTCATATGTACTTGTCTATACTTTTGGGTGTACCGTATGTATGCGTGTTTGTGTGAACGTTATTGTATACCTGTAGAAGGAGGCCGACACCAAGGCCACAATCGTACACGAAACTCAGCAAAATCTTCTAAAGCATCTCCGTACTCTATACTACAACACCACAAATCAAGAGGACCACACAAAGGCGCTTCGATTTGCGATTGATATATGGGATTGCTTACCCAAAGAACGTCCATACGCAGATGCAAATGACAAACAGATGGCATTGTTCGTGCTTGAGAATCTGTGTGAGCTGATGGAGGAGGACGCAGGCGTTTGTATTGATGATCACAATATATTGCGTACATACATGAACACGCTATGTGAAGTTGACCCCAAACATGGACTTGCTCTCATACATGCAGCTATCACGCCCACGATTAGTGCTACGGTTAATGGTAGTTCAGGTACATCATCACCCCTCTTGGACTACGATTTCACCTTGCTCTCTCAGGGGGTGGAGAAGTACCCTAACTATGCGACTGGGTGGGTGTTGTTGGTACTAAGACTCGCACGTGGGCGTCGACATGCACGTGCAAGAGAGATTGGCTGTCAGGCTCTCTCGTATATGAGAACCACGAGTGGGGATGGACAACTCTCCGGACGGGCACGAGTGTTGTGCGGGGTTTTGGCCGAACTGCGTGTGAGTGATGCACGTGTCCTAATGGAAATGGGGGAGAGTCATCGTATTGAGGCGAGGAAAGTATTAAATATGGCTGTGAATGAGCTTCGGACAATGGATGCGAGTGTAGATGGGCATACAGGTGCATATGCAGGTATAGGAGTGAGTTGTCGACGTACGTGCAGCGGAGTGGGCGCAAGAATACAACTCGCAAACTGTACTATGGCAATGGGAAACTGGCATGAGGCTGTGAAATGGTTGAGTGAAGGACTGGAGATGTGTACTGGGGAACGTTTTGATATACGTATAAATGGAGGTGATTTAATGCCCTCAATTGTGCAAGCAAGTATTGAAAGTGAGTTGGGGTGGGCACTACACCAGGCTGGTGGACATACAGAAGCCTTGGATAGGTACATACACGCCATGTCCGTGTTCGAAGACACGCTGACGTACATATACACAAATACACAAGGAACTAACTCTGCTGACACAAGCTCTCCTTCAAACATACTCATGGAGAAATATATCCCGCTTCTCAACGAAGGGTATGCGCAATGCCAGGGGCGAATTGGTATAGTGTACTACGATATGCCAGGCAGTGTTTATCAGACAGTAGTGTTGGACAATGGAATTGAAACAGAGGACCAGCCAATGGCCTGCTCTCGACATCTTCTACAATCGGCAAAACGCAAGCCAGACACAGATCACCCGCACGTGTTTATGTATCTTGGCAATTTCTACACAAACATGAGTGTGAATAGCGCACGTGGTTTGAAGTGCTACGCAAAGGCTATTGCAATTGCCATCGCTACTCACAACCACACGCCCACACCTTACCCTGAAGAAATATGGGGGTCTTCCATGTTCTTCGTTAACACATTTTCTGTTGATCAGACTGTTCTCCTGGCGAACAAACTTAGTGATATGTACTTGGATGCGAGTTTGGTTGAAGATGCACACAAGCTCCATTTACGTTTGACGACATCCTCCATAAGTGGCCATACCGGATCTGAAGTATGTCCTTTTTTTGCTTGGTATTCGTGATCTATGAATACATTGATGTGCTTATTGGTAGTTGTTGTCATTTCCGTATACACTTAATGATGCGCGTGTTTGTGTTGATTTGTTTAATTAGCATATCACGGAAAAAGTCCTTGATTAAACACGCAGCACTGACCCTATTAGATTTGTGTATGCATATATTCTCAGTATATTTGTATTAAAGGGTTTAGCAGTGATTTGTGGATATGTGTTGTATATGTAGGACTGATCCTAACGGTAGTATTGTATTGTATATCTGATACTTGCTATGGCATCATTTGTATGCAGATTCGTAACCGCATACCATGGGCCTTTTTCCGTGCTGGATTGCACTATCAAAACACAGGCCAGTTTCAGAAAGCTATAGATTTTTTTCAGTCGGCGCTACGAGTGGACAGCCATAATCCTCAAGGGTATCGTGTGCGTGGTGGTGTGCGCTTTACATGTTAGTGTCAATAAGATATACTGACGTATGGGTATATGTATATGTAGTATACCAGTGTGTACGTGTATTTGGGTGTTCATCCAATAGTGGTAGCCTCGATCTCGGGCGTTGGTATGTACTAGGCGTACTTTCCATGGTGACACACTGTAATGTGATTGATTCGTTTTCGTACACGCTCTGATACACTCGTATATGTATGTGCATACCTAAATCCCATGCTTACATAATCAATTCTCTATCACCACACGCAATCGAACGCACATTCACATGCAGGTGGGAATGCCTAGGAGAGTGTTATCTTCAATTAGGACAGTTTGTTGCAGCTCACAAGGCTCTGACCAAGTCACTTAGTATATACACTGATGAAGGCCAGACTGGAACGTCACGCAATATCGATCTGAAATCCGTCTCGTGTTGCCGGTATGTATATTGTTGTATACTCATGTTTGGGTTAACGTACAAGTATAATGTTAACGATGGGGTAAATTTGTGTGTGATTTCATTTTGACATATATTGTTCGTCAGGGATCCCATTTGTTTGTGTGTATGTGTATGTGGCAGAATCTCGTTTTAGAGATTTAACTCTATTTCCGTGTTTTTCTTCGCAATCGCACAATGATCTTCCCATTCTACTTCCCGAATACTATTCCATGGATGATCAAATTCGTGTACTTCAACAGCGAACAGTAGAAGCGATGAGCTTCCTTCTATTGTTTGCGAACGTTTTGACATTAAAAAACTTTTGTCTACGAGTCGGCCTTCAGTCCATACGTGCTCCTGTACATACTCACTATTGCCCACCTCGCGTATTTATGTATACAACTGCGCACCTAAGAGAAGTGATGACTAATTTTAGTTATTATCGGATACTCTGTAAAAGTGCAAGCAATACCTATGAGATGGGTCTACACTCACATATATGCGCAGTTGCAGATGCACATACTCACATGTATATCATCGCATGTATTTCCGTTTATGCAGTGCGCGTATTGCAGAAGTGATGTGCACACTATCCTTATATGCCGAGTCTCTAGAAGCGTACAGCCGATGTCTGCGAGAGGACTCACGCAGTATCTCTGGTCGGTTGGGACAGGCCCAGACCCATCTGTCATATGCGTTTGATCTGTTGAGTGAGGGAAGAGGAGTGGCAGCCGTGGCTACGGCAGCGGAGGGTTTGGCCGGTCTGTTGAACTATGATCTCAACTTTGATCTTGTCAACTACATGGTATGTGTTTGTGTCAACTATACATGTATATATATATCTTGGTGTTCCAGTTCCAGCCCCCGTATGACCTCGATATGTCGAGGGTGGATGTGAAGTCGCTGTGGTCCTGAGCGAAAGGATTGTGTGTGCACGAGAAGTGTGTGTTATCAGGTACCAGTTTTCAACTACCGTGAATATATATACAAACACGTATGTGTTCACACATCTTTTGCGTATTTGATCAATGGAGTGAAGAGTGCTGGAGGGACCTTCGTAGACACCATCGACACAGTCGAGGAGGGTTAGTGTGCTCTTGAACAGCGATTTCGCTAATTAGTTTGGGAACTATTCTGTGTATGTGTTTATTGTTTTTAACTGAAAGTTTCTCTTAAACGGCAAGGCCCGTAGTAAGCACTGTCAGGCAGTGTATGTGTGTACATATATTTCGGTTGTTGCGCTGTTTGTAAGAGCGCTCTATTCGTGCCGAAACTAGTTTTGTTCGTGTACTTTTCAAGTGCGTGTGAGTAAGTACATGTTCACGTGCGTGCGTGTGCGAGTATGCGCGTGTACGCTTGCATGAGCGCTCGTTTTGTACAGGGCCTAGGTGTGTGACCGACGGATTTTTATGTATATAAGATTCTCAAACCTTTTCGTGTTGTGAAACGCTTATATGCAGGCGTACTGGAAACTGGTAGGCGACATTTGCTTTTTCTTTCACAAAGCTTTGTCAATCAGTGAGAAAGCGTACGAAGACACGCTCAAACCCATTGTGGATAAAACTTGCGCTGAATTAGAGGGCTTCACAATTCATGGTACGCATGAAAGTTGTGTTTTTGTGCGCGTTATGTGCATACCTAAGCGTGATTACAGGTGTACTGTCTTGTGACGTGTATATACGCAGATTTAAGAAATCCACACTACGCGTGTACCTACACAATTCAAAACGTATAGCTACATTCATCCATTCAACCATCCATTTACTCTCAAGAAACACATGTACTCTTATCATGCATACACAGATAACATAGGCGTCCAAGCCATGCTTGAATTGGGTCTATATGCATATCAAAGAGGTCTTCAGGTCGTACATATGACAACAAACACGGACACCAAAGAGTCTAATACAAGGACCCTCGTGAAGGCCGGATTGGAATCAGATGTGGCGATTGTGTTTGTTTTGCTCAAGAAGTATGACGAAGCAGTAGAGGCTGCGAAGCAAGCAGTCAAAACAGTATGCAGTAGTTTATATTTGTTTCTCCTTGAGTAAATATATATTTGTATGACTCGTACTTATAAGTACACGCAAGAGTTGCTTATACTAACCCACTCATTTATAATCGCTACTTATGTGCCCTTGTTACTCACGCATATACCAACAGGATCGAACTCTTCCACATTCGTGGCGTGTGCTTGGCTTCGTTTGTGCCGACTCAAAATCGCAATCTTACGCGGCATTAGCTCAACATGCATTCATTGTTGCGTTACAATTACAACCCCAACACGCCCCCACATGGACGAATTTAGGGCTCTTTTATTTAGCCTATGATGCGACCAAACTAGCTTTAAAGGTTTGTATGTCCGTGAAGAAGTAATGTATATGGTATTTTGATAACTTGTTTACCACGTCTGCAACTTATGCCGTAGCACACATCCAAATGGACAAAGTATACCGCCACGGAATCTGTACAAGTGGTATTATGTGCGCGCATAATATATTTGTGCGCATGCTATTATCTCACACTCACACTCACACTCACATTTATCACAATCATTGTACTCATTATACCCATACTCACATTATGCTCACGTCACTACTGAAAGTACATTTTGTATATGTTGGAATGCGAGTATGCGCACACCCACGGACATAAGCACAAGCAGGTTACATCGCCATTGACAGTAAAACAAACCTGACGTAAACAAACCTAGAAATCTACCAACTAAGTGCAATTAAATATAACATATACATCAAAATACTCTTTAATTCTAACGTAGTCACATGCACATACAGAGCTTTGGGCGTGCGCAGGCGTGTGATCCGTCGTTTGCTCGCGCGTGGGTGGGACAAGCCTTTATCGCAACCACACTGGCGGATGACGTTGGTAAGGAATTGTACCACCATTCGGCTGAGATGGACGACCCTGAACCAGAAGGTCTCCGGGGCTATGCTCAGGTATATATATTATGCAGTGATGTACCTTTAATCTTCTTTATTGTATTACATACACGCATAGGTATGTATTTACTTGCGTGTTTGCAATGATATGGCTGTCAACATTAATAAATGTACTGCAATCTACCATGATTTGTACACTGACTTTGCTACCACCCACTTGTTTTTCACCGTGAGTGAACTGAAACACAGAAACGTAGCTGTATGTACACACAACTATATATACTGGTACATAAACGTACGCATATGCATGTACACATATACACATACGCATACTGCCGCACAGATTACATCCTAACCAATTGACGTACATCGGGTTTTTTAATTCTCCAATAGAACGTATACAGAGATTTCAAAAACAGTATTGGTAAGGGCCACTCCATCACACAGTTCTGCATTGAACAAGAACAGGCGAAGAACCTACAGACAAGCACAACCGAGGGTTTAAAGTTGGCTGCGCTTTCACTTGGTGGGTATATTGTTATGTAAGTGTATATATGTAATTACAAGATGCACTCCACCACCCACTTCCCTTAATAGTGCGATAGACTCCAAAATATAGGTAGGTCAAGATCCTGAATTGAAATTACAATCTCACGAAGATCGTACTTACAATCGCTATGTGCGTGGTACGTCTGCCACTGTAGTGCGTGTGCTTGCGCGTGTTTTGTGTTCGTAGTCGTGTGTATGCATGTGCAAGTGTATATGTTTGTTAGTCCATATACCATTTTGTCTTTGACTTGTAGCAGGCTCCGAACGAGCGAGCACTATTGAAAGATTTTTGGCTGTGCTCACAATTGATAGAACTTTTATCATGCGTCTGGTCTTTTATCATGTATCTGGTGTGTATCGTATATGTGTGTTAAAATGTATTTCCTTGACTTATCCGAATCTCTTATTTCTATAATCAGACCGATCACTCGCAAAATGCCCAATGGATGTGTGGTCATGGAACACACTTGGCGTCATCCGTGAGGTATGTTGTTGGAGTCCTGTACGTTATATATATATATATATAATTCGTATTATATCTCTCTTGCTTTCACTCTCAACCTCTCTTACACAGTAAAAATAGATACCTTTTGAAGAGCTTCAAAACTAATTCGAATGAAACAGGAAACGCGATTTATCATAAATGTTGTATAGGAAGCAAGTTCGAATGTGTCATCTCATTCCTTGTGCAGCGTTTACACATACTAATGCACTCACACCAAGTATGAATTCCCTAACATGCATACACACAACATGTACGCATGCACAGCTCTTGGGTCTAAATCTGGGTGCAAAGACCGCTTTTGAACAGGCTTTGAAACTACTGCTCAATGGAAACGAAAGTGACATACACCGTGAACAACTGCCTGATGTGGCATCTAATCTCGCACGAACGCTTTGCAGATCTAAAGAGTACAATAAGGCGTTGGAAGTGTACACTAAGGTGTGTATACATGTTGTCCGTGTCTAGCTGTACTATTTCGTTGTTATATGTACATATATGTCGGGTTTGTCCGTTTCTGTGCAAAACCGAAATGGAGATAGCAGTTATGTGCCAAACAGTTATGTGCCGAAGACAACAGAGATATCCGTGATGAACACGAAATTTCGTAGAACAGCTCTCTCAGTATGTACATGTATAGTCTGCCATATTATCTTTGCATACATGGTTTTCGTTGTGTATTCGTATTTTTCGACTGCGGACAAGCAATATTATGTATACACTAATTCGATTTTATACCCGACCAGTAGACTTTTGTGCTATATCTCTGTACTTTCTCGGCATCTAGCGACCGAATACTCACATTGGCATTTGCTTTCTTGTATTCAAACATTGCCCCTCGATGAATTCATGTGTTGTTGGGATACTGGGGACATATTTTATTCGTCAGTATACAAGCACTACAAATGATCTATACTGTGCGTTGGGGATGGGCAACATATACTTCCAGACTGGGAGATTGCAAGAGGCACAAGAAGCGTACTTGTGTGCCTTCCAACTGGCTACTAGTAAAGGTATGCAAATATCTGCAGATTTTCGTGATGTCTTAACATTCATTGTTCTATTTAATTCCACTGGTTAATTTGTGTGTCCTTATGTTATTTTTGTCCATGACTTGTTTTATGTATCAACCTCCTTTTATGTAATTTACATGTCAGATGAGATGACGATTGCCTCTGATACACAAGTCGCAATTGGACTCACAGCTTATGCGATGGGTGATAGCGGGACATGCAAGGATACTCTATTCCGAGCGTAAGTGTGTTTGTATCTGTTTTTTTCTACATGCCACCGTGTGTATTTGCAAGCTTCAGTGTGTATGCATATGTGAATATTCCTATGTAAATGCGTTATTGCAGAAGAACACAGTGTGACATCAAGTATAACGTTTAGTCAATCGCTCATCAAATGACCATCTACACACAGCCTACAACTTTCACCCACGTCTACCAATCCGGTGGCCACGTTAGGTGCACTTGGGCTCCTGACGTCTGACATGGAATTGGTTGGAGCGGCTCTGGCAGAGGAAAAGAAACTACCAAATGAAAATCGCCGCAAACCGTCCACATCTTATGATTTTGCAATCCTACGATCTTGTTGGTGGCTGTTGCAGGTGTGTTATGACGTATGAGTGAGTGCTAGATGTATTAGTGTATACGATGTGTGACGTCCGACAAAGGGAGATGCAAGTATTTTAAAAAAAACACCTATATTACAACGGTTATTAATTTGTGTTGGTTTCTCTCTCTGGGTTCGTATGTTAAGATATTATCGACCGAAACCCACGTGAGTACTAGGATATATGGTCAGGCTGTAAGTATCATCCGCCAACGAACAATTTATACGCATTCAGTGCTTGCGCTTGCATCATTAAATTGTGACACCGACATTGCACGACATAACAAACCGCGTATACACAGAGTGAGATATATAACCTTTCGCCCCCCCCCCTCCCCCCCTTCAAATGCATTCGGGCACAGGGCAATCCACAACGCGCATGTCAAGCTCTCACTAGATCCATCCACAACGATGGTGCTTATCTACCGATTGCATGGTCGATGACTGCGAGTTTCGCCCGAATGCGTTGTAAGAACTCCCTCGCTCTACCTTTGGCTCTGTATGAGAGCGCTTGGGAAGTTATGACTGGTATGTATATGTGCATATGTACGTATGTTTTAGTGTAAGTGCATGTATTTATGTTCATGCATGGATCATCTGTACGGGCGTGTGTGATTGTAGATATACGCTTTTCTTTGATGATGAGTTGTTAAAAGTACCACATAATCAAATGACAATGAGTGTCATTTGAACACGTGTGAAATCTTGGTTGGTTTGATTGTGATCAACCAATCTACTTATTATAACGTTACAAGATAACACTATAAACAAACAACGTACATGAATATAAATACATAACAGATACAAATAACACTGCGACAACAATGGCGGAGACTCTTTCAGCCCACTCCGATGCTCTTTTGCGCTACGGATGTGAGAACGGGCACACTCGGGCCAACGGAGCCTTGCGTAAAGGTACGTGTATATACCTAGAAGTACGATTATGTTTGTATGATATATGAGAATACATCACGCAAAAGAGAATTTAATTAAAATAGTATGAAGGAATTGATGGTTATATCATCTCACTAACAAATTAATACTCGTGTTAACGCTCGAGTACATATATTCCACAAACATGCGCACACACAGACCAGCACTTGCACACGCGCGCACACACACACAGACACGCACACGCACACGCACACACACGCACACACACGCGCGCACACGCACACACACACATACATTACATACATTAATACACACACACATATATATATATATATATATACGCACACACACACACACACACACACACACACACACACACACACACACACGCACACGCACACGCACACGCACACACTGCATGTAACACGCATAGTATATGTTATACAGCTGCACGTTTCTCATACAATCTCTCCTCGTCCTACAGCTCAAGCTGCGGTGTTTCGCGACCCTTCGTCAGTGCGTGCATGGGCGTCTCTTGCGAATGGCCTGTTGACGTCTGCAAACTCGCCCCCATCAAGAAATTCTCAGACGCACGCTGTGTTGCAAGAAAGTAAATCCAATAGTCTGAATCTGGCTTTGCGTGTTTGTGACTATGTTAGAGTGAGATCACGAGAACTGGAATCTCAGCTTGTGGCCGAAGTTGGTAAGTACGCTGTGTGTACGCGTTGATGCAAAGGGTTATGAATTTTCTTGGTTTGTGCTCGTGTATGTTTCGTTATTTGTCGATATATAGAGTTTTATATCATGGAAAGTTCAGATGCGTGTGCAAAGAAACATGTTTTCGTAATTTTCTTCCAGTCGCATGCTTTTAGTTATGTTATCGTGTTTATTTACTGTTTGTTGGCTTGGTTGTGCCCAACATGTATTTGACATAATGGTACATTTTTAGTATTTGTATGATATTGAATGCTATGTTCCTTTATTTTTATACGATTGTTTGTTCACTAGTCGATTCATTATGTTTCGGTTCAACAGCTTCTTCGTCCGCCATTAAAATACGCAATCAAGCGGTTCCATTGATAGCAGTAACACAGTGGGCATCTCAAGCCATGTGTGAATGTCTAACGCTGTTAGGTGCGTCTGATAGTAGTGTACAACAACATAGTTCACCTAACCCGTATCTTGATATGGCAATGGGATTGGCTGTGCAATGCATCAACGAGTACCAAGGTGATGACGCCGGGCGAGCAACATGGCTAAGGCTGTTGGCCAGAGTACACCTTGCAAGGTAAGAATGTGAGTGTTTGTAGTTTCACGAGTGTGAAAAACCCTTTATCTCGACTACTGAGTGATATCTCTGCTGTTTGTTCTACATTGTTTGAATATAAGTATGTTGTGATGCAAATACTCTTATTATACATATTTTTGTGAACTATAGAGTGAAAAAACCACCTATACACGTAACCACATGGGCGCTCACAGACTTGTACTTTCATAAATAATATGCTACATTTTTTTAGATCCAGTGCAGGAGAAACAGCGGAGGCCATTGCACACCTTCGCAGTGCGATTGGTTTATCTGCATCGCCATCCATAGTGTGGGTCCATCTAAGCGAACTGTTTCGTCGTGACAACAAAACTGAAGCTGCTCGTTTGTGTCTGCGAGAGGCTGTCAATGCTTGTCCTGAAGATGGTGGTCCTGAATATACGGTATTTGTTTGTTTAATTCGTTTCATGTAAGTGTATGCCATGGTTTAGGCGTGCGTTTGTGTATACTCGTCTGTTTGGCATTTTGTTATCTATGTGACTGCGTATGTCTATGTCGAGCGTGGGCTTGGCGATCCGGGACGTTCTTTGTTTGTCGATGATAAGAAATGATAGTTGAATATCTTACGAGACCAATAGAAGCCAACACACCTGTATTACGGTGTATAGTGCTTCTTTTCGGCCGTTGTGTCCGTTTATATTTTGTTTTTGAGCGTTTGTATTTGATCGTGATTGTATACGGACCTTCCTTCTTCGTAGGTTGTACATACATCTTGTTTGCATGAAGAAAATATACTGGAGTGCCTATTTGTGTCGTTATGACGTCAAGATGGATGACAGGTTGCTCATAATCCATAACGACGAAGGCACCGACGATTGATATGGAAATATATCTGTTGTATCACTTCATGTTTTCATGTATGTTTGTTCTTTTACTTATCGTTCTTCACCTGTTGTTTTCTGTTCATTAATCATTTACCTCCAAACAGACAAATCTCGTACGCTTGGCATGGTTGGATATGCTAACTGGGCACGTGGGAGACTGTGAGACTTCTCTTCAAACCGTTTCTACAATCTCGAGAGAAACTGTTTCTGTGTCCTTCCTAAGGGTACGAAGTTTTACGTCGTTTGCGTTTTTTCTACGTGCAGTGTATTCTGGAATATTTGCTCACAGTGGGGTGCAACCTGCGACGAGTGTTGCGCATGTGCAAGAAGCCCAGTGTCTTTATACTTTTATTAAAACGTCTGGTTGAATATGCATATCGCACTGGTGACGCTCTTCTTTCCATGTTCGTAGAGAAAACTAAATTGTAGAGATTTGCTTGTACTTGTATTTGCTTCTTGCAGGGAGTATGTGGGTTGATGAATAAGGATAGGAGACAAGCCCGGCGAGCCTTCACAAAGGTGTTGGCGGAGGCGAACGTGGATTCAACATGGCACTCGCTAGCTACCACTTTGCTTGAGCAGTGTGCGTAGTGAAAGATGAGTAGATTCCATAGCCGATCTTGGTGTTCTATTACGAGATCTAGTAAAAACAAGTAAAGTTTAGAGTTTCTTACGTGATACACTTTGAAGGGCAGCAATACACTTCAACAAAGAAAACCAACAAACAAAATCTAAGATCATAGTAAACGCACATGTTTTATTACACGAAAGTATCTGTCTTTGAGTGCTCCCTTCAACAATAAAGGAATTAATCTTTCAGCCACACCTATTTATACTTCAGTTTATCTTCATTCTTTTATAACTTTGTGAGAAATTGTACATTTTATTAGTGTATCCCAGTTTCTTGCAATGTGGACGCCATGTATTACATTCTTACTACATAACCTTAATAAAAGATGAGAATCTTATATTGTCTTTCGTTGTTTTCACTATGAAGAACGCACATTTGAACAAATAGGTTAGCCGTAGCATTCTAGTTACATGCCTTCTTCATAGTGAAAACAAAGAAAGACAATATAAAATTCTCATCTTTTATTAAGGTTATGTAGTAAGAATGTAATACATGGCGTCCACATTGCAAGAAACTGGGATACACTAATAAAATGTACAATTTATCATAAAGTTATGAAAGAATGAACGCCGATAGAGCCTACGGATAATAGTGTTCTGCACTTAGATCTTCACGTACTGCATTCCAACCAGAACAGTTTATCCGTCAAATTTCAATAGTGCATGAGCAATACAAGAATTAAACAAGGCTTATGCGCTAGACGGTTTGCATATGTGTACTTCATATTCCTCGTCTTGATAAGCAGTATGCAGCTGCATGCGAAAACTACGATTCATCACAACAACCGGTTTCTTCATAGATGTACGTATGTGGCCAAGTATATATATCTAAAATCAGTACATAAACAATATGTTACGCGGGCGATAACCAAGAGATATACGTGCTAATGTCGAAATGTTTGCAGTTTACAGTCATGACCATGATTTCTGTTCTTTCAATTTATTGTTTTGACGTTGCAGTGCAGTAACTTTTAAAATACCATTCCTTTCGCATAAATTTCTACCCTACCCTTTTTTGTACAAAGCATATATATAATGTATGATAATATTGATACTGGATACATGCACAAGTCCAAGAACTGCCTTTTCTTGCGGTTTTCCGAAACGGCATATATAGAATAATCTGATACCCTACAACACTTGATGTGCATCCGCTGTTGTTTCTCCACTATTGCAGTTTCTCTGACCACTTACGACTATTAATAGTACTGGAGATAGCACTTTAACCGCGATTACTACTACTGATACTACTACTAACTACCATTATTACTATTTCTACTACTACCATGTTGTTGTTGCTTCCTTTGATTCTTCTGTGTTGTTATGTTTTGTGCAGCTCACAGCTCATGGTGCGAAAAGAATTGACAGTATGGGGGGGTTATTTACACAGCAACCAAATTGTTCAGTCAAAATTTAAAACACGTAGTAAATTAGTTTACGACACATGCTGAGACGATACTGTTTATCAAGGGGGCGGGGGGGGGAAGAGGGTGAAGAAGGGTTTAAAAAAAACATCAAGTTAAGGAAGAGAAGGTATTTGCGATACCCCTTTGAAACTATCTATCTAATATTCCTGTCGCAAATGTTACCAGTGAAAGAGACGACCAACCGGGGAATTCGAAAAATGTAAGTGATCCGACCGGTTCACCAATGGGATGAGAATACAAACTTTTTCACATCTGCAACCACAGCAACTGACTTATGTTTGATTGGTAGATGGGAACAAAGATACTGAGAGATTAAAAACGATTAAAGTTATTACAGTTGTTACAGTTGTTAAACAACACTCAACGCCTGCCATACTGTCTTCCTGCCTTCCTGGCTATCCTACGTTCTTGCCTTCCTGGCTTTTTACCTTCCTGCCTTCCTGCCGTCCTGATTTCCTGCTTTTCTGCCTTCCTGCCTGCTGATCTCACACCCTCTCTGCCTTTCACTCTCACTCACTGTCTGTGTCGCTCTGAACAGCTGCAGCTCCTGTGTTGGACGAGAAGGAGGTCTTTGTTGCTCTTGTTAAGTATATAATAAAATGAGTTACGCTCAACAGAGATAGAAGACCACTGTTAACTTATTGCCAATTTTGGTGTACATCTCATCTCATAAACTACTGTACTCGTCGATATATAGAACGATACAGTTATCAATATAGCAATCTCTGAGCGTACTCGTGAGCATTAATATCCGCTTTTTGTTTTTCATTCTTCAGGTGTGTGTGTGTGTGTGCGCATTGAACTACTGCCTGTACTAGAAACCGCACCTTGAAATTTATTTTTACAGTCGTTCATCCTGATATACTTGCAATCACTTGTTTGTTCAAGACTCAATATTTTGATACTTCCTTGGGTCCATCTACCTATTTATTACTCCTCACATTTTTTACTATAAAAGCACACAACCTTTCCTCATCACATTATTTGCAATTAGTAGCACACAAACCTATAGCTGTCAATGTATGCCTTGCCTCATATCGCACGTGTTTATTAATTGAACGTACGCAATTAATTAATTTTTCTTACTTAATGAGTGTTCCATAATAAGGAAGTGCAAATCTCTTATGTTTTTCTCTTTCTTATCATGTTTGAAACAACCACAGTACTAGAGTTAATTCGCAACCGCAATGAGGATTTCCAGTGACAGACAAGATGTCCTATCTATAACAAAAAGATTACTTCATAATCCCACATCACCCTCGTTCACGAAAGCATCACACTGTGGAAGTAAGGAACGCTGGAGTACGACAGCAAGCAGTGTCAGTTCATACAAGGCCGTACCCTGGACTTCGCATAGAGAGGAGGCTGACGTTCATGTTCAAAACGATAGGAGGGTTTTACCTGAATGCCGCTGGAATGGGTGTAACGAGAAGTTTGATAGCAAGGAGGCACTGGGTTATCACATGAACAATGCGCACCTCGGTATGAAGGCATATTCCGACAGTAACGGTAATAGGCAGGACATTCCTAGCAAACGTAAGCATTCGCAACAGCCCTCTCCACCCAAACAATACCAGCGTCATACTCGTAATGTTAACTATACCTATTCAGAACCACGACACCAAAAAACGTTTAGTCCTTGTACATCACCGACCTCTTGTCCAAAACTTTATGAAACGTCTGATACATATTGGGAACAAAATGTAAACCGGTCGCGTAAAGCTTCTACACCCATACCGATTCACCATGACTTTGGCGATAGTTCCGCACCACATCAAACTCACCTGCATGCCTACTCAATGCATGAGCATTCATCACATAGTCACTACCGGATACAGAAACAATCTTCGCCCTCTCCGCGGCCCTCTTCATTACCTTTATCATACTACGGTTCATCACTCACGGCAGAATCAGTGGATACGTGCAAATCAGAAGAGTACTACGCACATGAGAGTAGGGATTACCAAAACAATTACTCCGATGAACAGACGCGCACATTGTACGAAGATACTATGGATGCAGGAGACAGTAATACAGGTGAGGCAAGCAATGACGGCGATGCTGTTTTCAACGCTCTTGAGCTGCTTTGCTCAGCCGCTGCTATTCATGGACGTGTGAGCATGAGTGAGTAAAATCATTGAGATGTATGGAACACACGTTCGGTTTAGAAGAGCTATTATGAATTGTCTACACAATTATATGGTCTAATGGCGGGTTTGGAACGTGGTGCTTACTGACATACGACCATACGAAAAAATTCGTGTTCATGAGTTCTTCTCACTCGGGTGCTTGGAACGTTTCTCGTCAACGGAATCGTAACTTACGTAGAAATAATAGTATATCGACGTCTGATCTGTGTTCAGACCTAATATCGTTATAGCTATACTTTATAGGTAAAAGACGCCATCTGCAATTGTGGCGCCATTCATACCAACATGAACACATTATTGATACACAATAAATAAACACATATACTTGTAACAAAAAAGGTGGGTCATGGTAGCCTAATACACTTGAATGGTATCTCTCCACCTACTCGTAATCACACTACTGTGACCCTTAAGAGCAGAGTAATATGTTGACACGTGAAAACTCAAGCACTAACATAGTATATAGCTCTACAAAAGTGGCTTGAGGTGGGCGTTTAATTTTGCAAAACCGTCGGCATCGTATATTAAAAGTGACCGCAACATCGTTCAGTATGGTTGCCCACAGTGACCAGACACTCGAACATTAAACGACATGTCCAGATGCACAAGTCTTTCTATTGCACATGAAGAAATCCATCGGAAGGACTTCACGAAAGACAACAGAGAACTCTATGGCATATTGTGCATGATTGATGCAGTATGCATTTCGGGTACAACGCCCAACGAAATACATAATCAGAATAGAGGTAAGCCTTGACCATGAATATGGATTGCTTAGAAAATTTCGAAGTGTAGACTACGGAGTAATATGAGATGACATCTATCATCGCATATATTACCACATTGCCTTCATTTTGCGGCTTGCATTCTAGCACGTTGCATAAGTAGCTCCTGCAGACTGTGATCCTTCTCCTTGAGCATATTTTCGATATACTTTTTATTCATCTGTAGAAACGAGCACAAAGCTTGAATAAATAATTCTGCATGATACGACATACAAAATCTACTTCTTCACACATCTGTGCAAGTGCACGCGTGCACTGAATGCGAACTGCGAAAGCGGCATTGTCTTACATGAGTCAATTGAATTGTGATTAATATACACAAAATCCAATAAAAAGGAAATATGTACAACACAGGACCAACTCAGCAGTTTGACTTCGTCGCAATATACATGTTGATATATACATAAAATTTGGCAGACACTGTACAACGAATCTCCAGCTACCGCATTGCACGGGTTAAGAGATCAAAACAAAGTACCTCCAAGTTTTTTAGCTCTTTCGTGTTCGCATCTTCTTGGGTCTTGAGATTCTTCGACAGGTCGGGTTTACTTTGGTTGATGAACCTGATTTACATATTTATAGGAACATACGAGGTGTGAGAGCTGAAATAATATCCGCTCAGACATGCGCTAGTCCACTTATAATTACGCTGTTCTGCGTACGAGCAATCCACCAAGGAAGAAGAAAAACTATCGATTCTTGGACGAAGATCAGAGTATACAAGCGTACCTGAGTCTTTGTATTTAGTTCCTCACGGACAACCAAAAGCCTGTGCTATTGTGTTTATGTTTGTTCCACGCACTTTCATACAAAAAGACAATTGCACTATAAATCATTGTTGCGTATATCACATTTACGGACATATTTAGAGTTCTCTTTCATGTACTACAAATATTTCGGATCTTGCTATTATAGCAATCATAAAACGCACAATAAATTAACCAAGTGTGGGTGTGTTGTGTGTGTGTCTGTGGGTGTAATACGATGCAAGGCAACAGATTGGGAGGCATAAATACGGGCAGGCGTACGGGATTTGCGACATTATATGTAACATACATGCGGCCAACGGCAAGGTAGCACTTGGTATCCTTAGGGAGCTCATCAATTTCTTGAGCGGTGAGTTGTGTCTTGCGGATCTCTCTCTGCTTTACCTCCATTTGGTGACTAAGATACTCCATTTTCTGCTTTTCTTGTATCATTTGGATCTGTACTTCCTCGAAAGCCTACACGTGGAAAATTGTACTGTTAGTATGTGAACAATGCAAAGAACAATATGTTTGAAAAGTACAAAGTAATGGTGCAGTTACTGTTAGTATGACACACAATGTTCATTCTAAACAATATAATACTGAACTCTACACAGATACTAAGCACCAGCAGTATGCTAACACATGACAATGAATTCCGCGTCCAAATAAACAAATTTTGATGCAATAGTTCTATTACGCTAATATAAACTATTCAGTGGGCATTTTCATGTTAAAATACACGTGCATTAAATGAGAATTCAGTTCATGCAGACACTCAAGCTACACAGTAGCACAGACACAACTCCCCAACCTTCCTGAGCTCTGCTTCATTATCAGCCATCGTGCTTTCGTTTAGTTTGCGTACGTTCAATACGTAGTGCTACTTGTAATGTGAGAGGAATATTTGGATTTATCACTGAATGAATGCTCGTACGCAAGGTTCATGCAGTAGTAAGTAGTATTAGTAAACAAAATGTGTGTATAAATTGTTTCGAAAACTTCAAAAAAAATGTTATACACTGCCAAATCGTGTCGCGAGGTCGAGCAAATCGTCGCATCGTTCTACACACATTGACCGAATACAATAAATACGGTGGTGTTGTTACATGTTTTGAATAGTCAGAATGCAGCTACGCACGGTACCCTGAGATAAAGCACGTTAAGCAGTCGCATCCGTTGTACGTACTGTATTCATGTGTCGCGTAATCACTTTCCAATCTTTCAATTCAATCGATTGATAAGTTGCATGCTTAAATTGGTTTTGGGACGGACCATTGTATATTTAATCATGTCGAAAGTCTCACAAAAGAATCACAGCAAGTCGCAAAATGTAGCGCATGATGCCTTTCTTTAGAGCAATGATATAGAAGATAAAAGGTATTTTTGCTTTAGAAACGACAAAGTGTTGCTGGTTGAAGTGGCGGCATTATACAGCGGGTTTGCTAGGTCTTGACAAGCCAATGTATCACGCAGACAGATAGGAAAAGCCATGAATTGTTTATAGTTACTCCGCAGTCAACAACTGTGAGGACCCGTAAAGCGATAATCTATTCATGATTGTTCAACTTATTACCTTCTACAGTCAAGTTTAGACCAAGTTTTCTTTGCATGTACTTCGATTAACAAACGTAGGCTGCAGTTTCTAATGGTTTTCAATAGTTATTAACACGATCACCCCACGATGGAACACCGGTTTGAAATTACTCGGCAATTTTTCTCAAAGACTGGGTAGTTTCAAATATCGTCATACAGTGCTATTGACCCACATTCTAAATCAATTACAAGCACTTGATCTGGAACTAGTTTCTTCTACATTTTATAAATATGCCAATATAAAAAAACTGAGAGCCCAAACGATGTACTTATTGACCATTTATCTTTCGTCCTAACTGTATTGTGTACGCACTTAAGACCACATTTACTTTCAGCTCGCCTCAACACCATTTTTTCCCTTCCTTATGCATGTACATAATTATGAGTACAGCTGTTGGTGTAGGATTCACAAATTTAATGTAATATTGATCTTAGAGAAGTGCTGCATACCTGTGCCTGTCGAGAACATGAAATCATTGACCAAAAAACACTCACATGTATACCAAATAGATAGAGAGCAGCTTTTGTATTCGTAGTCAGAGTAATAAATTTTGCTTTATTTCACAGGCTCGTACTTGGGATATATCTAAGTAACCTCGACTGTGACTCTATGCAATATACTGTCTACCAATTTGTTGTGACTTTCGCAGAGTATAGCCATATTAAACAGTGTTGTTGTCGACACTGACATTTTGAGAGTGACCTCTGACGAGGAGGTGATCAACAACCAACGGTTTCATTATATATACATGTTGTATGTACGTAAATCTCCTGCCTCAAACCAAAGAACGATTCACAGCTTTTAGGCTTTAATTCGTACACCTGCAATGATTGCAGGTAATAATATCTGCTGTGATAGAAACGTAAATATACGTTGCACCGAACCCTACAAAAGCGATTGTGCGTTTCTGGATCTCTCAACACATCGTGGAATCCACTTTTCACTTTGTAATTACCACAAGCACCACGTAGGGGTGACGATTCAGTTTAATATAACTACCTGTGGAAAAGAAAGTCCAACTGAACGTCGTATTTGATATACGAAGGGCAGGCAGGTGAATTCCTTTGCAGATCTCCCTTTTGTACTGTTACCGCAATAGTCGTATATCCTTATGTACACTGCAGAATAGTAGAATGTTATTAGACTATTTTATCTGATCTAATTAGTGAGCGACATCACGTTGATGTTCTTCTTGTTAGGCTGGTTTGCCACCAATTGTTATTTAGCTCTTCTGTTCAGTACGGACTAGGAGAATCCAAACGAAGAAAGTCTGGAAATGAATAATAAGGGTAGATAAAACTAACTTTCGTTTACGTTGTTTACAACTATTTCCACAATCTACTTTGTTCTTTCGCAGAGAGTAGAGTTAAAACTTGCACTGTCAAGGTATTAGCAAGCGAGTAGAACCCGACGTGGTCGAAACTCAAACTCGGTTCGGCGACATCTTTTTGCCTTCGAAGGTAGGACCAACGTGTTTTCTACGTAGATGTTATGAGGAGGAACTTGGATAATGATTGGTATTATGCCGTTATTTCATCTCGCTGGCATCAAGGAATGTTGACATACCCATTACTTTTAAGTAAGACATAATGTGTTTTCGGACGGTACTAATGTTGTGTTTGATTTGATAGAGTAAATTGCTACGTGCCATGCAAGGCACAGGACACGTGACGCATAGTTGACTGTCTCTGCGGAATTTGAAGTTATGTTCACAACACAATCGTCGATCGTCTTCGTACCGGGTGAATCTATTGCTAAGTAGTATTAAGCTTATGTCAACATTGTCCCCACTCGGCATACTCCAAGGTCTCCACATAGGCAGCCAGTAGTAACCTACCACAACTATGGCAAATTCCAACAGTTCCCTGGTATGTACACAACCGTCACCTAACCACCACCAAGTGTTGAATGGAGTCTCTGCTTCCTTTTAAAATCGTTTCACCGATGGTTGCTCGGACCAGAGAGCTTCGGAAAATCTATCCAGAAAGTTAGTTGTATGCATTTACTAACACTACAGAATTAAACAATGGGCACAAGAGGCTGGAACTGCGTTTGTTACTTGCCACCAACCCAGTGTGATAACGTTCACGTTACCTTGGGAACTTTGTTTCGTGCAGAAATAGATATGCGTTTTCTCGCACACAAACCGAAGCATAGATTTCCAACAAAAATATTCGACATGGACAGAACTCCATGGTTGGACCAGTAAACAGCTTTGCAAACTATCCAATAGAACAAATTTAAGTTGTAAGAGAATAATACGAGAATATATTATATTGGCTATGATAAAGCGTTACTCCTATGTCCGTGTTGTGTATTCTAGTGTTTGAGTGTTGTCACGTTTAGAAAGAATGATGGATGGTTGCATCGAATAGTGTTTTGGCAAGATCGGTTAATTATATGCGGTATGAGTGTGTTTTTTGTCATGTCTGTCTGCCTGCCGGAAGATAAATAATGGGTATATGCGACGAAAAGATAAAACTTTACAACAATTCATTCTTCTCCTCGTACCAGTCTACGAATTGATATTTCCTTTTTAAATAGTCTTTCTTCCGGATGCTCCTACCCTCTTTCCAGGCTTTGAGTGAACGAAAAACATTTACACACAGCGGAATTTAACTCGCGGGTTGGGTACAATTTTAACCAACGCAAAAAAACAAAACAAAAAATGAACAAACAAACAAACAAAACAAAACAAAAAACATTTGAATTGCATTGCAATTTTTATCATACCACTTTCAGTCGAGTGGACGCGATAAACAACCCCCCAAAAAAACGTAGTGTGATGCATTATAGTCGCCGATACTTACGAAATAACGTAACGAGGCAGAGGCGGCCAACAAATAGAAGTTAAGAAGGCTTGTGACCACAATTAATGCTTCTCACCTGCGCTCTAATGCATTTTGTTTAACCGGATTACGGGATGAAAGCACTGGGACTGGCATTTTTATTTTATGTACTGTATTGTAAATCTGTTTTACGCATTCTCCAGCATGAGATGGATTTTTTATCCGTCGTGTCGACGACACCGTCTATTCAAACCTGGACTGAAGCAATAGGTCGTACTACGTATATTATATACTTTTTCCGCCAAAATTGCATCAACTCGCTGGTATGGTCAGAAAAAGTTGTGTTTCTTACGCCAATAATTCTTAAAGAATCAGTCGTGTTAGGCCAACGAAAAACTTTAGTGACATCACCTTTCTACTCCCGCTTTCCTATACTGGCGTATCAATTCATGTCAGACGATGCACAGATAGCTGAGAGTGCTTTTCATTGGAAACATTCCGATAAAAGTTAAATATGTTAAGTAAGGAGGAAATTTTTCTAATGTATTCAAAACTGAGAACAACTCCATTAGACGGAATGTCGGCGGTCTACTGGTCCACACCTATTGCTCTTATCAATTGCTTTACCTTGCAGTCCCCATACGCATCTTCGTATATTGGTTTACAACGTCAGGTTAAACAGTACTATGCTCTCTCAAACCGGAACAAAACTCAAACCTTACTCCGTATGTATAATCAATCATATTGTACAACACACACAAAACTGCGGGTACACGATTGTCCTACTCCCGGAACGCTGCTGGATGTGGGTGCGTTAAATCTATACAACTCCATTGTTCTATTTGCCAAACCACACACACACTTTGAACCTTCCTTTGCCTGCCAAGCCCCTCTCTCTCACCTAATGACCACTTCCACCACAACTCCCCCAACTCCACTCCCCACTCCCCTATGTCCCTCCTTCCTCTTGGCACTGATTCCGCTCTGTCAGCATAAAGGACAAGACGGTTAACATGCGCGTGTGCATCTTGTGCAACAGCAACAGCAAACTTCCGCACCCCTTGCCCTTGCTTCCTTCCCATCCATCCATCCATCACCCGATGTATGATACATAACATGCATATAAAAATAACATACAAAATTTAAGAGAGAAGAAACTTCAGCGTATTATGCTCTGATGTATATTGGTAGAGTTTCGGTGAAATACGAACTGTATAGTGTTTTTCCTTCTTTTTCTCATTTTCTTTTTTTCTTCTTTTTTTTTTGAACTCTGAGCCAACCGGTAATGTGCCGGCGTAACGAAATACATAACACGTACGCGGTTGCCGCACTGAACTAACTAACTTAACTAACTATATATGCGAACGGCCACTTCTCCATGACACACTTTTCTTCCTGCGACGAAGTATCACCCATCCGCTGGAACAACGTTCCCCTCAAGAAATACTCCCCATACACTTAACGCTACTCCCTTCTACGAGAAAATTGTGTGTAAGAACTTGTTATGGTGAAAGCATAGTTTTTGAAATTACGAACCAACTTTTATATCTCAGAGAGTGTTGAACCGGAGAGATAGAAAGACTTCAATATTACGATGATGTCTCCAGCTGATGTTAATTTTGCTAACGTGGAGAACGCACCCACCTCACCCAATGAAGGGTTATGGAGGGCATGGCATGGCCCGCCTGGCCACCAACATGCACAAATGGACCAGGCCCACAAGGCCGGTAACCTTAATAGTATGAAACAGTTTGGCTCATTCCAGGCACCAGAACCCTACAACCGCCAGAGTATAACAAACCAAACACAAGGTGGGGGTGTAATACTGGGAAGACAAAATTTTGGAATGTCTTCTAATGCTCAAAATACTCCCATGCCGGGGGCTCAAGGGTACACAGGTGGAACACAGTCCTACTATCAACCGTATCCCAATATTCAACAGAGACGTTTACAGAGTGTAAATTCGGACTTCGATTCAGGGACACGTACAAATGAACCGGAGATCGTGCTGGACACGAGAGTCCCTGGTCATTATCAGTATCAATACTCACCCATTACACCTACTTCCCACGAAATGAATATGACACAGTCGTTTCCTACCGCGAACCGATCTATCAGAGAGAGCGGAGGTTCTACTATGTTTAACTTTGATGGGTGGCAGGCAGCGTCTCAGGCTTCGAGGATGCAGGCCAGTCGACAAAACTCAAGCATGACTCCGTTTGGTTCGTCCGGTTACGCCAGTACAGAGAAGGTGTGTGTAGTAAGCCATGAGTTGTTTTCAGCGTGTTACGTTGATGACTTCCCTTCTCTTTGCAATCACGCTGTATGCCATTAATTGTCACGACTTAATCTTGTTCTCCTTTTACTATTTCATTATATACATCAGAACCAATCTGTCGATTACCCGGGAAATAGCTCTCACACGTTCTTCCCTGGTTCGTTGACTCCGCGTCAGGTGGAAGCCATGAACTCGTCGGCAAATCAGTCTGAGTTATACCGGACCCAGAATATGCCAATGGCCACAGTTCAAAGCGCACCAACGTGGCATGGGTACACCCCAGTCAACACCCATGGCAACAACGTCAATGGATATATAGAACAGAACTTGCACCATCAACAGTCTCTGGAGCAATCCTCGAACAATATGAGACAATCTGCAAGCTTTCCCATGCAGAGGAAGTCTGCACCCGCGATATATATGACTGGTGATGTGCTCAACGCTAATATGCTCGCCTCGCAGTCGTCGCTAGGAATGAGCAGTCAGGAATCCGGGGCCATGGGAGATGAGGCTGAAACCAAATTCACTTACTGTGAGTGGTGTTGTGAGGAAAAGCTATTCCCGTATGTGAAGGAGTTTCATCGAATCGGCCATGCGGGTAGAACCTCGCGTGTTCACTTGAAGGACCAGAACGAGTACCTCACGAAAATTATTTTTGATTCTCAAGGCACTTTCAAGTATCATCTCTCTTGTCTAACACGCTTGTTTGAGATTTCTCGGCGAAGAATCAGGCGTGTACATGGCAAATGTTTAAATTCAGTGTCGGGCACACAAGAGACACACGGTCTGAAGGGACGGCCCTCGAATAACCGGAAGGCCGCTGAGACAAGGCTACAGTTTGTAAAGTTTGTCCGGGATATGAGGATCACAGATCCTCAAGATCCTGAAAAGTTTTATCTACCGGAGCGCGTATCTTCTATACAGGGATGGTTCCCATCTAGTTTACGTATGCTATTCAATGAACACCAGGAGGCCCGGACGCAGGAGTGCGCCGATAAGAACAAGACCAGCGACGATAAATATGTAAATAGCAAGAACTCGGGAGAAACGAATAATCTCTTGTCTTGTCAAACGATAAGCAACAGCACGTGTCAGCGTTGGTTTAAGCGCTACTTTAGCCTTGACACATTTATCCAGGCCCAGAACGGACGCCGAATTTCCGCTGACGGTAACTTACAACAAACCGAGCAATCTGACGAGTCAAACAACACGCCTGCAATACGACCAGAAGCGGATACAAGGACACAACAGTCGAAGTCGGCCTATGAAAATTCCTTAGGTGGTACGAACAGTACCAGTAGAGTACCGGTAAACGGTGAGTTTTCCGAAGATGATTTCGAGTCTGAGTCCGAAAGCAGCATAAGACCCGAGTCCAGAGAGCAGTAGTGTACATGCAATGTATATTATTATCAAGGACTCGTCACATATTTAGAGTTGATTATATCTATACCTCGTACGATCCCGATAGTGCTACCACTCGCTCATGAAATCTTTGAATTGTCTACGAAGCACATGTGCGTAATCTATAGAAGAAACGAATAAGGAATTTATAACTGTTATGTGCTGCATGTAATGCACAATAGAACAGCGATTGGACATAAATAATCATGGTAGCAAGACTGTGCATGTGAGGCACAATGTAGAACCTAGCATGCATGCATGTAAACAATCAAAGAGGAAAACGAGGTTTACATCAGCTATAAATATAAAATATATCTGTAAAATCACCTCTACGACTCTGTATAACCAAAACCATACTAGTGTTGAGATTGCCAACACAGATTGCGCATGCAAATGCCAAGCCGTCAATGAAACCCTCAACCAATATGCTCTTATACGCAGAGTAAATAAGACATCGTGCACAAAAACTTTGAGGTGGCGTCAAGTATACCTGTACCCGCTTTATTTCGACCAATGTCAAATTATTCTGCAGATAACCTTTAGCTTTATAACCAGGATGAAATAATCAACCTCTTCACTAAAATTCACTAAAAACCATACCAGATATAATAATGTGCCGACGTAACTGCTAAGAAGTCTACTTACATTTATTGTATTTTTCATGTCACCTGTAGTATCTACTAACGACGGTATATCAGTCCTCTAATAAACAGAATGACTTGAGTACAATTGCCATTACTACACTTGAATTTCTTCCTCACTTTTGTACTTTCAAGATTGTACTTGTATGTGTTTACGTGCTTGTAACGTAAATCTCAGATTGCAGGTCTGGTCCAGTAGTTTAGAATTTCAGAAAAGCAGTTTGCCAGCGGGTGTCATAAAGGGCTGGTATTCCTAAACGGATGGCGACAGAAAAAGCTCTTTTTAAAACAATCCAATGTGATAAGTAATATCATACAGAGTTGTATACCTACATACGTTACATGTATGAAAAGACGTATTGCAATATATATACGTGGATATACATATCAGAGTGTGTGATCGGCTCCCATCCCCGCTCTCTTGTAAATCAGAGCAAGGTAGATTAGCGCATGATGTTTCTCTGTAGCTTATTGTACAATATATGGGTATGCGTACATGTCATATATATAGGTGTGTATGTTTGCAGCCAGCATATTACATGTACCCAATTACACGCTACACACATGGAATGATATATGCAAATGCGGTATATTGCCGAGTAAATATGTACATTCAAAGCGATACATTTAGTGCGCTATACATCAAACAGTTAACGGAAAGTGGGCATCACACACTTGATCGTTCATACCGAAGTTGCCTTCTTTATCCTAAAAATAACTAGCAAACACGTAATGGTATAATATGGGAGTTCACTAGAACTTGAATTGCAAATTCAACGTACAATTGCGAGTGTTCCGCAGATGTTCATCGAACACCTTCACTACTTGGGAGTGTATATATTTGCAAACATGAGCCTAGGTCAACATTTTTAGTTTACCACGTTTAGGTCCTTCATATGATAATAGATCGATCATGTATTCCATGCAATCAGAGAGACAACAATGCGAAGCACTATACGTTGATGATAACTGTCATTGATCTAAAACGATTCTTTCTTCATGCACATTGATATAGTCGACATATGTTATCATAGTAGTGTGGCTGACAATATACACCAATATCTACGTAGCTTAGAATGTAATACACGCGCTTGTGTGCGAGAACTGATGTGGATGTACCGTACTTTGCACTGTTCCCGTGGGTGTACATTTCACAGTTTTAATATTTCCGTGCATGTACAGTAAATTTCACATGTTCTTTCACAGTTCGTTCGTTCGTTCCATCATAGTACAGCCACTCAGTGAGAGAGTACAAGCGTGTGCAAGGGAGCGGATAAGGGAGAGAACACGAACGTGTTTAAGGTAGGGAAAGTGAGAAAACACGAACGTGTGCAAGGGAGAGAGAAATAAGTGGAATAATGATCCGTAGGGGCAGTGCAATATCATGTCACAGCTTTTTTATTTGTGTTTTTTATTAAATGTTTATTATTATTTAAAGTGTTTTTCTGGTTTGTATTCGCTTTTCGCGTTTCCGCTATTTATGTTCACGTGGCAGTAACTCGTACAGTGAGAGGACGACACTATAATTTCAAGTATACGGATACTCATATATATCGCACCGCAGCACACTACAGCTACATTATATATTTGTGTGTACGTTCCAATCATGAAACAAGAGGGCGGTTTAGATGCCGATGAGATGTTGGAGCGGCTGGATGAACAACATTGGGCGGCTCTGATAAAGTCTGGCGAGTATAGTGAAGAAGAAGTGAAGGAGGCACGCAAGCGACTCGCTATTCGGGAGGAAATCTCCATGTGTAAAGCGATGCGTTTAATGGGGTTAGAAGAAACAGATAAAATGGTGTTACGTATTGCGGGCTTACAGTTAGAGTTAGAGAAGAGGCATCTAGCCATAGAAACACTTCTGCAATATCATTTAACTGCACCTCACCAAAACACTCGTGTGTCGTTGTTATTAGCGAAGTTAATGTTTAGGGACGATCAGAAAGGCAAAGCGATGATATTATGCCAGGAGGTTGTAGATCGATTTAAGGAAAACAAAGAATTAGATGTGGATGTAGTTAGGACAAACCAACAGACAAACAACATGCACACCAACCCGAGCGACGATCACATTGAACTCGATAGTGAAGAAGCGCAAGAGGACTATATGAATCTGAAGGACGTTGCTGATGCGTTTTATATTCTCGGATGGATTGCTATACATGCTGGAGATCACACACTTGCGTATAGGGTATGGGAGGATGGGTATCGATGTCTCCCTAATGACGTTAGACTCATCAAGCAACATCTGAAGCGACAGTGCTGGGACAGTGAGATTTTAAACTCCGAGACAAGTGGCGATGCCCCCATAAGTACAGGAAAAAACCATATAGTGAAAACTGAGTGTGCTTCACTTGTTGACAGTGATCATCAGAGAAATACTTCGGATGAAGGTGTACAGAGCAATTTGATAAGAGACGATTTGTCTCAGGGGAATATTTCAAACTACGCATGCACTGATTTTGATGCATTTTGTGTTGATTACAAGCACAGACGAGAGGTTGCATTGAACTTATTCGACACTAAGACACAGCAAGGGAGAGTAGTGTTCAGGTCAAAGAAACCTATCATGCCTTATGAGGAGAGACGAATGGTATTGGACGCATGTGAAGACTTTGCGAAAGAGCGTGGAGGGTGGGGTACGGTCAGGCATTGCTCTGTACCCACGACGGATGTAGCTGTGGAGGATATTCCTGTCCTTCGACCATGGCTTCGGTATGTGAATACAATTATGTACTTACACGTACATCGAGGTATTGTTTACACTGAAGTTTATAAACAGGAACGATTTGCAATCGCATGTGCAATGTAATCATAGCGAAAGCGCGTAGGTCATGAATGCATGAGAAAGAATATTGGAACACTTCATCCTTCTCGATTGGTTGGCGTGAACACTAAATGTTTGTTTATGCCCCAATACTTGATTCTTCATCAGCTCCATTAACTGTCTGTAGTATTCTCGTGCTACTCCAACTCTCTTAGCACGCACCATGTGCATAACAAATGGATTATCAAATACACGAGTACTGAACACTATTGTCTACTATATTAACAGATCGCTGATGAGTAATCGCCTATCCCCCATGCTATGTGAATGCTTCCCATGTCTAGCCGATGGCACTGACCTTGGTCCCAATGGTAATCGGGTGCGCATTCACGACGCGTTCGTTGTGCGATATGACGAATGTGATAAATCGTTGTCACTCCCAACACACAGTGACACCTCCTCGCTCAGTTTCACAATAGCTTTGTCGGAGTCATCAGACTATGTCGGCGGTGGGACGTGGTTTGAAGCCCTTGGCCAACGTGTGGTGGATGCCCCTGCTGGTCATGCTGTTGGGTTTGCAGGCCCACTAAGGCACGCCGGGCACCCCATCACAAAGGGTACTCGAACGATATTAGTACTGTTTTGTTATGTGGATGGATTTAAATATGGGGAGTATGTAGGGTTTGACGGTAAGGACAACCAAAATGTCGAAAAGAAAGTTGTACATGACCATGATAATGATGATATGATGGGAAAGTTAAGCGTGAAGGACGATGATAAGTCTGTGGCAATGGGTACTGAAGATGACATTCCCGAGGATGATGAATACGAGGTTGGAAACGGTTACATAATATACAATGAAACCTACGAGCTTATGACTACGGTAGATCAGGTGTAATGTTACTACAACGAAGTTGAGTCCTCGGTGCTAAATGTTATCTCTTAAGGCATTCGTCACACACTTGAACCCGGTTTCACACGATTGTAAAGCATTCAGTGTACAAAGCAAGGTAATGTAAATGTTAGACTATCCATGAGTTGAGTTGGAGGAGACAAAAATTATCTCGTCATTGTTGAGAAGTCGTGAAACAAATAAGTATGCATTGATGGCTACGAAGTGGGCCAAGTTATTTCGAAATACGAGCCTGAAGTGGTCCTTTGTGCTTTAAACAATCCACTGGGAAAATACGCTTCCAACGATCGCATACAATAAATTGTAATATTAGTAAACTAAGTATGTGGTTGAAGGAAATTTCAACGAATAGTACGATCGAATCCTGTAGTGGATTGATGAAATGACTTACACACAATCCGTTACTTCCAAATGATCAGTGTAATGATGTATCAACCTCATGTATTACGTAAGTATACGAGGGATCGATTGTGATTTTTTTTTTTTCACTACGCACTATCATAATGAAGACTACATTTTCTAAGTGGCATGCAGACCAGATGCATACAAATGACTGAGTGAATAGGCCTAAACTACGGTGGTCGTACCCACACAATAGTAGAAGTTAATGAAACGTAAATATCTAGTATGAATAAGTACCAGTAAGTAGCCCCTAAGTACAATAGTATCTTCACTGTCGGATAGTGCGTATCGATGAATAGTCATCGCATCATCGTACGTACATCTGTTGCCAGAGGAGGGTCAGGCGGTCTGAAGTACCTTTCAGTGTTTCATACTGTCAGGGAGCCAAAGCCTCAGTGTTTTAGGCTGTCAGGGAGCCAAAGCCTGATGCTTGTCTGCTCATGAAATAAACAAAACGAACTGTTGAAGTACACATCATCTTCAACGTCCGACAGCACATTCAACTACACAACACATTCACCCTCTACGGTGACATTGGTCACGAAAATGCTGTTTGATAGACATTTACAAACCCTTTCTTTCGTGGAGTATAGATAATCCGAATGATTAGAGATTGTCGAAGTGTTGTGTTTTAGTCACAACCAACTACCATATGACAAATAAAGATTTGATTTTGCCCTTCCAATGACGATTGTCAATAAGTGTTTGAAATATACATTTTCAGATAGCACTTTTTTGGCACTACTTACTACAACATACATATCGACATGCATACATATCGACATGCATACATACAGGCATCTATTAAACCATATACATCAGTACGAACAGCTATAAAAACTGGATAGACGTAGGTAGTGATTGTCATGTCGGATCCTATATTAATTCTTGGAGGTGGCATAATGGGTGCTTCGATTGCCTACCACCTTACACTTCGTGGTGTCTGCCCTGTTATTATCGAGGAAGAGTCAATCGGATGTGCCGCGTCGGGCAAAGCGGGGGGATTCTTGGCAGAAGCATGGGGAAATGGTGGAATCACCGAGGATCTTCATAAGGTGTCATTCGCTTTGCATAAAGAGCTTGCAAAGACACTAGATATTACAAGCTATAGACCCATCAAGGTATAGATGAAAAGCGTTTCATGTGAGGAAAAGCAGGCTGGTTATGATTTTCTTGTGTTATGGCATATGTGACCGTTCGTGCCTATGCTTGTTAGTGGTAGAATAGTAGCGATATATGTATAACATTGGACATCTGTCAAGGATGGTTCCTGCTCTGCATGGTGTCTTTCTATCTCATCTACAAGTTCAACTTTGCTTCGCTAGGTACAGGTGTGAAAACTCAAATATAGTGTCTTTAATGATGCTCTATTTTGGTTGAACTATCAAGGTCAAAAATCAAAATCTTTCAGCACAAATGATACTACCCCGCCTTAAAGTGCATACAACGTTACTTTGACTTACATACACGCAAGCCTCGAGAGTCTCACCATACTAGAAAAAGTCTACTTATCCTCCTTCATTTCCACAGCTTGACAACCTAGAACAGTGAAAATGACTGGTTTCTACACTAAAAGAACATAGTCATACAATACCCAGCACCTCACGGTGTTTTTTATACATAACAGGTACTCCAGGTTACCCCAGGACGCAAACAAGGTAAAAGTACGCCGCTTGCATCATGGTTGAATGTGATGAAAGCCCATCATGTGCTGATGGATACTGAAGAGCGGTGTGCACAAGTCACACCCCTGGAATTAACTGAGAAACTCATGGCTGCGGCCAAGAAAGGGGGCGCAAAGGTGGTCCATGGGAAAGTGTATGGATTGCAGGTAGGTCTTTTTTTTTATACTTGTTGGTTTTGCATATATAATCTACTATTTACGGTTGTTTACATTAGTCGTGATCAGTGCCAGTAAGTAGCATACTAATGTACTTGCATCAGACACGGTGAGTACAGTTGATACGGTGTGTACTGTTTATACACTGCAAGTGCTGATATTTTTTCCGTTATTAGGTTACCGAGGATATCCCTAGTGGTCTTAGACACGTGACTGCGGTGAAGGTCAAACAATCGAATGAAGATGTCTTATTTGCGTGTAGCAAGGTTGTTGCAGCGATGGGACCATGGTCAGTATTTATAGAGGAATGGTTGTCCGTCAGGCTGCCAATGGACGGTATTTGGTCGACGTCATTATTATTCAAAGAACACACATCTGGCGAGTCTATAACGCAAAAGGAGCCGTTTGCTTTATTTTGTGGCGAAGATGACAACAAGTGTCATATCGAAGTATATCCACGACCAAATGGTGACGTGTATGTATGTGGATGTGGAGGCAGTGTGCATATGAGCACAGCTGATTTGAAGGCAGGGAATCTTCCGCCGGCCAAAGCTAATCAACCAAATCCAGAAAGAGTGAAAGCAGCTGTACGATCTATTAGTGAATACGCCCCTGCACTGCTTAATCCGTTAGGCGACAGTCGCTCTTGTCCAGAGGAATCGAACGCTTGTATGCGACCGTGTACTGTAGATGCACTACCGGTAATGAGTAAAATTTCTGGGTCGGACAATGGATATGTGTGTTGTGGTCATAACTGCTGGGGAATATTGTGGGGACCGGTAAGTGGAAAAGCGTTGTCGGAGCTTATCTTGGATGGCCAGGCAACGTGTGTTGATTTACAACCGTTTTCCCTGGACCGGTTTAATAGGGTGCTTGCTGGTAGCTGAGATGGTAATCTATTTTACAGCGTGTAGTAAAATGATTCATTTTGAAAGCACTCATGAGAGGATCTTACCATGCCGATGTGACCGAAAATTGTTCTTATGTGCAAGAATATTTACTACACATGCTGTTGCTAGCCGTATATATCTTTGCGTACATTGTGAGTGGATGAGTACTATGATTTTGCAAGTATATTTACTACAAACGCTGTTGCTAGACGTATATATCTTTGCGTACATTATGAGTGGATGAATACTATTATTCTGCTGCTACGAAAGTGTTGTTACAATTTCTGGACATTCCATGAAAGAACTCTTGCCAATGCCCTATCGCAGTAACTACAAGGCACATCAGCGCGCAACATTGGCCGAACTACTTGTCCTTGATCCCCTGCCAGGTCGAGCTTTCATATGCAGTTTGATTACTTTTCGAGCACACCTTGAAGATCCCCGACATTCACCACTCAGGAGGATTTATAATCCATGGTATTGAATAAATCTACCCGAGATAGTAATGACCTTGTTGAGCACCAATTATCTGGTGATATTTCATAGTATGGAGAGTATTTACTGATTCAGGCAGGTATAGTGGAGCAAACAAACCTATTAAGTACGCATTCAAGGAAGATATCAGCAATGTGTGATATAAGAGTAGCAAAGAGTATTCAGATACAGAAGTCGTAAAATATCTGATTTGTTAGTATGCGGCACGATCCTGAATCCCAAGTTTACGCCGTTCCAACTGGAACAGGGGATGCTTTTTTATCAAATTACAGCAGCAAAGGTTCAACAGAGCTTGCACATGGAAGGGCAAAGAAATAGATTTCATTGATCATTTCTGAGCAGTGATGTTGTTTAAGGGTTAGTTAGTAATAGTACAAGTTATGTGTTATCGTTCAATACTGCCTGCATAGTAACCAAAAATGTAAAAGATTCAAGGTTTCGTGTCGTTAAAGCGCATCAATAATGCTTTCATCCAAATAAAAGATTTAGGGTATTGTGTCGTTAAAGCACATCAATAATACACTTACTTTGTCGCAATTGCAAGGTTCCCTTCATTACAGCCAATTTCTGTAATGTGGTGTATTGCAATGCCTCCAACTAACAATGTGGTCGTGTCGTCATAGTTGCATATAGAATTCATTATTCCAAATTGTAGTTTCCAATGGTCGGTAGGTGGCACACCTCGAGTTCTCTGTTCCGTCAAGTGTTTTTTTTTTTTGATACAAAGTGCCTGTCGTATAATGCACCACCGATAAACATACACTTCAAGCTTAGTATTCTGTTACCTATCCTTCAAATAGGAAAGGAGCAAACAAAACTGTAATGTCAAGTGTTGAGTTTATTGTCGTTCTCGCTCATTCGCAAAACCACAAATTATAGCTATGTGTGATTCTGCGGTATAAACGTAACGTATGGTTCCACTTGTTGCAGCCAAAAGTACACGCACACAATTCGTCCACACCCTCCCTCATCGCACGTGGTTCTCACACTTCATTGAATGTGCATACCTATTGGCGCACGTGCAGGAATGAATTCACTTGAACTGCAATAAGAGTAGTATTAAGTTCTTGAATGGTACTATTCCGTGAGGATAAGACTCAATGGAATCTATTCCCGGTCAGTCTAGTTTTATCGACAACAACGATAATGGAATGGTTCATGAACTTAAAACTGAAACTGAGGCGGATCCATATCCGTCTGTCTCAGGTTTAACATGTACAGTCGAAGACGTTCCTACAGACGGAGGAAAAACTGAAAGTACGTCTGAAAGGTTTACTCCGAGTTTACGTACTGCTGGAAGACAAAGGCCTGAAAAACTGAACTTGAAAAAACATTTGAATGTTGATAGTGACTCGCGACCACAGTTCCATTCTCCACGTCAAACTTCCAGCAGTGTACCTTTACAGGTGCAATTTTTAACCCCAGCCTCACCCCAGGAACCAGTCAAGTCTCGATCTTGCGTTGCTTCAACGTTCCCACACACGCGATCAATTCCTGCGTTTGATCCCCAACATGGTCGTCGGGGTACACATTCGTTGTCTGCGGCAGGATTACCCATATCACGTCGTGTTACCCCACCCGTGCGTTCCAAGTCATCAACATTGCTGAACAGTAGATTTTTTCGTCATCTCACACCGTCACGTTTATTAACTTCGCGGTTGTGGTCGGACGTGTCATTATCTTCATCGTCATCTCCCAAGTCCGCGGGCGTTGACCGACCGAGTAGTACTTCACCATCATTGGACGATCATGACAGTGATACAGGAAGTGGACTTAGTAATTGTGGGGGAAGAAGGAGGACAAATTCCCAAAGCAGCTCTTTGTCAAAATCGTCTAATATAAGTAAACACTCACCGATACATTGTAACGAAGATAGGGGAAGAAGAGTGAATGCACACCCTAAGTCGCCCAAGTCGCTTGACTCATCGGGGCTATCATGTTCACCCAGAAATATGGTTCCATCCCCGAGGTCGGTTATGCATAACTTTGGGGATAAGGTTAGTATGGTGATGTTTGATCAAATTGTAACTCCAACGACCATAAGGAAGCAACACACTCCGAAAGAGAACGATTTACCAGAGAACGATAACCATGATGTAGCTCTGGACGCGTCGTTCATGGTATGCGTTTCTGTGTGCGTATACGTGGTGTTGTATTGATGGGCGTATTACTCGTTCCTGTAACTACGTAGTCCCCAACCAGATATGTGCATGTATATGTGCGACATGTGGTTTCCTGTAAGAGTGCGAGTTGACATCCGAGAAAGCATCCTTGATTCGTTCGATAGACACGTATGGTTGCGAGCAAGTCGTATGGCATAATCACAATCGAAGATCCCCGCGCACGCATGCACATACACACACAAACACACAAAAGCATAAACACATGTGTACACTTTGAAACACACCACAGGTATATCGGGTATTGATAGTTAAGAACAGGATGAACCGCGAAGAACTACAATTCAAATACACTGTCAAGACGAATAACTTGTGGGTGATGAAACTATCAGTGGTCGGTATCGAACTTGAGAGAGAACGAAATCCCAAAAAACACAAAAGTGTACATAGCTTTAAATATCAAAACCTCAAGGGTATAACACTGAAAGGTACATAGATTGTGAACTTGCCGTTATATGCTTGGTTGTGGTGTGTAGAATATGTCGATGTGCAATTTACTGTTACAATGTTCCATCGTGGCCCAGTCAATTTGAATGTAATGCGTTAAAGTGACGATGATAGTGTAGTTTGTTCGTTCTACCCTGCTATATTACGAAAGTAACTCATAGCAAGTACGAAATTCACCTGTGTGTAATGTTTTGTGCTAAACATCCAATTTTGAAGATTTATATACACCCATTTCGGTTACTTGTAATATTACGAATTTGAGTACTCTCATAACTGAATATCAACGCCAACTTAATATCAACACCGACCTATAACCACCTTTGCACATATTTGTTCTTTTGAACATCATTTAGATCCGAAGAAGGAGAAAAATATCAAAATTGTAGCTTTCGAATTTGATCAAGCGGGAGGAATTGACATTGTCGCTGTAGCTTCACATCAATGCGAGGATATTATTGCAAAGTTGAAGGTAATTGCTCGCTTGACTAAATCCTTTCCGTGATGCAAGTCATGTGTCTTGAATATTTTGTCGTAACATTGTGTATTGATGTTTCCTCTTAAGATTTCGTTCTGTGCACGCGCAAGCACATGTCCGAACATAGAGTGCAGAGGAGTGAGCAATTTTACTCTACCTTACATTACTTTCGTTCTTTGATTCCATGTAGTTGCTTCTATGGAAAGCGAAGTATGCTGGCCACTATTGTGAGGGAAGGTAAAACATATGCGCGAATTACACTGACAATATGTGAGCTAAGGATGATGATATGGGCTATGCAGCAAGTACTTTAGCTCATATACTAAAACTGCGCCCGTTTTGCTCAGATTATACGAAGAGTTGCTATGAAATAGCAATTCATGTACAAAAATGTGATTACAATTTGAATATCACACGGTTTTTACCTCACTGTCATCCATAGATTTGGTGGATTGCGCGATGTTTTGCGCAAGCGGGATAATGTTTGCACCGAATGTCAATAGTTTGTACATGAAGAAACTAATATAGAAACTGATCAAACTGTAGTGCATCAAAATAAGACATAGTCGTGCTTTTAGGATGAAACGCGTGCACGAATATACAACTCGAGCTTTGAATATATGTAGTGTGACGACTTCACTATACCAATTACTCCTTGACAATGTACGAACATAGTCATACTCGCATCAACGTTGTTTACGACAATAGAGTCTGGTTGACCTTCGTCAAATAGCTTGTTTCATCTTGCCTGTAGAATGTAGACAATGTTACAATTAAGACCATGGGCTAGAATAATTTTATGAAAACACAAGTAGCGTTACACGGTTGCTCCCTTAACTAGTTGAAATAATATCCGTTGCAAAACAAACCTATTGTAGGGGCTATGAATTAGGCCTGAGCATATCCGCCTGTCCTCTTAATCGCATAGTGCTCGGGGACTAAATAAAGATCGACATTAAGGCAAAGTACTACACATCCGTAAAAGCAATGAATGACTCCAAATTCTAAATCCGATGTTCTGAAGAGTGGGCGGGGCAGTCGAGCATAATTGTATTCTCGCGCGTGCACAAGACTTGTAATTGCTTCGTCTTTGAAAACAAACTATGACAAGCCCTTCCGACACTTACTATACGCTAGAGCTAATAAAGTGGCCATTCGTAATTGAATGTATCAACAGAGTTGGTCACGCATGTGTTGGGTATTCGTAAATTCATATACGCGTGCAATAATGAATTGATAATGTCACCCCATTCTTGAAAACAAATAATTCTGCAAACGTTCCTACTATTGATATAAAATCGCTTGTATCCTTGTTTCAAGTCACCGTAATGTTTATGAAATTAATAGGGCATTGACATCTGGTTGAAGTCAAAAATCGAGTTCATTATTATAAGAGCTCAAGCTGTCGGATTTGTGGTAGCACCAATTTAAAGAACACTCGTGTCTGAATTGATACTGAAATATTAAGTAGAATTCCGTTGTAAGTACTACCAGTAATCAAATTGGGCAGTATACAAATTGCTTATATTCCTCCTGTGCGGTTAAACGCCTTCCGATGGATCGATCTGTCCTCAAACCGCAATGGGAAGTCCAATATTACTGAGCAGTCCGAACACTTTACCTGCTACCACTCTGGGTGGAAATGTAAGTGCATCTACTGTGCTACAACAGTGCGGGGAACGCTGTCGCACTGCTGAATTCTATCTTTATTTCGTTTCCGTGAACCGTTCGTTCACAGTAAACTAATTCATACTGTCCTGCAATACGTTCATTATGCTAACGGATTATATTTCAAATCCCAGTTCTTCCGGGGGACCTGTACAAAGCTAAAACTATCAACTATTATGTGTGCGCAGAAAAACATGATCCCAGTTTTTTTTACTAATTGAACTCTACATAAACATAAAACTACATTACCGGCACAGTTTTAACTAAGGTTGCCTGTACGCTTGAGACGTTGCTCCATGAATAAGTGGTGTAACAGAACGCGAAAAGCAAAACTGCAAAGCTACTTTAGCAAGAAATTGTACTGCACTACTACAACCTAGTGGAACAAGTATGCATTTTGTCCCGTTATGAAGTACACAAGAGGCTTTCATGTTATAGCAGTATAGAAATTTATGCATGGCTTGCTACGGTGCAGTGCAACATAAATAAATACACAAAATGTATCAGTAATAGAACTGAAAGCTCAAGATAATTTTGCGCACCGAAACACATCCGCTGCATAATAGATATCCAACATGCTACATGCATAGAAACAAACACCAGTGGTTTGTCACATTCTTCTTTATGGCATCTTCCAAGTCTGAAGAGTGGTGTGTGCTATGGTTGTGACGTGTCTGCTAGTATTTACACGATAACAACAAGAAGTCGTGTATGATGATGAGGACTACCACGTCGGTGATTCATGAATAACTGACTGCCGAATGACATGCTCATGTAAATAAGTATCACATGGGAGTGCAGTGAGTGATTCTGAATGAGCGTCTGCTAATGCCAAAGCAATTTGCCTATGAAAAATAAGACGTACTATGATGTAGATGAAATCCTAGGTAGCGCATGTCAGCGTGAGTTGCAATTGTATAAAAAATGTACGCTCGAAAAGTACTGATTCTTTCAAGTCGATTGAGGCAACTTTTCACCACAACTGCATGTACTCTGAAGTTGGCAGCAATGTGAAATGTGAACTGTGAAGACGATTGTATGAGATTTTCATCAAAGACAAGCCCTTGTACGTATAACGCTCAGTTTTACAACGAAAAAGAGAGTATTACCTGTGCTGGATGAAAGTATTGAGAACGGCCAACACAACTACATGTTTGTGATTTCCGAGACTTATGGGTCAATTATCTTACTTGAGTCGAGTTTGTTGAACTGTTTTCAAGAGAAAATTATAACATTATCACTTATTTAGACGTATCGCACACAATTCCTTCCATTCTACAGTATCAACGCTCACCTATTTTACGTGAAACCCACTAGATAACAATCACAACACATGTATATCCGAAACGGCCTCAACTGCGGGATATGGCGTATAGGGTGTATTAGCACCAAGTCTGCCCTCGACAGTGCAATACGAATATATGTAAAATTATGCACGATGCACGTTCTGTTCACGAGCATGATATTAGACACGTAAATTTATATCCCATTATATACATATTACACGAATTTTAAGAAGAACGGAGCAGATTGTAGATCAATGCAGATGTTCAGAAATCCGCCATTTACCATCAAAACTCCTGATTCTCAATCGTTATCTTTACGCAACAATGATAGGTTCGTTGATATTCAGTGTGTGTGTGTGTGTGCTCGAGGTTGTCAAAATACGAGGCGAGCATCTACTTCAATCCTGTCTTTTGTTGAATTTCTGCTTATTGTTATACAGAAGAATGTCCCATATAGAAGTAATTCGTACTGGTGTTTTGACGTAGTACATAGTAGTTGAGTGAAACGATCCTATATAAAATTAAAAAGCATAGATTCAACAGTTTGCTTTCATACCAAAAAGATAAGAGTATAGGTTTTCGATTGGTACTACTTGAGTAACAATGGATTCAGTTTCTTCAGGGTTCGCAGCAGAATGTTGATTCTCTAGCGACTCATGTCCACAAAGAACGCAACACTTACTAATTATGCCTTTTGTACGCATCATCGACACTTCCGTTTCTATTTAGATCTCTGCGCACTCCCAGTTAGTTTCTTTGTCTCCTTTTCTGGTCTTTCCAGTCTATCATGCAGATCTGTAGCTATGTCTGTTTGAGCGTGACATCCTTTCTCACGCGCTCGGAATCAAATGGCGACCCTGAAGACTCATCAATACGATAGTGTCAAGTAAAAACGGATGGTAGGGTTCCCCAAATACACCAACCAATCAGCTCGCCACGTTGCTCATGGCAACCATACATACCACCATGCCAAACCACTCTTTTATGTTCTTGGCTTCATGCAGAGATCCAGTGTATATTACAGACATTTGCCAGTCATGAGGTTGTCTAGGTAATTATGCATACTGCACTTACAAACAACGAAAGCTATAGTTTATATAATTCTTATTAAGGAAAAGAATACTTGGAAGAGGCTGTCATTGTTGGCTTTATTTTGAGAAAGTGTAACGATATATTGCTGGACTCAAGCTCTCTGACTATATTCCTGGAGATTCATACACGACTGCATGAGAACAATCTCTTTTCAATACAAAATTAAATTCATCATTTTTCTTTAGGAGAAGAATCCACTGGTATTAATAGATTACAGAACCAATTCTTAGTAAGGAAAGTGAATACTCGGACGAGGCTGTCATTGTTGACTTTATTGTTGAGACAGTGTAATGATATATTGCTGGACTCAAGCTCTCTGATTATATTCCTGGAGATTAATACACGACTGCACTAGAACAAACTCTTTTCAATACAAAATTAAATCCATCATTAATCCACTGGTTTTAATAGATTACAGAACTGTAAAATGCACTCTACTTCGTTAACAAGTTGAATGCAACAAGGTGAGCACCACGCTCACCGACATCCTCACTTTTTACTACAAGAACAGGACAATTCGATAGAACAGCGTTCATACGCCCCTTGTCAAGCACGGTGTCAATGAAGTCTGATGCAACGAATCAATACAACTATGTTGAGCCACAATGAATAAACTGCTGTAGCGAATAAACGCCAAAAGGAGAAGCAACAACAAAGAAAACACGGACTAGGTTTAAGTGGAATACAAACAGATGCTTGCTATAAGTACACATACTTGTGTTCTTTGTATAGTACTCCATGTTCTTAACGTTGATTCCACCGGTTAGATAAAAACCACCGGTGGGCAACCACTTCAACATAGCATTCCCAGCCTCTGATGCATAGGCGTTAAAGAAGATCTTCATAGACTCCGCGCAGAGCTCACAGTTCTTTGCATTCTCTGCAACAATTCCTCCTAAATACAGAATATATGATGCAAAAACGAAAGTAGTGAACTAAATGTGCGTGCGCGTCAGAAAAAACCCATGCGAATGAACGGATGCACTATTCGTGCACCAAACACAACATATACATCCTCATACCATACGTATCAACATACCCCGCTGTGCTCCTCCGTTTTCCCACTCATTGTGGATGGCGACATTCACTTTCTCGGGAAACTTCTCTAACGAAAGGAACTCGTAAATCAAAGATATGCCAGGACCTATGCCCACACATCAGCAAACAAGAGAAATTTCGTTAAACTTAATTCGTAACATGTCAGCGCATTCTCAGCTTTGAGTTGCACTGTAAGATATTATACAAAAAAGAGATATTTTGTTCCATGTAGTGCGCTACAAGTCATTGATTTCTCAATTTTTGAGTTGCACTGTAAGATGTTATACAAATACAGAGTTTTGCACGTCGTTATGTTACTTTACACACTAACCCGAAACGATGCGTTCAACAGAAACACGAGACTTGGCACAAAACTTTTTTCGTGCATAGTCAAGAATCTCGCATTCGAGAAGGGTGTGTGGTGCCCAATCTGCATGACCTCCCTCAGTGGCCCAGCATGAATAATTGTCCTGTAGTTTAATGTGAGTAGGTGCAAATCCAGCAATCAGATCAATCATACATGGTCTTGGTAAGAGACGACGTACCATTCTTCCACGAGCGTGCAATGAAAGCCCTTTCAACAGTAAACACACCGACGTCGGGTCTTTCGTCAAGAAGCACTCTCCAAGACCAGTTCCAGCACCAATTGTAGCTACAACACCACCCGCTTTCGGCTTGGCATCGTTCAGTACAAGGCACTCGTCATCCGAAAGGGTTAGAAGTCCATATCCCATTGCAGTAAAATCATTGACAAGAAGAACCTGTGAAGTGCGATTAGGAAAACTATAAGTCTGTGTTGATACTATTGCCTGATTAGAAGAAACGGAGACAACATGAAATTCTCACGACCTACAATTCAATCGTACACATATCACTCAGTCGGCTATAGAGCACATATAAATACATAAATACAAAGTAAGCATCATATTTGTAAAGACACAAGCACTCATCGAGAGCACGCAATTGTACGCATCTAATAAGACAAATAAACACGGCTAAGCACACCTTAGCAATAGAAAGATCTTTTTGAAGTGCTTCACCACTAATGAACCAACCACTCTTGATATTAGTGAAATTTACACTGTTGTTCAGGATAGGACCTGCACAGGCCAAGCAAGCGGCAGCGGGAACCCCGCTGACGTTACTCTCTTGAATGAATAACTGCGCAATTTCGATGAAATTGCTGTAGTTCTCATTCTGATACTTTTTATCAAACCTGAGCGTTCCGGGAGCCCTCTCTCCACGCTTGGGTTTCTATAGTTTTTTGTACGAACGATAAATATATAAAGTTTGAACGTAAAATCTCAAAAGAAAAGAAAATACTCACTCTTGGCATGATCTCGTAAAATATAGGAACTCATTGTGAATGTATATGACCAACGAAGGAATCGGGTATACCAAAATATACAAATGTCATTATATAAACCTATATTATCCGTCGCTATGCGAAATCATTCTGTTGAGTTCGACTTAATTATTGTCACAAGCGCATGTTGCAATTGTTTTGATAACCAAAAAAAAATTCACGGTTGTCAAAGGATCACCAAATTTAAACACACTTTAGCTCCGTTTAGGATGCTCCATAATGAGAGACGTGTGTTTGTACCGCCACAATCTCCTACAACTACAAGCTGCTCAGCCATACCGGGTCAATATGATTGTACAAATGACTTAACTTTAAACTTTTATGTTATTAACCGAGCATCAGCAGCATCAATTAATAAAAATTACTTGATTTGGTAAATAATCATGATTCCATGTCCCATCATCAAATATAACACATACATTGCATATACACAAAGCAATATGACCCCAAACCCACAACGAACGGTGTATTTTAGACTAGATGTTCATGTGTACTTCTCATGCTTGTCCAATGTCTCACAACTGTAAACAGCATGAATAAATGAATAAATGAAAAGCAACTACTGTAGTCAATATATACAACAAAAAGTCTCAGTCGTCCTGTGTGCAATCGGCTAGTGTAATGAAATTTACAAGGAATCACGAAAACATTAAAAATTAAAATTTGTTCAGGTATAAAATGAAGTCAATTTGTAGAACCTCACCCCATTTTTCCTGTGTAATTATGACCTGGATATCAAGACTGGGTTTAGTCTAAAGTTAGCATCTTTCGTTTTTAATGGCACAGTCGCATGGGATGATCGATCTAACAGCATATGCGTGTTGTCGCTGACGTTGAGTTGATCGCTAGCTGTGGTTAAGATTGTTTCTGTTGGTTTTCATTGGTATGATTGTCATGTATTCATATGCTCTCTCCTGCTATACGGTATATGGTTGGTTATTTGTTGCTTTTTTACAGCATTGGCTTCGGCAATGGGAGTAAGGCATGTGTCTCAGTTTCTTCAATTAGATAGATACTTTATGGTTTAAGTCTCTCAGTTTCTTCAATTAGATGGATAATTTATGGTTTAAGTCTATAGTTTACGACTTCAACAAGTCTATAACGGACGAAGTACCACGCCGAACTAGTAGTAAACGAAACTCTCGCAAAGATATACATATGACAAACAGAAGACGTGTGTGGAGAAAGAAGCTTCTAGTATTGGGCCTCATCAGCGATAACGTCACGAGTCCTTTCCGACGTACTGTGATCCTCAGCAGCCATCATAAGCTGATGCGCCCGCTCAGCCAAAGCCATAGTGGGCGCGTTCGTGTTTCCACTGACCTGTGTACAACGTTAATGTTGCCAAATACAAACATGTGACTAGTGTTAGCTGGAACTCCAGTAGGCGTTGCGTATATATCATTCCACTGCGTATAATGCGAACTTGTACGAGAGATTCATAGCTGACAGATACGCACGTATTGGAGATTTTGTGAACATAATTTGTCGTATGCCAGTGACTGGGAAACATTCACCAGACAGTAATAGCAAGCACGTACGATTGTAGAGAGTTGTACAGAGAAATATTGGGAGCGGTCAGAGCTATTTCAGAGAAGTATGCGTATATATTTATGTCTTGGATCATGGTGATCGTTTTCGTTTTCCACATAACGGGTAAGGGAGAGTGTGATTACGTGTACGATTGTGCAATATTCAGTTGTGGGTGTACATTTGAGGCAATATGAGCGCATGAGCGCATGAACGCTGCAGAGCATGCTCAGCTCTCAAGATGTGTGTTGGAATATCAAGTGTTGAGCTATGTGCAGTATGTGCCGTTAGTCCTCCATTTCATGTACAGCACAGCCATTCGAGCTGCTGATTATTCGATATATGCAGGTACACAGACTCGTTTATATAGTGTCTAGTTATATCCAAAGTGCAAGTTGCAATATGCGCATATATGAACAAACAATCATAACAGTACATAGTTTACGCATTTACTCACCACGAAAGGGAAGGTCGAGGCATCGATTACACGTAAGCCCTCCATTCCGTGTACTGCGCATCCGTTCGAGTGGTCAACTACTGCCATTGTGTCGCTAGATGGTCCCATCTTACATGTGGAAGTGGGGTGGTAAACGCTCTCCGTCTGTGTATATGATATTTATTTTTTTAGTGCCCGAAGGTATGAGTGTTAGTTTCATCTACGACAGCATGCACATATAAAATACTGGCACTTACCTATTTTCCATTGCATTCTGGTTAGGTGTAGGGCTACAACATACGTAACTAACCTTGAAGTCATGATATTTGACAATTTGAACAGGATGTACAACAAACTTTCACGCACACCCATGCATGTATGTATAGAATCTAACCAGATGCACAGCTAAATTGCATGCTTTCCCACGCATATAACCATTTTAATCTCACTTTCGATGTGCCGATCGGTGACAACATTGGAGTGCTTGTATGATACCGCTCTGATCTCGAATGTTTCAAGCTTGCCGAAGCGAGTAACTTATATTTACCAACACGTGAATATACACTTCCAGACAAACGTGTGCACTTACCTCTGCTCTAATCCACTTTGCGATCTCATCATCCGTGACTGTGTCTGGATTGAAAGGTATAATTTGAAAATTGTAGCTTTCAAGTTCGGGACTTTGTATTAATTCTATGCTCTTACGAACACCCGCAATCATAGGTGCCATATCTTCCTCCTCCTCGTAGAAGTTCATATTTATCAAGGGTGCATCTGTAGGATTACTAAATGAATACGTTGTGTGCGAGCATGTGCGAGAGAATCTTATGAATATCAAAGTAGTACTCATGTTTGTCACTTCAGGGACCATACATCTCCATCAGTTAGCGACTACTACGTTGCTAACAATGTGAATAATTGTGCATGTATGTATTCATCGTTATTAGCCCAATACAACATCTCTTAGACACATCCAACCAAATGGTAACATCTTGGTTCCCTTTAGTTCATGACAATCATAATGTTCAAGCATAAATAGGAGTGGGTATTCACAGTATGCGTGTACGCGTTTGTGTACGTAGCATTGCATAATAAAACCATACAAAGAACGAATTAACAAGTATAAATAGATTCAGATGACATGAAGGCATGTACACAAATTTCACTTCGGATTTCCCTTTACTAACATATACAGAATTATATACATGAAGTCATATGCTACATGTATATACCTTGATTTCAGCTCGACACTTCCGCGCGACTTTGGTCTAAGATAGCATGTGAGTATAGTAAGACCTCCGCCATAACCCAGACTCTTGCCATGGTTTTTGTACACAAATGGGACCATGTGGTGTTGAATGTCGTTTGCTGGTACATCTTCGTGGGACTTATAGAAAGCACCCAACATGTTAACGTCACCAGAAAACGGACCACCCTTTCCTGTACAATATACACAAATTCGTGTCATGTTACAGTATAGTGTCTACATACATGACGCATTTTGGAAGACACACGATGTGAAATAGTGCGAAAGAGAGTTCAACAACCGTGATAAGAAACTGCGTTGAGTAAAACACTCATTGTTACTCACTCATACTGAGAGACATAGAACGCTTGGACTTGTACTTACCAAAACATGACACGTATCGCTACGCAAGTCATCGATAGGTAAAATTTGCGACTTTATGTTAATTCGCTTCAACCTATCTCTGTACGTATGTACACATTTATATACACCCACTGATTTTGCAGCACAGTACGGGTATACCGAGGATAGGATGAGTACACGTGCAGGATTCTAATCAAGACAGACAACCTACACACAAACGTACATCTGTATACGGACACATAGCTTACCATCCATCCATTGCTTAATGTGTGTGATTTGACTGCCAATATTGGTGACAGCAAACTGAAAAGGGTTATCAAGTATTGGTGAACGTGATTGAAGCATAATATCTGTGTGATCCTGGAGGTTTTTGCCTACACCAGGTAGCTCGTGCACAACGGGGATGCTGTGCTGGCTTAAAACTTCCTTGGGGCCTGTTTGTTGATGTAGTGGTGAGTTGTAAGTTGTGTGTTTTCTGTGTGAATTCAACATGGATGTGGGCAGGATTCTGAGGCGTTTAACGCTATAACTCTAAGGGTCGTAATTAAACATGTCATAAGATATGCCATGATATACTGGATGCGAAAGATACGTTATACGCATACACTCACTGGTGCACACCAAGTATCGCTACGTATTCATCAATGAATAATTAGGTGTATAGTACCTACCAATGCCTGAGAGTAACATGAGCTGAGGACTGTTGAAGGCACCACCACAGAGAATCACATCTTTATTCGTCTTAAATGTGATAGCGCCATGGTCGTTCTTGGATCGTGTAGGAACGGCCTGCACACCAATTGCTCTTTTACCCTCAGTCACAACCTAGCAATAGAAATGTACAAGTGTCTGTTAAATATAGATCGGTTTGTATGTGTTCTGGCAGTTCAAAGAAAGCCCTTCTAGGTCAGATTGGATCTATTCTTGCTTGGATTCGATACAGATACAATGAGGCTCGCGCGGCCAAAGTATGCGTACGTGGAAAGGAAGTTCTGTTCCATATATATTGGAGTCTTATTGTTGCATCCTAACTTATTATTGATCAAACTAGTCAATAAAAAATGTACATACGCTACATTCGCACGCGCATGTTGTGAAATATATTTTCCCACAGGGCTGTGAATATTTCTAACTTCAATTCCGTCAATGCAAACCGACGTCATTAATTAAATACTTTCGTCGTAAAGTGTCAAGCGTAACAGACTAAAGCATACTGCCTCACGAATAGCCTATGCACTCGAACAAGTACATAAATCTATATTCCTCCACCCATAGCACGTACACCTACTCGGCACGCACATGGTACTCGTTCTTCTTCGTGTACACACATGTATACACTTTTCAAGGATATACAATAGGCTGTGTCGAACGTCATACACGTGCTTCATGTGTGCACATATCGACAGAATGAACTTTGCGGTTCACATTAATATAGGACTAGTGTTAGCCTATATAAGGCAAAGCGTTATGGTTAAACTGTAACTAGTGTTTCAATCCTATGATAACAATGTTGAACAGCGTGTCATACACACAGATACGTAGCTTCACACACAGGATACCTTAGTAACATGTGCTTCAGTGACTATATCCAAGTTAGGACGTGCCCGAATCTTCGCCGAGAGAAAGGCTGTTGCTGCACTACAACGAGAAATATCGCCATGCGTCTGTGTCATCTGATAATAACCAATACCCGTTTGATCCGCTCCGTTAAAGTCATTGTTGAGTGGCAATCCCACACTCGGACCGGCCTTGAGAACAGATGTCATCATTTTAGTGCGGTTGTCTTGTGTCCGTATCTCTGTATGGGTGTCAAGCGTGTGAAATGTGTGACTATGTGCATTTTGAGAGCGTATGTATGAAGCGAGATGGCAGGCATCGGTGCGGAAAAGATATGTCTTGACCTATGCTCGTAATATCAATTTGCAGACAACTTCTAAACCAAATTGCCAAGTCTGCTAGTAGAAAATTATTTCCAATATCTATTGTAATACAATTCGAGCTATACAAACACAGCTACTAAAGATACCAACTTACTCAGGGGTCCATCGTGACCGTGGAACGCCGTGTCTTTGATGGCATCATTGTGCTCATGAGCTTTAAAGATTGGTAGCATCTTATCGAACTCCCAACCATCACATTTCCCCTCCTTGGCCCATCTCTCAGTGTAATCGTACGGCAAACCACGAATGTATATCATTGCATTCAAAGACGAGGACCCCCCCACTCCTCTTCCTCTCGGCTGAAAGAGTTCACGGTTGCCACATCCCGGCTGAGGCTTGGTATAATATCTGTGATGTTTAAAGTGATTACATGTTGACATGAACAAGAACGATTGCTCAGCACAGCTAAACTTGGACAATTATATGTAGGCTTGCACACCGATGTACGAGCGGGTGTACCCCCCCCCGGCATGTTTGCCGATGCAGATACTATGCGTGTCTAAAAACACGTGTCCCTCCATGCATACCTGTGATTGTATTTGAAAGACCAGGGAGTACACCAAAAGTAGCCTGAAGGTTCCTGAACGAGCGCAGTATTGTCGTCGGGTCCCGTCTCAAGTAAAGCGACCTTCACGTTGGGATCAGCAGAAAGTTTGTTGGCCATCACACATCCAGCCGATCCTGCTCCAACAATCACGTAGTCATAGACTTGCTGGCCTCCATTCTGAATTGAACGTAAAGTCTTGCTCATTATGTATTTTTTGAGTTTGGTTTAGGTGAATGTACGAGCATACGAAGCAATATAACAATGTTAAGTCAATGTCAACTGTGAGAAGCAATGATTTACTTTGTAAGTGTCGTTAGTTATTAAAAAGTTGGTTACTTTACAAAGCACAAAATATTAAGATTCATGCCAACTAGGAGAAAAATGATTCACTTTATCAACGTAGTTATTGGGTAATAAAGGAGGCGGGGACGTGTGTTGTGCGGGTGGGGGATTAAATGCAGGACAGAGGGGAAAGCATTCACTACGCAATGCGATGTGATGCGTATGTACTATACTAAAAAAGCTAGACCGAGATTTACAATGCGATGTGATGCGTACGAAACCAAAAAAAGTGCCTAGATTTTAGTCTGGTGTTTTTTGATATTTCCATTGACCAATGATACTTTCTTGGAGCAGCCAGAGAAACGGCCGAGGTACGGGTATATATATAGATTGTCATATCTTGCGTTTTCACCAATTAAAATAGGTAGTTTTCTACAACAAGATGGAAATCATACCAGACTATTTGGCGGGCAAAACGATGATACACAATTTTTGTGTGTTGCAAAATCAACACAAGTACTGCGTTTTGGCATAGCGACTGTGGATCAAACCTCGTATGAGACCGGAACATGGGCCAATAAAATGTCTATTAATTCATGCCAAGATGGAAAAAAAACACCACATGAATTGAGGTGTCCCTAAATATTTACCAATCACATGTACGAATCTAAATTTGATCTCTGGCTATGGACCAATAAATATATCGTATTTAAATTTATTATAAGATTTACAATCGAAACCGAAGTGCTTTCAATGCATGGGGTTTCGGGAATGCGACTTCGGGCACACAAATGCCACCAGGAAAGAAACTTAAAAACTGTATACATTATAAGCATAGACTATGTGATTAACCCACACTTTACCTATCTCGTTTGCATGCGCAGAAGTCACACTTCACTTATCTAATTTGCATGCACACGTGTCACACTCTGTTGATTAGTACGTACATATTGCATAAGAAAACAACCACTGAACACTATTATCGTACATCTTCACTGCTTGTATACAGTAGAAACCGCAGCATTTGTTCTTCGATTATGTGTACGTGCACATGCACGAACGAGAATACGTGTGTGCTAGCATGAACACAAATATACGCCCACTTATTTCACGTACAAGGCAGTCTCCCCTTTTAGTATATACAAATAGATAAACCAATAATAATACATACACACAAAGCACCTAATAGTTGTAGTATATACAAATACATAAACATGATGTACATATATACACAAAGCACCTAATAGTTTTTCTGGCCGTCTCCTCTCCAAGAAAAATTGTTCCACGTAGTGAGTCGGCGTGTGCTTCCTGAATGTAGTCCTGCATATGTTGTGTTAGAGTGAGATCGAGGTGTTTGATACGTATATAGGACATGCGCCGTAGTGCCCATTGTCCTTTGTACCTTCTTCTGGTGGGTATCTCACTTTTACATTTACCACCTTGGTAATTTTCTCAAATTATTGAGGAGCTCGCTAGTATAGAAGACCGTCGAAGGTGATACAGAATTGGAACACTACGTTTTCGGAAAATATATTCCATGCCCTTCGGCCTGTACTGGCAAGACATTCTTCTTGTATCCAGTGAGCGTATTAGAGATATGGATAGTCATTTCGAGTACTAGGACATAAAGCATTTAGCAAATTCAGAAAATTTTGGGCTAATATATGTTTTCTATAACTTGAAGGGGTACCCTTCCAGGGATCCCTTTGTTCTTCTTATCCCCCCTGTGTTTATTTGTTCGAATATCATTTTATCCACCAAGTAACTATTCGTTCGTATCCTGTTGCTATACCTTGAGACATTGGCAATGAGAGGAACGGGCAATGAGAGGAACGGGCAACAACCGTGTAAACGGTTTCGATAGGGGATCCCAGCTTCTGCTGAAGAGAAAGGCCCTTGCTGATGTTATCTACATTTACATGTGTAAAATACAGAAAATGCAACTAGTAGAAGGAATTTTATCTATTTTTTCTCCCAAATTACTACTGGGCTCCACTATACTACATATACATAATACTACATATACATACTAATATGCCAATACATTTTAAGACCACATTTGTATTTGTTTTCTTCATTCAATAGACCATCTTGACTTGACAGACATTATCCGATGATATTTTAACCCTGAAATTTCACATTTCCTCCCCTATGCGTACTCGTCGTGATCATAGTAATATGTAGGGGACATGTACTTGTGCACGTACGTCTTGAGATGTCTCGCTATATGTACGAACTGAGAAAGAAAATGGTGTAGTCATTAACAAGATCAAAACTGTGTGACTGTGTATGAGATGCATCTCTGTGGATAGATGTGGTAATATACATATGTGTATCAACCGAACACATGGTGAATTAGTGTGTTGGTGTGCGTGCTTGTGCATGTACTCCGGACACTTCTCGTTGTGCTCATACATGCGTGACATGTATGCGTACACAAGAGAAGAGTGTTTTTAAATATCTTTCTTAATTTCCAATATATTCACAGGCAATGAAGGTGTCGCGCGGTGATGCACAAGAGACGCTGGACCGGTTCCAATCGCAGGCATAGTATTGGCATTGTTGATCTGTTTCAACGGTGCGCTGGTTTCTAGGAGAGTACTATTTCTGGCCATTCTGTCCTTGTTTTCCTCGAGCTCGTTGAGAGGTGAGAGTGGAAGTTTGCCGGCGTCCGAGGTTGACCGAACCCTAGTCTCTTTTATCTGTACCCTACTACCCACACTTACCGCAGCACCCCCACTACAAACATATGAATAAAAAGAATGAGAAACTATTAAGTACTTCCAAACAACCGTACATCACATGTCTTTTCTACCTCAACCACGAACAATCGTCATGGTATTCCGACTAGTACGGATACAATCACAAATGTGTTGGTCCAATACTACATACATTCAGGCCCTCCGATCCCCCACAACGGTTATAAAACAATAATTGGATCTACGTGAATCACGAGCTAATTGAAACAATAAATCGAATGTCATAATGAAGCAGATGAGAATACCATTATCACTCGCAGCAGTGACTACAAATTTCAGAAATACACATTCATAACTGCACCAATCTCAATCCAAGCCGATTTTCCTTCGTATCAAGGGATACATTCTCATGCACATATTATGCTAATTTTAAAATTGCCTGCAGTAGAACAAATTCCAACCCCTCATTCTTCACAGGTGTTCATTCTTACACGTGCATGTGTGCGTAAGTAAGCATAAACACGCAAATCCACATACATGCATACTACTTTTTGTACAAATCAAAATAAAGTTCAAAGACTCGTACTTAAAAGGTCCTCCTCACTAGACGATCGAATGAACATATACAGAAATTTATACCTTCGTCTATGTAAGCCGATACCAAGATGAAACATTTCATCCAACGACTCCCATCGACTCAACATATCTTCTTTGTCTTGTTTACTTCTCCTTTGTCTATCAAGTGCTAATTGAACACCTATACATGAAGTACGTGAATATGTCAAGGTGTCGATATAGATGTTGGCGCGAGTGGACGAGTATCAGGCGATGTACTTCGCTTCTCCGATGTATGCCAACCGAGAGTTGAATATATAAACCACCATGACTGAGAGTGTGTACTGAGTGCACATGCGTGCTCGCATATAATGCTACAGATTTTGGGACGGATTCAAGAAAATGATCCATGAATAGACACTTGAATTGAAGAGTGACAACTACATACATACCAACGTACGGTCAACAGATTACATAGACATATTCGTTGTCGTATGACTATATGCGCGAGCTTGTATATACATTTGTGCGTGCGCATGTAGGTGTGTGCGCGCATGTGCTATGGAAGTGCCTTCTACCTACTTTCATGAAGTTGTTCCATAGACACCCCATGTGCCAATCGGAAGGTACCCATAAATCTCTTCTGATGCTTTGTGATTTTCTCGTACTATGCATATTCGTAACAAAGGTGAATATCCATCAATATCACATGTTTTTATGCATAAACTCGGGAGCAAATACAAAACTATTGGCTCATTAACGAACAGTCGAACTATTTCACTTCATATATGAATGCGATTTGTAAGAATAGGGTATGTATGACAGCGCGCATCTCGTGCATACTCACTTAATATCTGCTTCGACTCGAAGTGCGTGAGTATGTGTGTAGCGTAGACTTACATAAAGGTATACTTACAAATGAACGAAAGATGTTCCATACTTCATTCATGATTTGTGTGTTGGAGAAGTACATGTATGGACATGGAAAAGAGTGCGTATGCTTACAGCTGAATGCGTCTGTAATACGCATATGCATACTCACCATGAAGAATGCATATACGCGTAGTATTTGTACGTATGTAGATGTGTATGTACACGTAACGTCAATATTTCTACACATCTTGCGAGTACGCAATTTTCCCTTCAAAACAATATTTAACTCGCAGATATATACTTGCATACAAAATGTATACAAATTCACAAACAAAGAAACGTCAACACCAATTAACAAGCATATGTATATGTACAGATATACAAAAACTGGTATATATACCTCACTAGAAGCTTCGTACAAGCCCTCCTCAGCCTTTCGTGCAGAATCTTTCCAATACTTGACCTCTCTCCCGTATGATTCTCTTAATATATGACGTGTACGTTGATGATGCTTCATGTCCTGTCTTGTCTTCTCATTCAATTGTTGCAATTTCAGTTTAAGAGCGAGTATCTCAGCCTCCTGTTCCCGAAGTTTATCAGTTCTGTGGTAATGGGTATGGGAGGGCCGGAGGGTGCAGGTAAATGCCTTTTAGTTTAAAGGAAAGAAGTTTATCAGCTTCCTTCAGCATACCTAAGCAAGCTGTTTTTTTGTATGTATGTGTATATTAATGGTTTTGTACCATTTTAAAGCAAGCATTTGGCGGAGGTAAGCGTGCGGGGATGGGTGCTTGTAAGCGTGCACATTGCATACGTACGTACAATACACATGACTTGCCAACGATGAATAAGTACTAGTGACAGCATAACCATACCTTTCAATTTCGTTGAGGGCGCTATGACTAACATTCCGTTGCGGAGAGTTCATCCCACTTGGCAATTGATTTGTGAGTCCTCCAATAGAAGTATTGCTCAACAAATCATCATCACTATTATGAATTGACATGGTCGTACCATCATCTGCACCACTAAATTTATCATTTCGTGTTTCTTTCTCAAGCTGTAATGTAGCATATTCCAACTTTTCTTTCATTTGTTGCAACTGCGTATCCAATTCTTTTGATCCCTTCGAAGTGGCCCATAACCCGAACCCAGCCATCGGTAATAACAATAGACACACAACCAATACTACGTCCTTTGCCTTGAACGACGGGGGTGAGGGGAACAGAGTCTCTAGTATAATAGCCTGTGACAGTTTTTCCGCATCCTCTGGTGTGAATCCCCATTTCGTTAGCATCTTGCCTTTCCCCATTGCAATGATGGGTAGCAACCGCCCGCTCACTTTTTTCTCCAAGAATACAGGTGCATATTTTTGTAACTCTGGTTTCGCAGCCACCCATGCCACTGTGTCCTGCACCGACCAGGATCGCACTTCACTCAATAACCATGCTGCTTGAAGTTCACCCACCGACACAAAGTCATCATCATCTGCGTCTGAATCAAATTTATGGAAAGCTTTGTCTTTCTTTTTGCGTTCACGATCGTTCGTGACAAGCGAATGCAAAAAGCCCTCGCTTTCATGCAAATTCACTACACCGTCGTTGTCAGCGTCAATTTGTTTGTGAAGTGAGGCGATTGCATCTATCTCTTTCTCTTTATAATTAAAGGTATTCCCATTGTTATTGCTTGGGCTAGTGTCAGCCGTGCAAACTAATGCAATACACGACAACACCAATGTTACGGCGAAAGTGAGAGCCCACACTGACGGCATTCGTTTGGTGATTACGTTGGACATCGCGTTTTCGTACCACTTCTTCTCGGCTCGTTCTCTCCCCTTTGCTATACGATTTGCTGATTCTCTACGAACTCTACCATCACATGCACGAGTATGTGAGCAAGAGCATTTGTACCACTACTATCAATGCGTACCTACTAATTTACTCGGCAACGAATATACATTGAAAAAAACACCAGACTATAGTATGCTAGTGATCAAGGATAGAATAGTGTATACTAAGAATTTCTACAACTCTCTCTGTACATGCATACATATATACTCAACGACTGTGTATATCGCAAGATATGAGCTGTGTAGGTGTTTGTGCCTGTGTTTTGAGTGTACAAACAAAGGGCGGGCAGACGGTGCTGGAAGAACCGAAGACTAGCGCGTTGCAGTAACTCGTGCTACACAGTACGTCCCGGGAAGCCAACAAACCAGCAAGCCAGCAAGCAATTTGCGATAAAAACACAGGCAGTTCAACCAGTAGGCAGTTCAACCAGTGACACTCACTCACTATAAATTAAAAACCAAAGTATTCTCTCTGTCGTAAACTCATCCACCTGCATGTCCGGGGGGCAAGGCAAGGTAACGCAATTGAGTCTCATATATTTAATATATGTACCAATCTACTCCCAGTATTTTGCCTTTTTTGTTCATATTTTCTTGCTTAGTCTCTTTTATAGTTAAATTTCACTCCACAATGCACCCCACTCGGCCACTCGCTCCACTTGGCCACTCAAATGGCCTTTCTGTTTTAAATAGGCCAGTGGATGGAAATAAATTCTTTGCTGAGATCCCATCGAACCAATAAAAGTTCAAAACAGCATATTTCAATATCCATCGCAACGTCAGTCACGGTCATCACACACACACACACACACACACACACGCACACACACACACACACACACACACACACACACACACACACACACACACACACACACA